>JARFXV010002095.1:0-189637 GCA_031761425.1 Cosmopolites sordidus
GGTATTATTTTTATTGTTTAATAATGTAACAAAATAAAAAAAATATATAATAAGAATGAGTTTTCAAAAATAAATAAATAAATTTAGCATTTTAGTTATTTAATTAGCCATACCATTCCTGAGAAAGAAAAACATCAAACAAATTGTAATACAGAGTATGACGAAAATACACAGTGGGCAAGTGGAGAATATTCAAAATATTCAAAAACAAAGAAAACATGTTTCCTGTGCTCCACATATACCACACTACGGTTTGAGGCAGTAGTACTGTTACGAACCACCGGACGGCCTAAGCTTTCATCCGATTTGGCCGATTAATATGGTCAGGACCCTGATTAATCCTTCAGTTGCTTTGGAACGTACAACTCGAAGCCCGACTGATGACGGCTTAAGGCCAGAAACCGGTCTTTGGAGATGCTTGTTGGCGTTTGATGGCGAGTAAAGGATTGAGAATTTTACGTGGAGCACAGGAAACATTTTTTCCTTGTTTTTGAATATTTTTACAGTATGACCTTCACGGTCATAATAGGTTAATAACAGCTCTACCCCTATTATTTATAGATAAAATATTGTGTTCTACATTTTCTTGGGGTAAACGTGCCCATCCTCTTATTAGAAGCTCCGTGAATCTAAGAGCATTTGGAATGTTGGCCATGTGTGGAGTAATTTTTATTTAAAGCATGATTGAATTCAGGTTCGGAGATTGTGCTGGCTATGGCAATATGTTAATTCGCTCGATGATTAACGAGGTTTGTCACGACACGCGCGGTATGCGGACGAACATTGTTGTGCATGGGAGAGGACGTTTTCACCAACAAACCAGCAAATAAAATCATAATGGGTAGGAGAATATTATTTTCATCCCATACGATAACAGTACTGCTTCTGTAAGTATTCACCTCCTGGACGTGTCTCAAACATTCCTAATCTCCGGATCGTCTCCACGCTTTTATTCGACGAGAATCGGAGTGAAATCCAAATCTGGACTCATCATTGAACAAAGCTGTGGACCAAGCAGTTTGATCCCAATTTTGAAATTCTCAACACCAGCCTAATCTTGCGCCGCGATTGCCTCTTTGACCTCTAAAAATGGTCATCTGAGCGCTCGTCGAGTACAATATCTCGGCCAACAATTAAGTTATGTGCCCGATGTAATTCCGTAATCAACTCGGGTGCTGTTATTATCGGTTGTATTCTGTAGTTAAAACTAAAAATCTATCTTGAACTGCAATTGGACAGTGCCCTCGTCCTGGATCTTGTTCACCCGTACTTCTTGTTTCCCTAAACGGCCTCCATAGGCGACTGATGACACTTTGTGAAACACCTATCCACTCAACTACCTCGACTTGCCGCATGCCAGCTTCAAGAAGGGCTACTACCCGATTCATATCTTGTAAAGTTAATTGTTGTAGTTCCATTATAAAACACACTAGAACACAACATTTGCCATGTAGTTTATAAAGAAAACAATGACAGAATAAATAACTATCCATCGTTAAAAATAACCATCGCTACTTCATCGCTTCGTGCATACGCAACGGAAGTCAGGAATTCGAGCAAGATTTGCGATTAATTAAAACATTGATTAATAAGATTTTAATTTTAGTTCAAGTTCAACGAACGTTAGTCCTCTATGTAAGTAAGAGATAGCAGCCAGATTTCACTGCGCAAGAGTGAGATAGCATTTTCTACCTACTTGGCGTATATTATTTACGCAAATAAGTTATATCGAATATCATCTTAATTTGTCCCGATACATAAAGTTAGCAAATTGGTGAAGTTAGTTTTTATGGCATGAACACATACCGTTAGAAAAAGGATAAACCACAGTTTTCTTTAAAGAATTCGAAAAACATGACACCTTTTAGTTTTTTTTATATGCAATTTAAAGTAAGTTAAAGCTGAGCTTTAAATTTACTTTTACTTCTTTCAAAAACTCCATAGTCCATAAAAAAAAAACTAAATGTCTCTTGGAAGTAATTTTTTGATTTTCATAGAACCCTACGACATAACACATTAAAATAAAAAAATAATTTGGAGGATATACCAATAAATTTATTTTTAATTCAAGTTTAAATGCTTACTTTTGAAATTTTTTAAAAAAAGATTTAAAAATTAGCAAAAAAAAACCTCTTGGCCCAATAATGCTTTATGGAGGCTGAGATCTTTTATAGGATGAATGGATTAACGCATAATAACCTATTTATGTAATTAAATCGATAAAAAATGTCTTAATTTGTTAAACACATGATGTTAGATTGCATATTCATGGCCATGTAAAAATTGATACCGACCCTATTTTGTAGCAAATAAATGTGGGCATTAAAAAATGGAGGTAACAATATAGTTTGTAAAAAATCATGGTGACTATATTAAGGAGCCTCGTGAAACAATCAGATAGTATTCGTTGCATCCAATAATTTGGTCCAGTTAATGAAATTGAATAAAGCAATGTTCGAAGCATTCTAAAGCGATTCGTCGTTATCCAAAAAAATAAGATTTGTGCCGTTTACGGAGAGTGTTCTATTGGGGGATCACGGTATAAAGTGATCTGGATGGTTCAAGAGCGGAAATTTTGACCAGGAAAACTGGCGTCACTCTGGCCGTCCTTCGTGCACAGAGGAAATAAAGCATTTATGCACTACAGCTGTGAGCTAGCAGTTAAGTTAAATATTACCAAATCGACCATTTCTGATGCGAATGGGAACTGGTGATAAAAAGTGAGTTGTGTACAATAACGTTAAACAAAAAAAAACATGGAGGTTGCCAGGGTCAGCAAAGGAACAGCGGTAGGAACTCATACCCCTTGAGCTTCTACCTCACAGCCAAACCATCACCATTCACATCTACTATTCACAAATATATTGCTGAAGCCAATTGAAGAAAAACAACATTACAGTTTTACATAAAGTTTGACAGTTTTTCCAGTCTGAAAGACATCCACTTTCAAGAAAGGATAAAAATGGAATCCATGCAATATATATATATATATATATATATATATATATATATATATATATATATATATATATATATATATATATATATATATATATATATATATGTATATATATATAAGGTGATTTTCTTAGTGCGTCCGAACTTTAAATTAAAAAAAACAACAACCAAAGTAGATGCCTTAAAACTATTTATTTTATAGGAAATAACAATTTTCGGACAAATGTCCGCCACGGCTACTTTTCCTACTTTTTCAAACAATTGGGGTCTTATGTCGGCAATAGTTATGCTGGCTACCAAAGCGTTAATAGTTGCTGGTTTATCGGCATAGACCAAGGATTTAACATAACCCCAAAGAAAATAATCCAAAAGCGTTAAATTACATAACCTTGGGGGCCAATTAATAATCGGTTCCGCGAAATAATTTTCTCACCGAATTGTTGCGTGGGTTATGACAAGTAAATCGATTGTTGTGTGGGCTGTATGACATGTGGAGCTCTCCCGTTGAAAGCACATCTTCTCCAGATTAGCGCTATTTAAGTTGAGAATTAAATAATCAGCGTAGTCGAATAAAAAAGCACAACTTCCTGCGAAATAATTGATATATTTGGATCTGGCAACACTACCAGCAATCTTGCGAATATTTTTTTCGGAACATGCAGTTTTTTGTCTTGTTTTTGTTGAAAAATTTTGTGAAATGCAATCGGAATTTGTCGGTAATTCGCCAAATACATAAGGAAGTTCAAAGTCACGAAGTGTTTTATAGGTTTTGCGTACAGAACGCTGATTTTTATTATAAATTTTGACAATATACAAGCGTTGCTCTCATGTTAAACGTTCCATGATGATTTGACTATTGAGACTTGTGCATATTTTCAGACTTGTGCACAAACTCACAGTTTGTTTGATAGCGACCCCTATTGGAAGTTCGGACAAAAATTACCTTTTATAAACCCCTTCATATTCTGATATTTTATTTTCGAAATATTTCTCGTAGATAAAGCCTAATGTTCAAATAGTAATTGTTTTATTGAAATTATTCCCAGGTAAATAAATTTCTGATGGAAACCACGTCACACATTCACATCATCCAGTGGATTGTTGATCTTTTTGGTGTGCTATGCGTAATCTACGTTACGATACCATGATGTACTTTAGAAGAAACTCTAATTTAGCCATAATGAAAATGTGTTCCAATATGTATGACAATATGTAGGATAATCAATCGACAATCATTGCCTACTTAATTCATGATAAATGGTGAAGTTATATAATTTCTATCTAAAACGAAACGGCAGTTCTTTTGTATAATTGTCATGCTTCGTGAGCATGATAAGGGGCCAAAATACTGAAATATTATCTTGTGATGTTACGTCCATTGCTATTATCATTTAAAAAACATTGAAACAACAACTCGTCAACCCATATTTGGGTTCTTTTAATGACGTCCTTTAAATATAGTTATGTTCCTTCCTTCCTTAACCTTTCAAATTCAATTGGCATATAATAAGTCGTAGTATCATCGTATTTGCCCTTTCGTTCATTTTCTGATTTTCTCATATTCTGTTCTTCTTTCATTTACTACACATATTTCTTAACAAGATAAATGTTTTGATAAAATGAATGTACATAATTGCCGTTATCTATTTTCATCTTGTTAACTAAATGTATATGAGGTGTAGCTTTTTCCGTATTCTCTCGATATACTACAAACTCGTTCTTTCTAACACTTAATACTTGTGCAAGAATTTCACATACTACTCTCTTTATTTTTTTCTAAAAAATTCTATGAAATTAAAAGTTTACAAAAATTTACAAAGAGTAATCGAAAATTGGGTATCTAGAATATATTCCACCAGATGAAGCCTGGTGGAACATGTGAACGAAATTATTTTTAAAACATAATGCCATTATTTATTCTTCTAGATAAAATTAGAATTACCGGATTATCATTTGTAGTTATCCTTATTCCGCATATTAAAGTTCTGTCACTATACTTGCTAATAAGCTATACGTTATATTAAAGAAGTCCAGCAAAGCGTAAGTATATCCAAAATCATATTAATGGTTTCAAATTGAATAGTTCTTTTTTCAGATTAGGATTTAAATTTTAAATCCGTTTTAAGGGTTCACATCCTCTAAGATTACAGTAGTCTGACAGTAACAGCAGAAGAGATAATGCTGGGTTGGATCTAGATACGAAACTTCTCTGTCTGATGTGATATAGTAAGCCAGTCTTTATATCTTAAGCTCATATGCTCTATAACCTTTTAGCATTAAGTGAAAGGGCCATTGCTGCAAAGTCCGCTTTAGGCAAAGAACTTTTAATCAAACTGGCTTACTAGATCAATTAAAATCATTAATTATTAGAAAAAATTTAATATTTTATTTTTGATTATTTATGGAATTAAAAGGGGTATGTAGGAGGGTAAAGTAAAAGTCAGATCATTTATGAATTAAATAGTTTTTTTGACAATAAATCGAATAATTTTTCTACTTAGTCTTCTTTGAGCACGATACACTTCTCCTAACCATTTTTCAACTTTGTTATGCTTTCCAAAGACATATTGTAGAGTGCAACAAATATAACTTGCCAATAACTTGTTCTGCAAATAGATCTTTGTTTCGGCGATGAGATTCTAATTTGATAGGAATTTCTTTCCATGCAGTCAATTTTTCATGTTTTGAAAGAGAAAGAAGTAGGAAAGGGCTAAATCCGGGGAATAGTGACGCGCCATCATTTCGTAGTCCAAGTTGGGCAATGGCTGTGTGCATTGTCGTGGAAGAACACATTTTTCCTTAACAAATATGTGCGTTATTTAGCCAATAATGCAGCATAATATTCTCCTATGATCGTCTTCGCGTGTAGCGTCTTCGTTTTGTTTGGGACACGTTCGTCGATTAAAGCTCTCTATTTTGACTGCTAGTGATGCCAAGTTTCATCAACAGGCACGAACCGGCTGAAATTGGATCGGATTACACTTATATATGTCTAAACACCGCTGTGAATTAGACGATCGATTACGCTTTGGTTTTTAGTTCTTTTCTTAGTAAGTTGGTGATTATTTCTTCAGTAGTGACTTCAAGAGTGTATTCTGACCTCGAGCAATACTCGTGCTAGTTTGATCACAGTGAAAGTTCGCAAATCAGTTATAAACCATGAAATATGAATAAGCAGAATCCGTATAACACTATTTGAACTTTTCTTTACTTTGCGCGATTTTTCTCCTAAGTAAGATGTAATGTCAAAAATATCAATCTTAACAGCTTTCCAAAACTGTTAAAACAAAACCAAATGTCATATCGGCTTGAAATTTGTGGAGCTTCAAATTTATTATTCAGAAATGCAATCAACTCTGAAATCGCATCGTCATCTGTCGGAAAAGTATATAGTTATAGTATAGTTTTGCTCTCTCCTCGTATACTTGCTCGTACACCAATATGTTCGAGTTTCAGGAATACATTGCATCCAAATTTACCTTCTGTCTTTAATAGTAATTCTGTTATTCACTAAGATAAACGTAAATCATATAAAAGTTAATCGCTATTAGTGTTTAATATGATATTAGTTTTTTATACAGATTTGAATCAAATATCGTAATAATATGGTAAAATTTGAATTCGAGTTTTACCATATCATTATTTGAATTCACAAGTAATCTCCAAGCTCTCTCCATGCAGTGGAAAAAAATTGAAAGAACAAATATTTATGTTTCAAATATATTATGTTGGATTAATGTAGGCTAGGTACTCAATTCGCCGTTCATACTAAAATTTAAACGATAAAGAGAAGATTAGCATGGCACTGTGTAAATAAGATATATAAATTGTCGAAGCCATCCACAGTAAAGTTAATATCTGGTAAATGCAAAAATATATTAAGAGCTAACCTCAAAAGAGAATGAATGGGAGCATATTTTTATTAATTAATAGCGGGGAATAATTTGACTTTTTATTGAGTTAATTAAGTAAGTATCGGGGATTCAATCGGAGGCAAAAGTACTGAAAATGAATGTTAAGAAAACTATGCAAAATTGGTTCCAAACAGATGAGTTATATAATCTGAAAGTTTGGAATGCTTTTCTTTGTATATTTGTGACGTATTTAACTTATTAGGTTAGTGAATCTCCATAAGATCATAAGGCTTAAACAATCGATTTGAAATTTTCTCGGTGCTTAAGGACAGAGTAAAGAATATTCGGTCAAATTTTTAAACGTTTTGTATCACATCCGATGCATCCTAAAAGTTCAAAATATTTATCATTAATAATTATCAAAAATAAATAATAGTTGGAGGTTTTAATTAATATTTAAAGATTTAAATCAAAAATACTTTTGGCGAAAAGTTAAAATTAAGGCATATTTACTACCAAAAGTTGATTAAAATGTTTTCACATTATTTGTTATTAGTAATTCAGTTCTAGATTATTGCTGAAATTTACTCTTTTTTTTTTAATTATACATTAATTTCACAATCATAATCTTTATTAGTTCTTCTTTTCTATGTTCAGTAAAGCAAAGGTATTTAGGAATTTATGGATTATCTTGCTTTTTGTTCGCTAACTTTATTAATGAACATATTATTTATCACTATTATTTACAAACATAACTGTAATGTCCAAACTAACCAACACCGCTGATTCTTAGTCCTTGAATTACCGTTCAGTAAATATATTGAGTAATATTAGATATGATATTTTTTTCGAGTTGGCAGTATTTTTTTCGAAGACTTATTAATATGCGCTAAAACCATACATATAGGTTTTTGAGCTTATGAATGATAGGACCTACATATGTTTTTGAGCTTATGAATGATAGGACCTACATATGTTTTTGAATACAATGATGGAAATCATGTTACTGTTAATGGTTAACGCTATAGAAATATGCTAAAAGAATATATTTGGCCTAAACTGATAAATGTGGAATAGATAATGCATTCTTTCAACAAAAAGGGCTGTAACTTCATACACTTAACAGATAATCGGTTTATTGCAAAAAAAGCTTCCAGGCAGCGTTGTTTCGCGAAATGGTAATCTCACTTGGGCTACAAAGATCACGCATTTAATAGATTACCTTTAACCTGAATTGATATATGTGGTTATAAACAACCACACTTTCAACAATACCGTATAACTTATCACCATCTCGTCAGATAATCGATTTATTGCAAGAAAAGTTTCCTGGTCGCATTATTTCACGCCCTTGAATTTTTTTTCAGGATTATGTTAAATCTCTGATTTTTTTTTACAGAAATAAACTCCGAACCATGATTGACCGTAACATTCAGGCCACCATTGAAAATATACCACTCGATATGTGTAAAGGAGTATCGAGTATATTGGGTCTCCAGAATGCATTACATTATACTACATATAATGTAATGCATAACATTACATGTAGTGCATGTAGGGCATGTAGTGCATTACAATAATGCATTACATTATTTTCCAGAGATAATGGTATTATTTGTTCTTCAAGATAAAAAAATACTGAAATATAACTTGTAAGTTGTAACATTCATTCGTGCTGACTTGGAGTATCTTTATATGACATCCCTAAGAATATTTTAATCGATACATGTCGAACTAAGGAAAAAGAGAATGGAACATTTCTAACTCCCGAACGTAGTCAGTTATTCTGCAATTTATTTGCATTTTTCAACATAATAATTAAAACAATGATAATTGTATCGAGTAATAAGGGAGCGAACAGGAGTCAAACAGCAAATAAAGTTAAACCTACTATCTAGCGTTAAAAAAATTGTCGAGAACTCCAGTCACATTAGCCAGTAGAATTAGCAATCAACCTACACCAAAGACCTCTATAGAGCTATGAAGAAAATAACAAGAAAATATACATCACATACGTGAATAATACAGAATGTACAAAGCGAAAAAATTAAAGATATCGATGGCATTTTAACCGAATGGAGATACTTTTCTACCAAACTCATATGGGTATAATCTCAGCATACCTAATTTGGAAATACGTAAACCTAATATTTTTTAAAGATAAATAAAAAATGTTATACGCCGTCTAAAAAATAATAAAGCCCTAGATTTTGATTTTTGAGGAGTAAATAAAGCAACGGGAGAAGTAGGGGTAGACATGATTAACAACATCTGCCAGAAAGTGTGGGTCACCGGATTGCGGCCAGAACATTTATATACCGACACTAAAAAGGGTCTAGAGAGAAATGCGAAAATTACTGCCTTACCGCTTTCATTCCACCTCAGTAAAATCATCCTTTACATTATCAACGAAGGCTTAAAATCCTTTTTTATCATGGCGGATTCCCCCAGAACTGGCTGGATTCGTTCCAGGGAGAGGAACACGGGAACAGATACTCAACATTCGACAAATAATCGAAAAAGAGGAGTCAACTATCCTGTATATCACCGTTTCCTTGATTATTGGAAGGCATTTCACAGCATAAAATGGGAGAAATGATGATAAATTCTGTACGAAATGGGAGTATTAGATCACCTAATGGGCTTAATTTGTGACCTATGCAAAAAAAGAGCGGCGGTGAAAATAGTAGATCGAACATCCAATGAGTTTTGCGTCAATAATGGAACTAGATAACGATGCACCCTATTGCCATTTCTATTTTACATTTATGGTGAATATAATGAATAAAACTCTCGAGGATTTGACGGGTGGTGTTAATATTGGCGACAATAACATAATTAACTTAAGACATGCCGATGACACTACACTTCTTGTCAGGTCGGCCGAGAAGCTGTTCTTATTTATAAAAAAAATAAGGGATGAAAGCCATCTTTACGGATTAGAAATAAATGGGGAGAAAACCAAAATAATGATTGTCGACCGTTAAAACAATAACATAACCATCCGTCAAATAGAACAATTTAAGGTACTGAGCCAATCTTTCTATCTTGGGGTTAATATCGAACGAAGGCGGTAACACTCATCGTTCAGAAGAAGATGCAAAATAGCAAGAAATACAATGCAAAATTTGCAGAACATCTATTCGAATAGGAACATAATATAGAAAACAAAGAAACGGATTGTAAAAAAAAAGGTTTTTTCAGTATTGTTATATCTCGCTGAAACATTAGGGCCATTAAAAAACAATGATTTTTTTAAACTTTGATGCTAGAGACCTTCCTTCGTATCCCAGAGACTGCCAGATGAAGAAATGAATCCGTTATTCTAGAAATTTATTAACCCACAATGCTATCCCAAATTATTTATGAACGAATATTAAGATTCTTCTGAAACAACGCACGGATGGTAATAACCTGGAAAGACTGGTTGTACAAGGGAGCCAGAAATAGAGAACGCTAGTGGGAAGTAGTCCGGAAAGTACGCGAACAAAATGAGTTTCCGTAAGTCACGACTCTTTTGTAAAGAAGAATACGAAGAACAAGAGAAGAGTATTTCTAGATGCTAAATTACAATCAATCTACTGATATGTCTATATTAACTAACTTAATTCCTTTTCCTAAAATATAAATTAATTAAATTATTAAATGGATAATTTAAAATAGTCCTGCAAAATAAAAGATAATCTAATGAATAAGCAGTGCTTAATTTTTTGTTATTCATATTTTTTGTTATTATAAAATATAATTAAGTCTTAAGATAAAAATCCCATCGAATTCTTCTTATTTCATCATACTACAGAAAATATTAACTAGCATTTTAATTTGAATATTTCTTCGTATTTAAATTATAATCGTAAATATGATGTTATCAAGGACGACTTTATTCTCGCGACTGAGAAAATCATTAAGGCATTCTACCTTATTTAGCCCATTTAATATTGCCTCTATCTCTTTATTATGCAGTGGCTCATCTTTTCTCCCAGACAGAACTCGATTAATTCTCTTTTATATTTGGCACTTGTATTTGGTACAAAATAATAATTTATGTTAGGATCTATGTAGATATGCATATGTGTATAGGCTTTGAAGTAACTGACTTGAGAATATTTGTCAACTTGAACATAAATAGTGTCCCAATAGCTACTTTGCGCCGTTATTCAACGACTTAACTTAGAAACACTTTCTCTTAGGAAAAAAAGAGAAAAATCTCGCATGTGTCATCTAGAAATCAGGCAACACGCCCAGACCACGGGTGTCACTGTGCGTTAGCAAATTTTATCTTTGATGAAAATATAAATGATACAAAATTTTGCAATTAAATTAAGATTTCCGACGAAGCTTATTTATAGGATTTGGGGAACTGAAAATCCTCGAGTGATTGCAGAAGAACATTTAGACCCTTTTTGAGTAACAGTATGATTGTGGGATGGAGGGGTTATAGAGCCAATTTAATAAAAATGACGATTTTTAAAGGGTAAATGTTAATTGAGAGCATTACCGCAATATGTTAAGAAACTTTTAATGGACTCAATTGGATAATATGGACCTTAACAGTATGTTCTCTCAATAAGATGGCGCACATGTCATGCGGCGAAGGAAACTTTAGATTTGTTACGGACACGTTTCCTGGCCGCGTCATTTCTCGAAATGGAAATATCCAATGGTGTGCAAGATCATGTGATCTAGCGGTAAAAACACTAAATAAGTTAATTACAAAACCATATTTATTATTTAGGTTTACTTTTAAAATTATTGTAAGCTTTAAAATTATTTAATTATTGTTTCAAATAAATTTGCCCTTCTGTTTCACCGTAAAGTATTATTGTTGAATATTTCACAGTCAACATATAGGACATCACTTTTATTGACTTCTTAGTTGGTTAATACTTAAAATATATCCAATAACATTATTTTCTTGAAAGAAAAAGAAGTCAAAAATATTTTTTAATTATATTGATAAAGTAAGTACATTCTCAATAATTAAAATAAAATAATTTTATTCTGTATCAGCCGAAGTCTTTGTAAAATATTGTTACAAAATACATGTCTCGTATTTTTAAATGTGTTTCCAATAATTACTTGTACAAACAACAAAATAATCGGACAGACACAAAAATAAACATTAACTACAAATTAATATTTGTTTATCTTTTTAACTAAAGACATTACGTCACGTACAAAATTTATAGAATTTGCAAAGAAGGAGAGAACAGATTAATTTTTTTTAAACTAACAAAGAATATTTATTAAATTTTTTGATATAAAATGAATAGTTGGTGTTTTTTATAATATGCATGGTCTCCTATTTATGACTTCCCTGTACTTTCGGGACATACTCAGTATTAAATTATCAGTGTTATTGCTCTGTTACTGCTCTATTTCATTTCACTAAGTTAAAAAGCACTCTAAAAGTTGTATGGCAGATAACATGTCCCACAAATATTCAATGGGGTTAAGATCTGGTGATTGCGCAGTGCATGGTAACACTTCAACTTTGTGGTCTTGAGAGTGTACCAACCTAGACGTATGAGGGCACGCATTATTATGCATGAGCAATTGAGAAATGCAAATAGTAAAACAACGGGCTCAATAATATCATCGCGACAGTTTTATTTAAAAGCTGTTCCAAGAAAACGAAATCAATTCTTCGACCAATGGTGATAAAGTAAAGTAAATATTTACCTACCTAAATAATGAACCTACAGCTTAGCGTGGGCTCCGAAACATGGTAACCAGCTACTGATTAATTCCGTTGAGCACTCCTCTCGGACTATTAACATTTGCTTCTGAGCTTCACCATCTTTCAAGAAGCCAGCTACTGGCAAGTGATCTACCTAGAATACCTCTTTGAATGTTTTGCATTACTGACGGAAAATTCTTTTTGGATTTTACATTCTTGGCTAATATAGTAGGTAAGCAGGTCTTTTGTCGGAACAAGCTAAGCTGCATTTTAATCTGCAAGTGCCCGTATTACAGGCGATGCTAACCTCTCAGTCTCAATGATGATGACAACCAAAACCATTACACTTTCGCCATGCTGCCTGTGAGCTTCCTAAATTACTGACAACAGTTCTAGGTTTCCAGATCATATCTCCACTCTAGTTCTACGAGTAGTCCAAGACTTAACAGATAACAAAACATGGGCTTAGACGTGCCTACGCCGGTTTGCGTGTTCTTCAGCCAACTGAAGTCTATTAACGCGATTTATTCTGGATAACATAGGCAATTTCACAGGCATGAAGAAGAAGAAGCTTCGCGCATGAAGTCTGGCGTCTTGGAATCTACTCCTGATAATTTAGTTATTAACTACCATTTTATGTGTGGCACACAGCTGATTTCCTAATTGTGATCAGTGGCAGCTGGTGAGGGAGGACATTGACAGGGAACAATTTTTCAGAGCAAAACGCCATATTTCATTTTAAGATATTATTAAAAATTTAAATCTCCAAATGTAGAAGAACGTCTGTCGACCCATCACCCCAAATAATGCAGATAAAAATTCCATCATCTCGGGACAATTTTTACATTATTGGTCGGGCGTTTACCTCCAGCGACCGTACGCCACGTCATCTTTTCTCGTTATTGGAGTTACATGTTTTGTTGGTTACCAGAATTCGGAGGTTTAACTGCTTTCTAAAACATGCGATTTGGACGTAGATTCCCTGCGACCGAGCGTATCGGTAATTACTTTTAAACGGTGATTTGACGGGTACGGAGCATTTGATATGTCTCGCTTCGCGTATTTCGTTCGCCTCGCTAATACTTGTTTCGATTTGGGATTGTTGAAATAAAAATAATCAACTTTTAATTGCAAACATGATGGTATCTGATTTACAACAGTTAATAATGACTAATTTAAGTTTGGAGGATAAAGTTGAATTAAAAACTAACGGTCGTCCCACGACCGTGTTGAATTTAAGTTGAAGTTCAAAAAGAATGTAAAAATAGGGTAAGTTACAATAAACTATTTTAATGCTTTACTTTTCGGGAAACGGTAAGTACCTACTTATTCATTTGTTTATCTGCGCAACAAGCAACAACCCGTCCTCCAATATCCTTGTAAGTAGTAACAATACAAAATTTTAATGTTTTCCTAGTTCACCTCCTGTATAGGGTTTCAATAGCATGAAAAGTAAATAGAAGGTGTGTCAAATGAATTGTGAGTTTGAGCGCAAATCTGTAAATTTGTGTCTCAGTAGTCTGACAAATCATTATAAAACGTTTAATATCAGAGCAATGCTTGTAAATTGTGGAAATTTGTTATGAAACGCGCCAAACTTACAGAACACTGTGAATTTGAACTTCTCGATGTATTGGCCGAATTACCTGCAAATTTCGAACGCATTATTCGATATTAAAATAACAAGACAAAAAGTATCCTCTTAGAAGAAAATATCGCCACTATTGCTGGCAGTGTTAATGAAGATTCAAATTTGTCAATTCGTCGTCGTTCGCAGGAAGTTGGTCTTTGTTATTCGTTTAGGTAGATTATTTAATTCCGAATTTGAATTGTATCGATCTGGTGGAGATGTTGTTCCTGGTGAAACATAACGATTCCGCATGTCATATAGCCAAAGCAACAATCGATATATTGAGGGAACAAATCAGTCAGAAAATTATTTCGAAGACCGAACCTGTTAATTGGCCACCAAGATTATGTGATTTAACGACTTCAGATTTTTTTTCGGGTTATTATAAATCTTTGGTATATGCCGATAAACCATCAACTATTAAGACCTTACAAGCCAACATAACTCGGACAATTGTGGACATAAGACCCCAGTTGCTTGAAAAAGTTGTCGGAAATTGGAAGTAGCCGCGACGGGCATTTGTCCGAAATTGTTTTCAATCATTAATGTTATTGAATGTTATTTTACATAAAATAAAGTTTCAAGGCATTTAATTTGTGGTTTTATGTAAATGTTCGGACGTACTAAAAAAATGACCTTAATAATTGTCTCTTAGTTTATTTTGACGTACTTACGTTTGCATACTTATGCAAATTCAGAAAAACATACTAAATTATGGATGAATCATTTTTCATTTATTATTTTTCTTAAATTGTTGTATAATTTATGTGATAGATAAACAAAAAAATCCCAAAATCCAAATCCCCAAAAGTTTTTGTCTACACCATGTAAAGACTTCACTTTTCAATGCCAGTGATGGCTGTTGCAGAAATGACTAATTTTCATTACGGTTGAGTTACGAATTGCAATAGATATTCGACACAGTAAATTATAATTGGTTAATTAATGCAGCACCACCTATGAATGTCTAAGCATAGACAAATATTTCGAAATATCAAATACATGAATATGTAGTATCACACCGATCATGTATGTCATCAAGAGAGAATAAATATCAGTCATTACCTTGTCCGTATCCACGTCTGTATTACATTTTTACCTAAATCTCCGAGGAAACTTTCTGTACATCATCCACCATATGGTACTGATTTATAACCTTGTAATGTATTTTGTCCCTGAATATCAAAAATATATTGCTCATTTGTCAATACTTAATGCCTGAATTGGTGTAAAATAAGAATATCATGTAAATCAATAAATGAGTAAGCTTTGTAAATAGTGTTGTTTTTAATCTATGATATATGAGCTAATATTACTATACATTGTTTTATCATGGCTAAAAGTTTATCGTAAATAAATATTACTAAAAATTTTTTACAGGGGGAAAAAATAGTTTTCATCAAAACTATACTGCAGTTAATGCAGACTATAAAGTTTTTAAAAAGTAGTTAATAAAGTATCGATTTTTTATAAGAAAAAAAATATATAAATAATTTTTAAAATAATTTGCATACCCAACAAAAAACAAATTTAATCCACCTTAAGCAGTTAAAAAGTGGGTGTTGCATATTTATGTTGAATGCTAATGAAAATGGCATGACGTTTCGACAAATTGACAAAATTTGAAATTCTAATTTATCAGTATTACATAGTCAAAATTCATGAAATAACTGGCTACATTGAAAACAAAGAGAGGAAAGGACGACTAAAAACACTATCAGGTAGAATTTAGAAGAACTTAGAAAATATTAGAAAAAATTGCTTCATTTTACATTAATAAGTAGCTAATGCATTGTTTCTTGTCCTTAAGTGCACGTCATGCCTAATATTCTAAGAAATTATTTACATCATTTCGGATATAGGGTTCTAAAACCCTTCATCAGTTAGAAAATAAAGAAAAAACATTCCAGTTAGCTAAATGGTAAGTAAATTTCACGTTAGATTCTTGCAAATCAGTCATTTTTAGTGTCGAAAGCAGATTTTGCTTATTTGGTTCTGATGGCATTAAAAGTGTGTGGAGAAAACATAAGACGGAACAGCATCCTCGAAATGTCATTCTGGCAGAAAAACACGGTAGTGGAAATATATTCTCACATAATGGACAAATATACGACAAATATAAGTCCTTAAACCAAAAAAAAAAAGAATTCGTGTCAAGATGGTTGCAGGCTCTAAAAGATAATGATTTAATGATAATGCTGTAAAAGACAAAATATTGAACTTTTTCTGCCCTTTTCAGAAAAATGTATGGCTGTTCTAATACTGTATTGCCATTGTTCATAGACCCTCAAATAATGGAAAAAAACAACCAAATTTGGGACTCCTTGATTCCAGATGTTTACAGATTTCAGTCAGCTGCGACCACGTATAAAGCGAAACGAACGTAGATGTAAATGGAACAATAATAAACAAAGAAAACCAGATTGTTCGATATGCAGATGACCTAAACGTATTGACACGACCGAACAAATTATTAAGATATAAATGTAATGAAATGAAAGCAAAAGCCAAAAGAGAATAAAAAAGAAATAAAATAGAAAGGTGATGGAAAAAACACCAATCCAATAAGAGGTCAAAACTGTATAATCGGCGATGACAAAATTGAACTTGTGAAGGATTTTACCTATCTGGTAAACAAACTATCTGGTAAGAAAACAGCATAGTAGAAAATATCATAAATCGTATCATGAATAGTAAAAAAGTTATTTATTCCCTGCATTCTGTTCTAAGATCTAAACTTACTCAAAGGAATTGAAAAAGTATAATACCCATTCACTCTTTCGGCCAGTTGTCACTTAAGGCTGCGAGCCGTGAACTCTCAAAAAGAAAACAGAATATATAATTGCAGTATTTGAAAGAAAAGTACTCTGAAGATTTTTTGGTACTGTTAATGGTAATGGAATTTGGAGGATCAGGTATAACTTCGAACTTAAGCAATTGTACCAAAACTTGGATATTGTAGACTACGTGAGAGTTCGGCGACTCAAATGAATAGGACACGTGATGAGAATACCAAAAAATTGAATATCAAAGAAAATCACTGAGGGGCGGATAAGGGGTAACAGAAAAAGAAGTAGACCAAAGACATGAGGGCAGGACAATATAAGAATAGGTACTGAAGTACTACTGTACATTAAAAACTGGCAAGGGGTTTTTCTCAATCGACCCAGTTGGAGCAGAAGGTTGAAGGAGGTTAAAGCTCACTTATGGCTATAGACCCACAGGAAGAAGCAGAAGAAGAAGAAGAAGAAGAACAAGAAGAAGAAGAAGAAGAAGAAGAAGAAGAAGAAGAAGAAGAAGAAGAAGAAGAAGAAGAAGAAGAAGAAGAATAGTGCTCCTGAAGATTTTTTGTGCTTTCCCCTTTCTCCTTTTTATTTTTCATGCTATTGAAACCCTACACAGCAGATGAACCAGGAAAATGAGTTAAAGGAAATAAACTGAACGGAAATAAAATGTGGTGTTTTGTTCTGAAAAATTGTTTACGGTGATAAATACTGGAGGGGCGGCGCCCCAACTCACTCCCTCACGAGCCGCCACTGTTTTGTTGCCAATTAATTGTAGATTGTATTTTTACAATGCTACAACATTTAATGATGGTAAAATAAAGAAAATTAAGAAAAACTGATTTGCTTATTTACTTTTTTCATATATCATTGCGATTGAAGAAAGTCGTTAGAAGACGTTTAATGCACGCCGCTTGTTTTCAGCTCGATATGGTACACTTAATCTTTTCTCCGCGTTTTGTTTTATAGTCACTCTAACCTTTCTGAGTAGAAGGTCAGAACAAAATGTCTTGCGGTAAGACTGAAGAGGAAATTAAAGGCAGTTTTAATTAGATTAATTGTTGTTGAACGAGAGTCGTTAATGTCGAGAGAACGAGAGTCGTTAAGGACATGTGATACTAAAACATCCTGAAAATGCAAGACAACAGCAACTAGTGTTTTGCAAACAGTGCAAAAATCATACTATTTATCTTTGCAATAAATGCAAAGTTCATCTACAAATTGAGTGTTTTGAAAACTTTCATAAAATTAAGTAGTAAATAAAAGTTTATTTTAAAAATTTAATTCTAAGTTTAAACCAATGGTGCGTATACGCAACATGTTATATATATATATATATATATATATATATATATATATATATATATATATATATATATATATATATATATATATATATATATATATATTATTAAGTGTGTATAACCCGGTTGGATCACGCAAAGCATTCTGAGTCATTTTCGAGTGTTCTTTCTGATCCTCCACACCTCTCTCATCCTTTCTCCGTGGATTCTCTTTCTCTCCTCCATCCACTTTGTTCCTGATCTCCTCAAAACTTTGCATACACTGAAATTCTGAAGTAGTTTCTGTCCTAGTTTGGAAATAACAGTCTTCGTCGTGACGATATTGCGACTTTGCCACATCCTTCAGGGCTATTGTAGGGCATGATTCTTAATTAAAAAAAAATAAATAAAATTCTTAATCACAAAACAGTGTTCATTAATTCATTTGTAGTTTATTTGTTAAATATTGACTAATTAATAGTAGCGAAATGTGCTTATTCACATGTTATCATAGATTTTTAATTGGTGATAACTTTACATTTTATTATCGGTTTTTTCTTAGTATTTTGAAGGTTTTTTTTGAGTTTTACTCTTAGATTTTTGACCTTTATTGTAAGGAACTTTCCTCTTTTAAATTATGTGAAGAATGATTGGTTAAATCAATCTGTTGTACAATATTTTCTATACATTTGAGTATGTTTATAGAATTTACCTTTATACTCTGGCTCGTTTAAATTCTATTCATTCCTGAAATTTTCATTTCATTATTGAGATAAATTAACATAATTATCTAATTAAATAGGCCTGCGTTTTCCTCTTAACTTGGCCAAACTCAAAAAATCTTATCTGCCTTTATGCTAGAAGTTTAAAATGTTCCATAAACTATATCTGAAGATAAAAATATATATATGCACCGACGACCGGAGATGAAGCTTTGTGTTTTCAGACGTCGCCCATCACTTATTAGATTTTCATCGCTGAAGGGAGGTAGTTATTGACGTCGAATTTAAATTGGAAATAAAACTCAATTTTTTTATTAGGAAAAAAATGTTTAAAAGAAATTTTTTTATTAGTATTATGATTAGATTTTTATTGAGTATTGAAGTACACACTTACCGATTATATTGTTATATATTATATGTGAAAAATTATGTCGGGCAAATGACCACCTCAATATCGGTTATAAATCTTGGTTCTTTTTATAAAATTTTCGATTACAATTTTTGATCAGTTTCATAGATAACAGGGCGGATTTGAGTTAATCAACTCTTTGTGAGCTGCTGGCACAGGCCTTGGGTTTCAGATAACATCATAAAAATAAATAGCACGGTGATATCAAAAGATTTTGTTAGCGAATTGATGTCAGCGTCTCTAGAAATTACGCTGCTTGGAAATTGTTGATGAACTAAATCATTGTTGATCGAGTTTTGTAGCAGATTTTTGCAAGACCCACACAATGTAGTTGATACTAAAAAAAAACACCGTTATCATTTTAAGGTTATATGGTTATGTTAAGGTTATCATGTTAATGATCACCATTCACATTTATTACATTTCCACCTTCATTTTGTGTGATTCGTTTGGAGTGCATTTAACATACATTTAATTAATTACGCTTAAAATTTGCCCCAAGTCCCAAATGCGAAAGTGAATTAAAATATTGTTTATGAAACAGTTTAGTTTTAGACTCAGCTAAATAGTCCAAAAAGGCTATTTTATGACTCTCTAAGAACTAATTGACGAACTGTTGGCACAGTTCTGGCTTAATGTGAACAAACACAACTGCAGGATGTGGGCCGATGAAAATGCTCAAGTGATTCAAGAGTACCCTCTTAATCCTTAGAAGGCCACTATTTGGTGCGGTTTTTAGGCTGAAGGACCTTTTTTTAAGCTTATACTCTAAATGATGAACGCAATAGAAATATGCTAAGAGAATGTTTTTGACCTGAGTTGATAAATATTGATATAAATAATGTATTGTTTAAACAAGACGGTGCGTTTATTATTATTAGACGGTTATTTCATTAAATGTTAACTAGCCACCAAAATCTTGGAATCTCACGCCCGTGGATTATTTTTTGTGGGGTTGTGTTAAATCTCTAGTTGACTTCATTCATTCCAGCAGAATTCATTCCAGCAGACAAAATCGATGGACACTTTGAACGACATTATTTTCAAAATATAATAGCATTATTTGTTATTCAAGATATGAAAAACACACAAATTACTGGATTATCAGTTTAGTTATCAATGTGCCTCATTTGAAAGATTTAACCCGCTTATTATACAACCCTCTATAATAATTTTAAAACAATTTTAATGGTCCTCATTCAGTAAAATCAAGTGTTTTTCACATGAAATTTTTTTCTTCTCGAATGTAATTTCGAGTTGAAAGTGGCGCAGCTTAACATCTCGTATATGTGTTTGATATGAACTAAGAATGTGCTCTCAATACACGTTATAAAAAATTAACTAATATATTTTATTATAGTATACAACAGATTCCAATAAACGTAGTGGCAAGCAGTAAAATTTAAATTTGTGCCGAGGGACAGACTGATTTTATACTTTTTGCTGGATAAAAAATCACCAATCAATCTTGTTATGAGAATGATGTATTTATTTTAAATATCATGGAAAAATATTAAAACGAATTTTTGAGCATTTAACTCTAGCTGGTTAGCAACGGTTACTATTGCCGGTTCAAGCCCAGGTAAAGAAGAAATATGTAGAAGCTGCTTAGCTTCCTGCTATACGTAAAAAGTCAGCTTGCTAAAAATCCTAATAATCGTGTCCGGTGTTGGGACGGATCTAATAGTAAGCGGCAAAAGCAAATAAAACGATTAACGAGAATGGAAAATACAATGTATAAAATATATACCATTGTTGGCTCTGGCGCTTTGTTTCAGGGATGTATTTAAAAGGATATATTCAAGACACCAGTAAGGACGCTTTCAAAAAAATGAGGGTTATTATTTAATCCGCCCTGTAAATTCAAGATATGTTTCTCGTCTTTTGTTAGGCGCAGACTTTCTTCATCCCCAATTTATTGGTCAAAATCTAAAGAACAGTTGTGTAAGTCAATTCTTCAATTCAAATTCAATTCTTCTCCGATTATTTTGACAGTCAACCAACGATCAGAATGCACAAGATCCTGGATTATGTGGACATTTTCATCGCTTCATGCAGTTGAAGCACCCCTAGAGAGGTGCGAGCTCATCTTCAATCGAATCTCGGACTTCTGAGAATGCCTTAAATCACCTGAAAACCTGGGCCCGTGACTAGACAATGTTTTTATTTGGTTCAAGTTCTGCAATGGTCTGAAGCAAAACTTGAGCGCACCGTTGCTCAAAATTATTGTCATTCATTTTCACAACGCACTAGAAAAATCCGGTTCACAAAAACAATTGCTACGAACCACCAAATGACTTTAGAATGTTCAAACTCGCACTGGAAATGCATCAAATATTGATCTGCTTTTCCCCCAAAGGGGAGCCAACGATGTTTCCAGATCAAATGCTACGCCACCAGTCCCATTACTTTATTTATATACCTCGTAAATAATTTTCTCGTAAATAACCAGTAACCAAATCCATCTGATCTTGCTCTATGTAAAAATTGTTTTTGAAAGATGCTCACTAGAACATTCACGAGATTAAAGATCCCGAAATCACAGTACTGAATGAGTTTTCAAAACTCAAATATTAATTACTAATATATAAGTTCGATAAGTTCTCAGCTTGATAGAGAAATACAAGATTTTTTAGATTTTTTAATTTTTTATCTTTTAGCTTTAATCCTTGTTCTAACTTTAATGTGATTAGTAATGAAAAGTCTCAATAGTTTTCTGAAAGTGTCTTATCTCCTTTTTGAATAAGGAGATATTAATGCTCAGTTTCCACTCTTCTAATACGGTTTTGGACCTGAATCACCTTTCTATTAATATTAAATATTTAAACACCAAAACTCTTTTTTTTTACTTCTCGATGCGCGTTTCGCAAACCATGTTAGAATCATTAGGAGATAATGTAATCTAATTTTAAAACTAAACTATGTTCTATTTATATGATAACCGTGCCTAATGAGACATAATATAAATCATGAACCATGAAATTAATGAAACTTAAGCGTTACATTAATAAGTGACAAAGTTGATTGAACAGAATAGGCCCTTTATACCGATCCATGGTTTTCTTTCATTTTTCTATTCTAATATTTTCATACGCTTCCAAAGGCCTATTATTATTTTCACGTGTAAATAATAATAGGGCTTTAATGTGTAAACATATGCTTATATGCTAAGAATTGAGACACAGTCCATGTTGACCCGTTCTTTGTGGTTATTTTTCAATATCTCTTAATCTTGGTTCGTTTCGCTGACGATTCCGTTTTAGATTATATATTTCCGAGACTAGTTCTATTGCTTGTTTGCTTCTGTTATAGGATGAGTAAATTGCTGGTCTCTTCCATTAATCCGCTTCCTTTATTCGGACTTAATACCGGCTATGGTGTAGTTTGCAATACTCGGTATTACAGACGGAATTTCATTTTATAGGATAATGTTGTATCACCAAAAACATATGAAAAAGTCCGATACATTTTTGTTAAGTTAGATCCTATTTAAAATTGTAAAAATCATAGGTCGAAAATGTTTATTTTATAATTCTAGTTCTTAGAAAAATTGAATATTTTAAAGTTATATCTCAGCAAGAACACCTGGTATCTTTTTGATATATTAGTGCTACTTATTATAAAATATTTTACAAAGATCACATTCACATCATCACTCAACAAAACAACTAAACCATCAAGATTGCCCGAACGGAGGAAAATATTTATATTTATATTTAACTTAGGTTCCTTATTATATAATATATTTTAATTTTAATTAATAATATACCAAAAGTATATTGAAACCAAATATAAAGCTATTTAACCTATAAATCTACTAAACCCTTAAAGATAAATGTTTTTTTGGATTAACATTTTTGTCGCTCATGATAATTTTGCTAGTACAGTTATCGTTCAAACTGTTGAAGGTGACCTATTTCTTTTCATATTATAATCCAAAGAAATTTAATCAGCATTTATAATTCCGTTAATTTTGACTGGAATTAATTTTTAATTCTTAATAACTTTTAAGTTTCAACTGGGCCAAAGACGATTTTATTCAAGCAATAAAGAGACTCATTAGGCGACGCTCCAAGACACGCAGCTTCTTTTCCGTCTGATTTGGTTTGCTTTATCTTGTCTCTATCTTTGTATTTTAGAAGCATACTTAGCTCGAATTAAAATGGTTGGCAAAATGTCGAACCGAAAAGAGAAATGAAAGGTTGTAGATAAAGTATTCATATATTTTCATTGCATTTGATTTTCCGTGTTGGTTAATTACAATTTCTTATTGTTTACTGTTATAATGATGTCAAATAAGATACATGTTTGGATCGCACATATATTATTTTAACATAAAATGTATAAAAAAATGAATTGTGTAATCTACGCGATTGCAAAAAATGGCAAGATGAACGGTTTACATTTTTTTTAATGATGTTGTGAGGTATCTTTCGTATGTTACTAAGTTAAGTAGTATTCTTGTGGTTTTATTAAAAATGCTAAAATATTCCATGACGACATGGCTTAGATGGTTTGGGAATAAGAGTTATGCAGAAGTATGAGATGCTGGTTGTCCTAGAAGTATCCAATAACGTAACGAAAGACATTTAAAGTATTTGCTACACGACATAGTTTTCATAATCTACACATTATTAATTTTTTTGTATTAAACAGAAGTAAAATTTCTTAATTCTTCTATAATTTCACTATACGTTCAAATATATTTTTCATAATGTTAACTTATTTTTACCAGTACTACAAAAAAAGGAGGAACCATTTTAGAAGAACGATTTTTTTAAATTTCTGTATTTGAGGTAGCATTAATGTTTGCTTATTAGCATTCGGAAATTGCTTCCTATGCATTGCCACGACTTGTAATAAGTATTGTTTCTATTCTTCGTTATAAGTTAATCTTGATTATATGATTCTATTAGTTGAATTTCCCGTTCAGCAGTATCATTAACGACGTGTATATTTTTTAAAATTGTTAAGCAAGTGTTAAAATCATCATGAGATTTCCATTGAATTTGTTTCTTCTAAATCAAATGGTATAATACCTCGACGTTAATTTTTTCGCTCGTTATCCAAAAATATTTTTTGCTCATTTGTTAAACAAATATTTTATATAAGATAAAATAATAATAATAATAATATTAATATTATATTAATAATTATAATATTATAAATTATAATAATAATTAATACTATTATAATAATAATAATAAAATTAAAAATTATAAAAAATAAAAGGGATAGCTGACAAAGTAAAAAATTGTTTCTTAAAAAAAATTCCTTTTTTAAAAAACTATCACAAAGTAACGGACAAATCAATCAATAAACATTTTTATTTTGACTTGCAATATCAAATAGTTTTTTAATTCGACGTTAATTAAATCTACTTCTTTAGTTTTTTGAAAAGCTAATTTAGTACGCGAAGAATTTTTTTTCAACACTATTTTGAATTTTTATCACAGGGATTTTTGTTTTACTCCAAACACTAGCCACTTTATCAATAACAATTTTCATACTTTTATTTAGTGGTTTACCTAGATATTTATAATTGTATATGAATAAACTCAATACTTCCTAATTAGTAGGTTAGGTAAGGTTAGGTTAGTGATTATTAGTCTAATCACTAAGTCCAGTTCACTTCGATACTACTAATCACTACTACTTATATTTATTGCGAAAAAAAAAGCAATGAGCTTAATCTACAGTGATCTATAATCAATTCCAGTCAATGCAAATGAAGAGCAAAAACTTCTGTTTACTACAGTGAAAGTATAGATAAAGTCAAAAACAGCGCCACCGTGGTATAAAATAGAACTGTAAAAAGTATAAAAAATAAAATATGCCCGAATATTTGAATTTTAATTCTTTGATGGTGTTATGATTTCATAGTAATTATTGAAAAAATTCATATTTATTTACTAAATACGAATTCTTTATAATGCATCATAGTGCTTATTCTAAGTTAATTGTTAACGTAAGATCAATAATTTCCAATTTAAAGGAGATTTGATATCAATTATTATTAACATTCACATTTGTGAACTGTTGGTCGGACAGTGTTTGCTCAAAGGTACTTTTGTGTAGTAAATTAAATGTCTTACTGTATACTAAAAATTGTATACTCATTTTGTCCAAAAAAAAATAATGACGAAAATCAAGTTAAAACCGAAAAGGGTGAGAAAAAGTGAAGGTGACCACCGTTGGGGTGAGAAAAATTCACAAGTGATTCATAAGAAACTTTTACATTTTAAACGAATCACTGTTTGGTTTGGTTGTGCATTATCACTGTTATTATTATCACTGTTTGGTATGCATTATAGACAGGAGGTGTAATTGGGCCATAGTTCTTTTGGAATGCTGGTAGTGAAGTCGTAACGTGATGGTGTTCGATATCAGAAGATGATAATTGGATTTTTGTGGGCTGAACTGAATACAATTGATCTGGAGGATTCGTGGTTCCAACAGGATGGCGCTACACCTCACTCTGCTAATGAAAGAATTGATTTATTTAGAGAAAAATTTCGAGGACGAGTTATTGCAAAAAACGGTGATGTTAATTGGCCATAAAGATCATGTGATTTGACACCGTTGGACTATTTTCTTTGAGGTTGCGTACAAAATTAGGTTTATAAGAACAATCCACAATCGATTCGGTTATGTCAAAATGATGAGGTGATAATTTGGTAGGTATTGTTTTTCTTGTTTAAATGTCATGCACTATGCATGTAGTGCATGATGTGTATATGTAGTGTATGTTATGTAGTTTATATGTTATGTAGCATGATGTGTATATGTATTGTATAGCATGTATTGTATTCTACATTTATAATTAATATTCTTGTGTATTGTGTGTGTGTTTTTAGGGTAGGTGAGCCTACCTTTGTGTAGTTAGCATATGTGTAGTGTATTTGTCGATGAACATTAGTTTTGTTTGAACATAGAAAATAGAAATAGTCTAAAATAATTTGAAGTAGCTAGATTCCTCGGCATAGGTATTTTAGTATTATTGATTATTCTGTGTTAAAACAAGGACATTTTTGCTAAGTTCCATCAAGATTAAAATACAAGAAACCGATACACAGTTGTATCAAGTTTATTTGCATGGTGAGAGAATATAAGGTTTCCTTGTTGTTTCGAATTATCTCACGCGATGTCAGAGAATTGGAATAAGCGTAAAATTTCAAATACTTTCTGATTCATTTATATATAAAACAATGGACAAACTGGACTGTTGAGAAACATAAGAACACTAGATCATAGTTACAATATTTTATTAAAAAGGACGTATTTGGGTGACGGTGTATTTATTGCACCTGGAAATTAGCTGAAGTGAAATTGGTAGGGATAATTTAATACTGTAAAGAGTGAATGTTTTGGCAACGTAGATGACATGCCAGGTGTGGTGCTTAATACTGCTTGTTTTTATATAAGAAAACACATTTAATTTGGGAGAAAGGTATAAAATTAAGCCCCATCGCCATCTGCATTTTTCCCATTTCTCAGACAATTTGTGGATGCCCTCCCAGAAAAATCATACATCTTTTAAGGTGGTCAAGTCATAAGCCATTTTTCGGCTTCTCCGTAATTGTTGAACTGTTTCATAGAAAAATTAAATCAAGTGCTAGTCCGAAGGGCCAAGGTGGTTGAGGCAAGAGTTCCCAGCCATGTGCAAAAATAGTATTTCTGAACGCTTTCACTATGTGTGAAGGGACGTTGTCGTGCTGCAAAATCACTTTTCCGCGTCTTGTAACCCATTCTGGTTCAAGTCTGGTTCAATCTGGTCAATCAATGCATTGTTCAAATTAATCATTTGTTGGCGGTAGAGAATGAAATTAACTGTTTCACCTGGTTTCAGAAGCTCATGGTTTACCCTTGTAATCCCACCAAACGCACAGCAATGTCTTCTTTCCAAAGCTTGTTTAGCGGTTGATGTTGATGGTTCTCCTGGGTTAACCAACGATTTTCTGAATTTTGGGTTTTCGAAATATATCCATTTTTTGTATTCAAAAAAGTCCTTATTTCATGCTGAAAAAGCGAAACTTTGTACACCGTCTTTCGCTTTTTCATCTGATTGTCATTCAGCTGATGTGGTATCCATTTTTCTGCCTTCTAGATCTGTCTCATGCCCTACAGATGATCATAAATGATTCGGCGACCAACATTTAACCTCTGTGCCATTTGTTGTTGAGTTTCAGATTTTGCCCGGTTGACCTGGGTGCATTGACCAATATTTGAGACACTTGTTATCGCATCTCAATTTTTAAAGAATATGTTGCTATGAAACGATCTAAAACTTTCTAAATTAAAATGCGGTAACACGTTAAATTTATAAAATATACTACTTGAGGTTTCGCGATATATGATTTAGAAACGCGATTTAAAGTCTTCCTTAGTCTTAATGTGATTGTTATTGGGGAGCTCTTTCAACATGAGTATACCTGGTCGAGTGACGTAATAGGAAAATTTTTTAAATTTCACCAAATGTCTATCCCGATGTTGTGTAGATGAATAAAACAAATGAAAAAAAGTTATATTTTTTAAAGCAATAAATGTATATTATGTTGTAAATACATTTTAAATATCAGAAAAAAAAATAGTATAGTTTACTTAATAATATTTTTGAACAATAAATATTAGAAGTATAATCTTGCAACGTAATATCACTTTATTTCACTAAACCTTTTGAAGTGTTGAATGTTATATCGCTTAAAAATTTGTCGAGCTTTAGTACAGGTGTGTGTTGACGAACACTAACTACTGCCTATTTATCACTTGACACCTTCGGGTAAATGTTTTTTTTTCAGTTTAAAATAAAAATTCATTATAAATATGTTAAAATCTTCTCATACTTAAGGCAAAATGTTTTAAATATCACAGTGTGACTAACATACATTTTTATATGACATTATCATATAGATTTTATATCTTTATAAAATAAATATTAGATATGAGACAGTAATCAAGGTAGTTGTCTGTTAACTTAGGAGAATAGTACTCAGTATGCAGTAAATCAGATGAAGATCGTGACCAAATTCGTGTTAAATTAAAGCATATTTTCTTTCGGTCCAATTCAGATATAGCCGAACTAAACCACGAGATCTATAAGATAGAAATGTAAGAGACAATATTATTATTATCGATTTTACTACAACTACTAGCAGGACCATGATTATAAATACTTTGTAACGGCTATAATCTATAAAATATTAATTTATTGTTATAAGTATGTTTTCTTTCTTTGCCCGAAAGAAAATATACATTTCTTATTTGTCAATTGATCCAGAAAAATATTTATTTTTTTCAAAAAAATATTCAGTAGTTCCGCAGTTTATATTTGTTAGTTTATATTTCTGACGAGGCTGGGTAATGATTTGTCCTGTTTTTAATTTATACTGTTTTATTTCTCATCATTTGTTTTACATTTTCATTTCATTTCATACTTGGTCTACCCCGATTATCGAATCTTCAGATTCGATTTCTCTGAAGCTCATCTTCTCATTACTTGTTTGCACATCTAAGGTTTTTAATATAATATTTGTTGTCAGTCTCAGATATTGTCTCTTTCCGACATTATTATTTAATCCAGTTTTCTCTACTGCAGTTATTAGTTCTGCTGTTATTCCTTTTAAAAAAATCTTACTTCTCACTAATAGAACAATGTTCTCAGCCTTTTTAGAATTCTACTTTATCTATTTATCTGGCTGGGTCTAAGAATGTCTTCTAATTATAGATTAAGTAATACGGTTAATTATTAACAAGCCAATTCAATGCTCGCCTTGTCTTAAACCATCCTTTACTACAACATTTTTTCTCCATCCACTCGGTGTTATATCACTCTTTGTTGTAGCATCTTGACCAGTTAAACTAATTTGATTTTTCCGATCTGTTGTATCTTACGCTTAGCTTAAAATCAATGAATACTATCTGTTAATTTATTGTATTCCAAACATGTAGACAATATCTGTTTCAGCAGAAATATTTGATCAGGGGTATATCTTGATTTACGGAAACTGTACTGGCACTTTCCATTTATCTACTCTGGGTATTTTCACAATCTTATCTTGATTATTGAGGCTTTAACACTTTATGTCCTACCTCTAGCAGAACTATATCACTATATTTGTACAGTCTGAAAGATCCCCTATATTTAAAATTGATAAGCCAGTTGCTTTTTTCCAGGCTGTTAACATATTTTTGTTCGTCCATACTTCTTGTATCAGTTTGATAACTGCTTCTATCAGCAGACTCCTTCCAACATTACTTTCTCAGCTGTAATTTTGTAACTTTCGGGACTTTCGTTACTTTTCATTTTTTTTTCTTCCTTCTCTTCATCGCAATAATGGTTTTCCTGTATCCCTTCGTGTAATAACTCTTAAACTGTTGTTTCTGTCTCTACATTTATTCAACTTTCTTTGAGTGATGCGTTATCCTTACATCTTTGACATCTGAATAGACATTTTTAAAATGTTATTTCTGGTTTTTTTTCTTAATTTTCATCAATTTCATGCCTCATTTCATTTCATTCTCAAATACTTATTTTTAGTTATCTCTTCCATACATGAATTGTCGAGAATTGGCATTGCCTAATCTTCTAGGATCTTACTTTCGAAAATTATTTTCAGTAATCTGAAATCTTCTCGGTTTAGATTTACACTTTTCACTTTTATATTAGAACTTCCAGTTTGATTTTTGAGTCTTTTTGTGTTAGTTTGATTTTGGTCTAATTCCTTAGAGTTATCCACGTGAACTAAAAGTATAGCTATGCTATCTATGCTATAGTAATTTTTGTTTTCAATTTCAGAACATTATTAGCGGGTCAATATCATCACTAGATTATTTTCGTGTTAATTAGGGCAAAATTATATCGACTATAGATTAATTATTTTATCTGACAGAATTTAACAAACAGTTAACGCATCCTATGCATGTCATCATTAATTAACGTTGATAATGTCATAATTACGGTCATAAAAGTATTTGGAACACACACATATCAAATTAAATTAAATATTAATGACATTGGGCTCATGATAAAATCTGTTGTGCTAAAACTACAAGATAGCTACTTGTAAACGCGCCATCAAACATTAACGCATTAAAATACTGCCTTTATTCAAATGCATTACCGTATTTGGGGATGTTTGTTTTTGTCCATTAGTTATTAGAATATTAAGCTTAACAATACGAACATAAATAGAAGCTTCACGTTAAAAATTGTATGTAAAATATGTACATCAGTAATTAAGGCTGTTTAATGATTGCTCCTGCATCTTAACCTGGGTTCTTAACCATGGCCCACACCGTTCAGCATCCCCCTTACCCATTTAAGTACTCTGAGTCGTCAGATTGGAGGAGATGCCACTTTCCGACTCTTTAATGAGTAAAAGTGCTGATGGTTTGGGTTTATAAAAATATTTAAAATAATGTTAATCATAGTTAATCAGCACATGCTTTCTACGCACTCACATAGTACAAAAATCATGTTCTAGAAATATTTTAACACCAATGTCTTATACTTGCTAATACTGGTCGCGGTGGTCACGCGGGTTAGCCATCCACTGACAACCGAATGGTCCCAAGCTCGATTATTAGTTCGGGTATGAAATTTTTATATAGTTTACCTGATTTTAATGGGGCATTAGGAAATGGAGGCATTTTGTTAGTTGGTTGACTGGAAACGATCCCCACTCATCTCTTCAATTGAAGGGAATATGTTTCTTCTCTTAATGTTTAGGTTATTCCAGGTACCGACACAAGCTCTGTCGTCACTAACAGAGAGACTCTATCCACAGACAACAATCCTTACTTTCGCCGCCTTCCTGTCGGATGGCGTATATATGCGGTGTTAGATTTCTTAGGACTGAGTGTCAATCCGCTTCGAGTGTCAGTTGGACCCTTCAATCGAATCCTATCTATATATATATTTATATATATATATATATATATATATATATATATATATATATATATATATATATATATATATATATATATATATATATGTATATATGTATATTTGTATATATGTATATATGTATATTTGTATATATGTATATATATATATATATGTATATTTGTATATATGTATATATATATATATATATATATATATATATATATATATATATATATATTACAGACATCATTCACTCTTTCTGCACGTGGTGCCAATGTTCACCTCTGCTCAACTGCCACTATGCGCCACCACGTATCTCTCAGGACCGGTTTCTAGCCTTTCAGCCGTCATCAGCCGAGTTTCAGATGAACGCAAGGGAAGCAGTTGGGAGAGATAATGGCCGGGGCCATTCCATGTCAATTGGCCATTTTGATGGCGGGTCGTAATAGCATACAACTCACGGCATCATACAGTGAATGCTTGTAGCAGTCAAGTCTGCCAGTAACATTCTGCCTGCAATCTCGGGTATAGAACCAGGTATGACCACAAGATGATATTCGCGTACAGAATATATTTTTGGTTACAAATCAAACTTAAATGCACGCACTGACCTACACTGAAATAATGTTTGTCGTAATATTCAAATGACATTGTTTGCTATTTTGCCGCTGATATTGCCGATCGATATTGGCTGAGGTATGAAGTGATTTTCAATTTTTTTAGATTTTTTTAATAATATTCATTAATTTATTTGTAGTTCATTCGTCAAACAATAAGCAATTTTTGTTCTTCGTATCCTTCTTTACAGAAGAGTCGTGACCTATAGAAACTTCATTTCGTTCGCGTACTATCCGTATTACTTCTCGCTCGCGTTCTCTAATTTTGGCTTTTTTGGTTGTACTATAACCAATTATATATATATATATATATTATATATATATATATTATATATATATATATATATATATATATATATATATATATATATATATATATATATATATATATATATATATATATATATATATATGATTGAAATGGTAATTATTATCATAATTTTTCGACTGGTGATTTAACCCTTTGGATTTTGACTGTTATTGTAAAGAACTTTTTTCTTTAAAATTATGTGACGTGGATAATTATTAGTTAAATATACGAAAGTACTTTCTCTTACATCCTGTACAACTACTTATATTTCAGATAAGGACATATCGGATAATAATTATCTACAGTATTATACTTTGGAAGTACTAGTATTAAATCTATTTAGAATACACTTTTTGTTCTTCATATTTTAAATCCAAGACCAATTTCACATATTTTATTACATCTAATTCACGCGATTATATTTAGCGATTTCACTTATAATCGGTTTTTACAATTTTGTATCTCATCTAATATATAAAATTGAGACCTGTTTTGAAATTAAACTTTGAAATCAAATCCTTGTGTGGCATTTTGAAAGAAATAAAACAGTCATTTCTTAAAATAAATAAACTGATTCAAAATGATATATATATATATATATATATATATATATATATATATATATATATATATATATATATATATATATATATATATATATACTTGAGTTATACTTAAGTTAATTTAATGCTAGAATTTAGTTACCTACAAAACTTCAGTCGAAACCTGGTGGCTCTCTGAAATAATATCGAAACCGTTAATTTTCATCACTAATTTCAATTTTGGGAATAGCTAAGTATTGCAAGAATCCAAATCAGGTAAATAGAAAGACTCTCGAGTATCACTATACCGTTTTTAACCAAATAATCGTAGCCAATAAAAAAGTCTGTTCAACTAAGTTGAAAGAACTTCTTTTTCAGCCCTTATATAAACGATTTTTATAAGTCATTATTGTGCATAAATATTTTATTACAAAACAATTTAAAACGTCATAGCGTTATCTGTTGGAAGTATTTGCTGCTACCAGTGCATAGCCCACATCCGCAAATATTGATATCATAGTTTTCGTCTGACATACTTTTTTATTTAGTATTTGTTGAGTTGATGCAAAAGTTCGTTCTATATTTTTGAGTAAAATTGATATTATTTTTAAAGTGGTCTAAATACACGGCAGTTGCAGAGTTAAGTCCCGAAACTACGGTGGATGGACCAAAATGCCCCAGCCAATTTATAAAAGTTTATGTTAGGTGGCCTAAGACATTTCTGTTGACTAATTTAGGCCGCTTCTGGTCGATTGCTCAGTTTAAGTCACTTAGTTGTAAACAATATTGGTCCGATTTATTGATCTGGTTTTCAGGTAACAGCTCATAATAAACGATTCCCTTCCAGTCCCACCAAATGTATAGCATAAACTTCTTTGGGTGTAAAATGACTTTTGCGCTGATTGTCCCATTTACTTGGTGATTTATGCTTAACATTATTATACACAATCCATTTTTCATTATCTGTAACCATCTACTTTAAAAGACGATCATCATGAACATCATAATTAACAAAATTTAAAACCACAACCGAATAACACAATTATTTTCTCAAATATCCGCTAAAGTTCAAAACGTTCTGTCATACATTTTACACGTGTGACGGCTTTACAATGTAATGCCATATAGTGCCGAAAACGGAGGGTGTTTTTGCATAAACTTGATGAATAAAAAGTCTCTACTGCATCACAATTTCAATACCAGCTAACATATTCTTTAAAAAGTTGCGACATACCGGCAAAGTAAAATTAAAACCTTTATTTACAAGATATATTGTTCCTTATTGAACGTCAGTGTTGAAATATTTTCGATAATGGTGTTGCTCTTGGTGGAGGTTTTCCTGATTGCACATTCAAGTTCGGACTTTTTTAATTGTAAATAAATAATTACATTTTCTTCATGAATTTCATATGCACTCTCGTGAACCACATTTCTTTGAAGTGAGTACCAACATTCCTGTTCTTTATCAGTTAATTTTAAAGTTAATTTCTTTTAAAAACTGAACACCCAAATTTCAAGCATTCTTCTTTTGATGTTCAAGTGATTGATTTCTAAACCAAACCAGTTTTGTTTTGAAAAATTATATTGTCAAATAGTCTAGAAAAAGCTCTAAGAACTAGAGTCAATTAGATATCCATATATAAGCATCTATAAAATAACCTTGCGCTATTCAACTTTCATCTTTTCCATTCATTCATAGAATTCTTATGCAGAAAAATTTGAATTACCTTAATTGTTTATTATGCAGCACCGTTATATTTGATGCATATTTAACGTGTTTGTATACTGGCCTTGTAGCGAATTTCTTCAAAAGCGGAACAATTATCCAGTATGCTTCATAATAATCTCCAATTTATTTTATAAATTCGTGTTTACCTCACCGCGACCGAGATTCCCAAGCATACGGTCACGTTACGCTCGTGTTTACATCTTTATATTTTCCACCCTCATTCATCCGCATATTTAGATTGCAGTGCTTTTATCATTGCGTCGTATTTCAGTTTGACGTCCTCGTCCTAGTTTCGGAAGCGTATCGAACAGAGATTCTTTTCTTATTTGTCATGCATTGTTTTGCTATATTCTTGTATTTTAGAATTTATTGGAATGTAATGGATTATACATATATTCTATTTTTATATACACAGTTAAAGGGAAAAACAAAAAAATAAGCTGAATATATATATTTGGAAGCGTATCGAACAGAGATCCTTTTCTTATTTGTCATGCATTGTTTTGCTATATTGTTAGCATTGGTAGTATTTTAGAATTTATTGAAATGTAATGGATGACAAATATATTCTATTCTTATATACACAATTGAAGAGAAAAACAAAAAATAAGCTGAATATAGTATCTCTGAATTGCAATTACTATAGACTTGTCATAAGTATCAGAATCCATAAGTAATTGGAATTGTTTTATTCACAAAATTGCGCAGTTTATTTATATTATTTGTAGGCATCATATTTTTTATGAATTTCAAATATTATATTATTGGATTCTGGAAAGTTCGTAGGCTTTTTAAGGGAAAGGGAAACGCAGATAGCTTATATAAAGATTTATTTAGTCTATTAGGTAATTACCGTTAATATTTACAACTTTACAATGTAGTGGTAGATTCATAAGGCTTTTTTGCCACAAAAGAGCATCTTTATTGGCAAAAAAATATCAGCAAGTGTTTCATTTCTTCTTCGATTTCAAAAGATTTCTTGTTTCATAATTTTGGAGAGAGCCGAACAGATGGTAGTCTGAGTGTGCAATGTTCAATGTCTAAGTTCAAGTGGCGTAAAACATTCCAATTGAAACAATTCCACAATATTGGAATTCACAAATTAAACAAACCGTGATTTAACTTATACTCTAATTTAGAGGTACAGCAATAATCGAACTATATTTTCCGATCTACTGAACTAAAGAAAATATTATGGTTTATCATCAGTTTTAATTTATTTGTAAATGTGAATGAGAATGTGTATGTATGTGCATAAGTATATAATGTGTATGTATGTGTGTGTATATATATATATATATATATATATATATATATATATATATATATATATATATATATATATATATATATATATATAAAAATTGAAAAAAATCTATAAAATCACTTCATACCTCAGCCAATATCGATCGGCAATATCAGCGGCAAAGTAGCAAACAATGTCATTTGAATATTACGACAAACATTATTTCAGTGTTGGTCAGTGCGTGCATTTAAGTTTGATTTGTAACCAAAAATATATTCTGTACGCGAATATCACGATATGCCTCCCATTTATGGAGATGAAATTAAGAATCACATCATACATCAGCCAATATCGATCGACAATATCAGTATCGAGTATCAATATAAACGATGTCATTTGAAATATTGTGACAAAAACGATTTCAGTGTACGTTAGTGCGAGCATTTAAGTTTGATTTAAAACCAAAAATATATTATGTAAAAAATATATTGTGTACGCGAATAACACGATATCAGAAAAAATACCATAAAGGTTTATTCGCCAAAACTAAAGAAATCCAAAGTTATTGTCCAATATTTTATCAACCGATGAAACTTCTTTCATCAGGAATGGGAGGGTGGACACGATGGCTGGATAGATTATTTTCAATGTGTTCGGGAAAATTTGTATTGAAACGTATGGAATAAATGGCTATACAACATTATATTTTGTTTTCAAATAAAACCTTAAGAGCCTAATGCAACAAAAATTTAATTCTTTCGATATAAATAAACACGACAATCGAAATAACAATGAGCTACGTTGCAAACTGAAAAACTTTGAGCCGAGGAAATGCAAACCCCCTCCTTTTCCGCAAAAATGGTTATATCCATTGCTCTATATTCCATTAGGAATTGTAGCCGCTCGATTCTTTTGAGTTCTAGAAACTCATTTCTTGTAGTGAGTTAGTCCACGTTCCTCTATTCTTGCCTTATTCTATCCTATTATTTGTCCTTGCTTCCTCCGTTATTATCTTCCACGCATCTCGGTCCTGTATCTTTTCCCACCATGCTGGTGTTTCCAATTTCCTTATGTCTTCCCGCAGCTGATCCTCCTTTACGGTCTCCCTCTTCTTCTGTTAGTATCTAGTCTGCACATTGTAATTTTCCTTACTACTTTGTTGTCTTCCATTCTTCTAATATGGCCAAATCAGCGGAGTCTTTGCACTTTTATGATCTTCCTTCTTCTTTCAAAATGGGTTTTATTTCAAAATTCCTTAACCATCTGTATTCATCTTCTGCAACTTTCTTTAATCCATATATTCTTCTTACTATCTTTCTTTCGAATATTCGTAACTTTTCCTGTTCCAAGCTTGTTAAATTCATTATCTCCACCCCATAGGTCACCACCGGTCTAATAGTTGTTTATATTCCTTCATTTTTGTATTTATACTAATGTTTTTGCTTTTCATAATACTTTTGTATTTATAATAGGCTCTGTGTCCCGCCTGTATTCTGTAATCAATCCCTATGTTTCTGTCACTTTTGCTTTTTATTATTATACCCACATATTTAAAGTTTTTCACTACTTCAAATTCGTAATTTTGTATTTTTACTGATTTGGTGGTAAATCTTCAATTTTCTTTTCTTATTTCCATATATTTGCTTTTTTCTTGATTTATTGTGAGGCCTCTTTTTTTTGCTTCTTGTCCCATTTTTTGGATTGCTTCTTCCAGATTTATTCTGTCTCTAGCTGGCACAGCAGTAAGATCATCTGCGTATGCAACTGCTGGTGTCGCTTTATTGACGATTGTTCCCGTGAAATTACATTATATGATGACTGCATCCAGTGTTAATATAAACAATGTTGTTGATAGCTCATCTCCTTGTCTCATTCCTATATTGATCTCAAAATCCTCTGTTTCTCCTTCCGCTGTTCTAACTAGTGCTTGTGAATTAATCATTGTCATTTCTGTTAGTCTCATTAGCTTGCCCGGTATTTTCGTATCCGTCATAGCTTTCATTACTTGTCTCCGTTTCAAACTATCGAAAGCTTGTAATTATATTCCATATTCCTGAGATATTTCGATTATTTGCTTTACTATATGTACCGCTTCTATTCCATATTGTGCTATATTGCCTTCCAGGTTTCCATCATTTTCCCTTTTCATCACCGTTCTGTTATCTGATAATATTTTCCTAAAATGATTCTCCCATTTGGTACTACTTATGTTTGTTGTGTTTCTTTTCACATTTTATCTTTTGATATATCTGTATAAATTTATGTAATTCTTATTACCTTTTATCTAGTTCTCTTAGTTTTTACTAGTTTATTGCTGTTATTTCTAATTTCCTGATATGCCGTGTAGTCTATATCACTCTCTGCTCTTAACCATTTCAATCTATCAGCCCTCTTCCTCTGCATTCTTCGTCCAACCATTCCTTCGTTCCTTCCATGGATTTTCCTCAATATCTTATCTGCGGCGTTCTCAATACATCTTTTTATATTACTCTATTCTACTTCTATGTTTTTGTCTTCTGGACTCTCTGTTAGTTGTTTTCTGACTTCTTTGTATACTGACTCCTTACCTGTTATCATCTCTTGTTCCACCTTCTGTTTGTTTGTAAAATCACTCCAACTACCATTCTTAACCTAACCTTCGCTATTACTAGAATGTGGTCAGTACCTACGTCTGCTCCTCAGAACGATCTTACATCTTGTATCATGTTTTATCTTCTTTTGTCTATCTGATTTCCTGCCGTTCTGCCTATGATTAACCATGTTACTTTATGTACATTTCTATGTATATTTCCATGCAGAAATGGCATTTTGGATATATGTTGTAAGTAAACTTTTCATTCAAATATATGTAAAGAATCGCTGGTTAAATTTACATGCTGGCAATTCATTATTGTTAATGAAACTTTAACACTAGGCTTTACCTGGCGAAACTGCTCCGAAGAAAGCGAAGACGCTTTCATCGGTCGGAAAGGTTATATTATAGCAGCTGAAAAGTGTTTATTTTACCAGGACAATGAAATGCTGTCAAGAAAATGCTTCAGGAGAAGAACGAAATCCAGCTCGATTAAGACGATGTACTCGCCCATACGCTCGCCGTTGTAACAGGGACATTTGTTCCTTTCCACTTCAAGTCTCTTTCCACTTCTCTCTTCTTCCAAACATACACAAATGGGTGACTGGTCAGAAATTCACATCAAATGAAAATATGATCGAGAGGTCATACTTTTTGGAAGATATAAAAAAGTGTATCGAGCTAAAAGGAGACTACTTTGAAAAATAAATCTACTTTTGATCAAAAAATTAATATATTATTAAAAAGCATCTGACTTGGATAGTTCAATGTTAAATAATATTTTATGATTAGACTTTATTAAGCAATAAAATGAAATATAAGACAAAATTTAATTTATTAAATGAAAACTTAATTACAATTTTACATATTCAGATAAAGTCTAGCACAATATTATACAATTTTATTTTATCACAAATGTACTCAGGTTAATTTAACTAAAATAATAAAATTATGTAAAATAAATATATTGCTATGCTGAAAGTAGTAAGGTTTAGTTTAAAAACATATCATGGAAGTCAGAAGAAGAACTAAGCAATCATTGTTTTAACATAACCTAAGCTTTTGTAAATTTTAATGGTCATTATCAGTTTTACATTATATTACGGTTTATATGAGTATACTGAGTATAATTGTAATTCTTAATACAACAAAATAAATGTTATGTAAAGCTTATTTAATTCCAAAGTAGGATAGTGATAACATTTTTATTTTGAAAATAATATTACTCACAGGTTCTCCTCCTAATATTTTGCAGATTCTTACCATTTTGCAAATATTCCTTCATGATGGCTATCACGTTGTCAACATTTTATTCTCGCCAAAGAAATACAGGAAAAATCACAAACTTGACATTTTGGGCAAAATCGAACAAAAATTGTAAGAAAAATACTTTATGAAACGGTGTATATAGACCTCGACTCAGATCATCTGAGATCATTGAGAATTCTCCTAAGCCAAAACGTATCAACTCTTTAAGGATAAAATAGACTCCAAATTGGTACAAATACCTCTTACAATGAAAACAAATGTCGATAAATATATTATAACAATAATTCAATAGAGTATACGCCTCTCAACAACGCCACCAAAAACAAGAAAAACAATACCTCCTCTACCTCCACAAATCAAATGATTAATCAAAAGAATCGGATCAAACGAGAATGGCAGAGAACAAGGGATTTTGCAACCAAAAATCTAGTTATTAACTTATCGCATCGCATTAAGTGAGAATTAGATACTCTTAGAATAACTCAATACCAAAAATGTATAAGTAAACTAGAGCCGCAAGATCCAGGATTATGGAGATCTACTAAGAAAATTCTACGAAAATCGGAAGAAATCCCATCTTTTCTGGTTAACAATATATTACTACATAGCGATGAGATATATACTACATGTGGTGACAACTTGGAAACAGTATTTGATCAACAGCATTCACAACATGCCTTTGCAAATTTAATACAAAATGAAGTGAAGGCCCACACACTACTAGTTGGTGTAGACATCAAGCCTACATCGCCACAGGAGATAATTGAAGTAATTAAAACCCTGTCGATTAAAAAAGCATCGGGCCACGACCAAATACCGAATATAATACTAAAAAATGCGAGCAAAAACTGATTGCCTACCTAACTTCACTTTTCAACTCTTGTCTAAAATTGAAATATTTTTCACAAACATGACAGCATTCATACATTCTGCTTTTCCCAAAGCTAGGAAAACATCACAAATTAATTTCTAGTTATAGGCTAATTAATCCACTTTCTACAATGGTTTTAATGACAGCATTATATTTATTATATTTGTAACATTATATCTATATTTATAACTTTATTTTTATGACATTACGTATATTTCTATTTTAAGTTAGGAGTATAAGCTCTTTGAAAAAAATTTTATATGACAGATTGAACAAAGCGATTGTCAACGAGAATATAATTCCAGCCTTCCAATTTGGTTTCAAACAAGGGCATTCGACGTGTCATCAACTCCAACGACTAACAGAAACTATAGAAGAGGGGTTTGAGAACAAGGAGTACACTCTAACCATATTGTTAACCATATTCTTGGACTTGGCTCAAGTCTTTGATAGCGTATGGCATGACGGATTCAAACATAAAATAACATCGGTTAAAATACCAGAATTTTTAAAAGCCATCCTTTTTTCATATATAAACGACAGTTCCTTCCAAACTTGCATACACAATGCAACATCATCTATCAGAAAAATCAAAACCGACGTGCCAGAGGGGAGTATACTTGGTCCAATTCTTTTTAATCTATACATACACACACGACATAATAGAAACAGAAGCCTCTCTCTTTATGTTTTGCAGATGATACAACTATTCTAATCAAGTATGAACTTATGGTAAATAAATCTCAAGCAGATAGCAAATACCATTGTAAAATGGCTCAATAAATTGAATCGAAAAAACAATATAGACAAGTGCGCAGCAAATATTTTTTACTTAAGGAGAATGAATAACTCTCCGATAATCCACATAAATTAACATCTAATCGCTTGGAAAACAAACGAAGAATCGAAGAAAAAGAAAATATCTGAGTGTATACCTAGATACCAGATTAACATGGTGAATTCACATAATTAGCTAACTCAACGAAGGGAATGTCAGACCCACTAAACTCTACCCGCTTGTCCACAGAAGATCCTCATTAAAAGCAGAATATACCTCATTACTATACAAATCACTAATTCGACCTTTAATCCTTTATGCATGTGTTATCTGGGGCAACGTATCGCCTACCAATGTACACAAAATGCATGTTCTTCAAAACAAAATATTACGAATAGTGTGAATGCCGAATGGTACGAAATCAACCGACAACTGCACCAAGAACTCGGTCTACTAACAGTGTTAGCATATATTAAAAAACGAACGATCATCTTTCAGCAGAGCCTAAAGCAATCTCTCAGCACTGAACATTATCAACTAGGACACAGAAACATATATAAACGACTGAACAGGAAACTAGCTCAAGATATGTTTTCAGAATAGATCTGTCATATTAATATTAAAATTTTCTTTATAAAACTGTCTTGTCGAACAATTGTAATTCTTGAGCAGATATTTCCATAATTAAAAAAAAATATTCGAAATGACATAATCATTGCTATCTCAGAATTATAACCCAGTCAAGGCAGTAAGTTTTGGACAACCAATTAACATCAAATAGGACATTTTTGTTCGTTTAAATAAAAGTACATTTTATCGCTAAAGAAATTTTTCAGAAAATGATCATTTTCGTAAAAACTGGAAAAATTGTAAACGCTGTTTCAATGTCATTTATATAAATAGTAAGTATTCTATTTGACAAATGTTGCTACAAAAAAAACGACCGCCATATATGTACTAGATTAGCTGTCAAAAAAAGTCCCATAGTGAATTACTCAATACAAATACGTATGTCAGAAGAGAAACGTATTATTAATGAAAGCTCTTATTTATTGAAAACCTCATTATTCGATTACTATACCCAAGAAAAACTAACTTAAATAAATAATTAGGTTCACATTCAGACCAAAATTTCCTTAAAAAATACTGTTGTTTTATATGTGTTAAACCAAAGTAACACTGAAAAATACATTTTACTAAATTAATTTTGCATTTTTGGTGCATATCATAACGGTATTATATGGTATATTGTAAAACATTAAGAAATTCCCCATAAAGGGTCTACCATTAGGGATGATAGAACTTTGACAGCTCATGACGGCTATATTTGTTTACCGATTTTTAACATGTCTTGTTAGTTGTTTTCCGAAAAGTTTTCAATTTAATCCTGATTCGTTTTACACATTAGAAAAACGTTAGAAAATTGTCCAGTTTTATTACAGAAATTCGCGGTCCCCTCGTGTTACTCAACGAGCAATTCATTCGTCGTGGTGGTTTTTCTGAACCGGCGATTGATCGTGTTATTAGAAAATTTGAAAGTAAGTTCACTCTACATGATAGTGTGGTACCTGAACGACAAAAAAGCCAGAAGTGTTAAGAATATTGCCGCCGATCGAGCAAATTTAACCAAAAATCTCGGGTGCTCGCCGTTCGCGAATTAGGCCTCTCGCTAGTGACAACCTGACGAATTTTGAGGTTGGACTTAGGCTTGCATCTATATAAGATGGTACTGGCACAATAACTGAAGTCAACCGATCATTGTATTGGATTGGACCCTCGAAATGATGGAAGTATGCAACGAATTTCATCGCAAAATCATCTTTTCCGATTAGGCTCATTTCTGGCTTAATGGTTTCGTCAATAAAGAAAATTGTCGGTATTGGTGTGAATCTAATCCACACGTGATATATGAGAGTCCTTTGCATCGGCAAAAGATTACACTTTGGTGTGGATTTTGGCAAGGAGGAGTCATCGGTCCTTATTTCTTTAAACATGAGGAAGGAGCCATCGTTACCATCAATATCGTGCACTACAAGGCAATGCTGGAAGATTTTTTTCCGAAATTTGATGGAATTGATGCGGATGACCTTTATATTCAACAGGATGGCGCATTGCCGCATATTTTCCGAGTAAACAGTTCTTGCAAGCTAAGTTCGTTAATTCCAACTCGTTAATTTCACAAAATGGCCTCATACCTTGGCCGCCCGGATCATGCGATTTAACTCCATTAGATTATTTTCTCCGAGGACATGTGGAAGCACAGGTTTATAGCAAAAAACCCGCGATTATTGGCGACTTGGAAACTAACATTCGTCAAGCTATAGTCGTTATACAGCCCGAAATGTACGCCAGGCTTATCGAAAATTGGCGTGAGTGGACCCGTGTCTGCAAAAAGAACCGTGATGGCCATTTCGATGAAATCTTGTTCAAATCATAAATTGAATGTCTAAATATCTTAAATAAAGCAATCGGAACCGATTTTGAACAAAAAATGTGTTAATTATTTAATTTTGAAGTTCCGTCATTCTTACTGGTAGACTCTACACGGTATGTCAGAAAAACTAGCCCCATCTATTTAGACAATATTAATCTGAAAGTTGATCTCCTCCATAAAACGAGACGGTCATCATTAGAATTGATCAACGGATTATCAAATTATTGCTCTTAAAGTGACATTATCTTTTGTCATCTCGTCACAAACTCAGTAAAACTTTTACAGAAACATCTGAAATGATTAAAAACGTTTATGGTGAAGATTGCGTATGTCGTAGATGCGTGTTCGAATGGTATAAGTGATTCCTAGATGGTTATGATGCTTTGAAAGACGACCCAAAACCATGTCGACCAAAAAACAAAAATCGCGATGAGTTGGTGGAAAAAGTATGTGAAATACAATGCGAATTCGAATGTGAGATGGATAGCAGACGAATTAAATATGATCCAAGATATGATTTACGAAATTTTGACAGAGGATTTAAACAAACGGAAAGTCTGTGCTGGATTTGTTACTCACACCTTAAATGAGGATCAGAAAATTGCTCGCGTTGAACATTGATAGGACAGTATTAAAACAGCCAGATGGAACTGCACATTCCTGGAATCGCATTGTAGCTGAGGATAAGACTTATTCCTTCAAACTCGCCTTGAAAGAAATGTTTTATGACTGTGTTACAAAATTCCAAGAAGCCGTGACAAGGATCATTGATGTGATTCCAAAATATGACATAAAAAATCTATAGCCTTTAGAAAACCAAAATCGTTGCACGTAATCGATAACGTTATTGAAGAACAGCAGAAATAACACTACAAAAATTAAATAATAAAAGAATCAAATTGAGTGTATTCAATAAATTTCAAATCTAGAGGCTGTATTCGGTTCGCAGCATATGCGGCGTTGTCGAGTTTCACATTTTTCTTGTTGATATTTATTGACACGTTTGGAGATTATCCTATATATAGATAATACAATATGTACTATCTGAACTGAACATTCATTATTTTACCTTACGATCGAAAAGAGTTATTTTAAGAACTACCACAATGTGTGTTATAATTGTCAGGGTAGCGCCTGCAAAACGCCTAATCAGTTAAATGGTCATTGTCAAGAGTTAGTAGTATCTCTGATGCACTATTTTGAACAAGAACGAGACAATAATGGTCAATTGTTACCCTTTCCGGCTGATATTAAGAACAGTATATTAAGTCAATTGATAGACGACTAGGGCAATCACTAAAGTTGACTTGCTATATGTGGTTTGGTAATATCTTACTGAAAACTCGTTTAGTTTGAAGTAAATAAAACAACAAAAATATACTTACATGAAATTTAATATCTATATATTCATCGGAAAAATTACGACATATTTATAAAGTTCTTAATTTTAAATGAAATGGTTAAATTAATTTCGTTCCTCTGCGCTAAATCTAAAACCATTAAAGAAGAAATCTTCGGCTTTTTCTTTTAAATATATACTCTACTTCATGTGCATGAATTTCTGTTCCATAGTGAATGTTCATGAGAGCCAAACCATTAAGTCTGTTTTCACTTGTAGTGTTTCGTAAATAGTTTTTCAGTCTCCTTATGCTCGAGAAAGATCTTTCTGGGGTAGCAGTGGATACAGGAATGGTAGCCAAGATTTGTAGTAATGTGTAAATATTAGGATAAAGGTTTTTATCGCACATATCTAGACATTCCAAACTAGATTTTGGGGTAGGCGAGATACTTGTCATCACTGTTTTCCATACTTCAAGTTCTGCTTTAACCACTGATATGTTGCTTTCGGGAAGCAGTGACGAGTACATGGAAATTGCTTCTTCAATTTCAGAACTGCCAGTAAAATTTGAAGGTAGCACACCAGATAATGCTGATACTACTTTACGATGTTTGGTAAACGTTTCAACCAATTGTTGAATTGTATGATCAAAAAATGGAATGAACAAATTAATTTTGAAAATGTGCATACATCCAATGCAGGAATGTTCGGTCTATTTAATTGTCTTCCGACGACGCGTGGCATTCGCAGTATACCACCATTTTCTTCAGTAAAACCTTTGCGTCTTCATAGAGATGAAGATATTCGACGTCAGTGTTGTTGCTCAGGAGTTGTAAGACATTAATAACATCATCTACATGTTTGAATGCCGTGATAAGATTGATGTCAATTGTCTGTAATTGTTTTGATAGCGACAATGTATAGCTCATAACTTTTTGAAGAATCACTAAACACATCACAAAATCCGAAGATCGAAGCATACTTAGCAATTGGGCGGCTTGTTGCGATGTTTCCTTATTGTGATTAAATTGGAGTTCTTCGAGAGCATTCACAATCGCTGAATAAATTTCCCTGAATCTTATAATAGCTTCATGTTTGTGGACCCACCATATTTCACACATTGAGAGCAAGCTTTTTTGGTTACCGACGGGTAGTAGCTCTTGAATTTTTTCTTTCAACAAAGCAGTGCGTTGAGCAGAAAGTCGAAAGTAGGAACCAACAGACTGCACAATCCCAATGCAATTTCGGACATTTGCTAATGAATATGAACCAGTAATAGCAAGGTTGAGAGAGTGTGCACTAAAGTGTACATAAAAAGCAAGAGGACATTCTTGGCGAACATAAGCTTGGACACCGTGCAAATACCCACTCATAGCTGCAGCCCCATCGTAACCTTGACCAACCACATGAGAACATTCAAGTCCATGCTTTTTCAGAGCTGTAATAATAAGATTTGCGAGACCGGATCCAGAAACATCGACCGTTGGAATGTTCTCAAGGAACATCTCTTTAAGTATATGGTGTTTATTATCTGTAAAATCAACATATCGAAGACATAACGAGACTTGTTTTACACGTCGGATGTCGGTGGTTTCGTCAGTCAGACTTTCTTTACTTCTTCAATTGTTTTATGTTGAATTAATTCACCACAAATGTCAATTATTTCGTTTTGGCTTGTGTACAGGGCATTCTTCTGTGAAGTATTCAAATGCTCAACCAGATCTTTATCTCCAGACTCAGCCGCAAACCGCAACAGGGCTCTAAAATGACCATCATTTTGTTGTGGTTGTTCAGGTTCTGGTGTAATTTGTATGCGCCCCGAATCGATTTTACCTCTCAAGGAGATGCCTTGTTTGCCGCAAAAAATTATTGCTTTTACGATAGGAATTAGTTTCTTTCTCTTCCTGATATCTCTTTCTTTCAGAAGACAGCTGTTCAGTGACCGAAAAAGCCTGCGAAGACATTACTTTTAGAAAGTTATCTGCAAGTTCTGAATTTCGCTTGTGGTATCCCGATTTCGCCTGAGCTTCAAATATTTCTAGGGCATTTTTCCACTTATAAAAAGGTTCGGTTACCAACTGGCCGATCCTTTGATGACCGCCTTTACCTTCATCAAGCGAACGTCCCATTACCACGCAAACTCTGCAGTATACTCCACTTTTATATTCCGAATATGACAACCAGGGGAATCTCTCCAAACATTTCAATTGAAAGCGCAAGTTTCGTTTTAATAGGAAATTTATAATCTCTGGGTGGGTTCCATGGCGTTTTAAAAATTTGGACTTTAAAATATTCATCCAAGATTTTTTCTTGATTCGCGTAAAAACCAACATCCAACTTAGCTAAAGTTGTAAAAGATAAGGTAACTGGCAAGCTGGCCTGTTGCAGACTAGATGTTGATTTGGCAGTTGAAGGAATCGAACAGGGCACCAGCGACATGGTATCGATTTCGACATTCGGTATTGTGATTGAGGTCGAGGTCGAGGGCCCGCTTGTCATCACAGTCTTCTTATCAGCATGCAAGATAGCTGAAGCTTTGATAGCTAAATCCAAATTTGTTTCTTTATTAGAAGCCCCTTGATTACACCACTTTTTCCAGTAGTCCATACCTTTAAGTTTATCACCCTTCCTTTTTTCCCCTCCATTTTTCGACAGTAATAATGATTCACGTATCTATCCTTAACAAGGTCACCGAATAACACTGCACTAAAATTACTCATTTACACGATACACTTAATTCTATTCACTATTCGTTCACGACTTTTCACTTATATTCGCTTCGAGTTCGCATGTAACAATACTGCCGTAAGCGCGGTCACGCGCCGCTTACTTAGCAGCCCAGTAGTGGCCGTCCAGGAACTACCACAAACTTCCACAAAGCTCCACTCATTCCGACCGAGGGGCGTGGCGAATGATCGAGAAACAACGCAAAGTTTCCATACGATACAAAATAGTTCGACTACTCGACAAGAGATGGCGTTACTGTGCGCAACGTCCACTAGTTCGGATATATATTCAATTCAAATGTAATAATTTAACTCTCTTCACTCCTCGTATTTTTTCGGTATAATATTAGGTAATATTTGGCTTATTTCGGGGGGCGGGGGTTCGACCCACAACCCCCCCCCCCCCCCTGGCTACGCCCGTGATATACATATATAGATATATATATATATATATATATATATATATATATATATATATATATATATATATATATAGATAGGTAAGGACACTATACTACGTAAATGGAGGTTCTCGCAACAGTCCTATCTGCAGTTTCAATGATTTTATATTTATATTTTCATGTCGATTCCGTAGAGCAGAGTTCGACTTTTTTTGAATTTGGACAATTGATGTGCTGCGCGAATAAGTACATTTAACAGAACCCTAAGAATATTTCTTGGCTTACGAAACTTTTTAAATCTTATATATTTTTCAAGGGCATTTTAATTAATCTACTTGAAAATTAAATTGCTTTATAATATTATTGGAACGTGTGGAGGAAGATTTTATAGTTTGGAAAGAATTAACTTTAATTAATAGCCTGTTGCAAGCCGCACTGTTGTGTATATACCAAGTATTAACGCTAATTTAGACTCCAAATGCTCTAACTACTTGTGCCAGTGATGCAAATTTGTCTTCCAATTAAATATGTTAGGAACGTGTGAGTACTAATAAATACTAAATGAACAAGTTCACGTCAGACGATAATGGAGATATCAATATTTACGAACGTGGGCCGTGTCCCGACAGTCAACAAGAACTTCCTATAGATAACAAAATGATACGCATATACGAGGTGTGACTATTAAATAATGGGACTGTCGCTGTACAACATTTTGTTTTGATTTAATACATATTTACATATTATCACCTTCAATATACATCCCTACTCTATCCCTACAATGCTCCATGCGAATCTTCCATTGTTCGAAACAAGGATGGAAGTCTTCTTCTGTCAGTTCCTTTAGAACGAATACCGCTTTCTTTTTCAGAGCTTCAACAGACTCAAATCTTGTTCATTTTAATGCAAACAGATAGAAGTCGCGAGGAAACAGATAGAAGTCGCACGGCACAAGATCCGGCAAATAAGGTGGATGGTTTAACTCGGGGATACTGTACATGGCTAGAAACCTCTTGACAGACAATGCGGAATGAGCCGGCGCATTGTCTTGATGGAGAAGCCATGACTTCTCTTCCCACAATTTGGGTCATTTTTTCCTTATTCTTTCACAGAGTTAGTAAGTAGAAGCGAAGGTCGTAATATTGATTAATATAACTTCCAGGAATCCAGTGAAGGGAAAAAACACAATCATTATAGCTTTGAATTTTGATTTGCTCATTCAATTTTTTTTGGCTTTCGGGCTTTATTAAATTATATAATATATATAAAAACTAATTAGGGTTGTTCCAGTGCACGGATTGGAGCTTCGTTTCAGGATCATAAGTAAAAAGCCACGATTCATCACATATTATTATCATTTCCAATAAGTTTGGGTTATTTTCAATGGCATTCAAAGTGTCAGTATAAACATTTTAGCGAGCTTCTTGTTCAAACGTGAGATTTTTAGCCACCATTTTGGCACACACTTTTTGCATGTTAAAATTGTTATGTAAAATTTACCGTACACATTATTTGTTAATTCCTACAGTTTCAGCAATCGCACGAATACTTCGTCGATGGTCGGATTGAATCAGATTAACATTTTTTTCGATATTGTCATCCGTTTTTGGATCATTATCAACAATTTTGATTCAAAACTAAAAGTTTCTGAGTTGACAAAGACGTTAGGTCTACCAGAATCGACAGTCAGAACAATTATAAAAAATATAGAAAAAATTCTCGAAGCTGTGAAAAATGCTAAACCTTTGAATTCAAGCATCATTTGTAAATATCATGGTATTATCGCTGAGATAGAAAGAATATTGAAATTATGGTGTGGAAATCAAGAAAGAATTAAAAACTGTACTGCTGATCAGAATACGGTGTGCTCTCCAACTAAGCTGATTTTTGAGATTAAAAGAAGAAGCTGGGGAGGCGCTCAAAGATAAAATCTTTAAAAATAATAACAGGTGGTTCAGCCGGTTCAAAAGTCGCTGTAACTGGCGGAATGTGGAGAGGCGGCAACTGCTGAAAAAGAGGCTACGTCTCTCTGTCTAGATAAACTCAACCAAATTGTATTCAACGTGGATGAGACTGGATTGTTCTGGAAGAAGATGCTAAAAAGAACTTTTATCGCGCGTGAAAAAACAACCATTCCAGGTGTTAAGGCATTCAAAGGTCGATTGACAGTGATGGTTGGCGGGAATGTAGCTGGTGACTGAAAGTTAAAACCTCTCTTAGTTTATCGCTCGGAAAATCCAAATACTATATTAGGCTGGTTTGCCCGTGATTTGTAAGTCAAATCCTAAAGCTTGGATAACAGCCCCCTTTTTTGAGGATTTTTGGTGGATGTTATTAATCGACAATGCATCAGGCCAACCTCCTGCTACTCTCACTAATTATCGACTCATGTATGAAAGTTGAATTTTTGCCACTAAATACTTATTACACGAGACGATTATTTGCACATTTCCATAGAGTTATGAGGCAAAACAATGAGCTCCGTCTTATAGAATTTTGGAAACAATATAATGTTCTAGATGCCGTGAATATCAATCGAAAATCTTGTGATAAAATTTCACAAAATTTTACATATCGTCTGGAAAAAACTGTGTCCATTTTTTGTTCACTAGTAAAACTCCGGCGGAATCAGCGTCACAGCCTGATCAAACTGATCATGTTATTGAAGATGTCGATCTTGCTAGATAATTAAATATAGAAGTGGGTGGTGAGAACTTACAAGAGCTGCTAGATTCACATAATCAGGAGCTGACAGTTGTGAGCAAAACATTGAAGAACCTAATTCATTTGACCCAGTTCAATCTAAAGATTAAATGACGTTTACAGACCTGACGAAAGCTCTCAGTTCAATTAAAAAAGGGTGAGACATTTTAGAAAACAAAGTCTCCAATGAAGAGATCGTTTCAGTTACAAAACAGTAAGTAAAAAAAAATATTAACGTGCCATGAAGAAATTTTGCTTGAGAAGAATGTATGAGCCGGCAGACGACTTTGTTTAACTTTATGAAGCCATCTGCATCAGTTTAGCATCTGCTTAGTCGCAGTTAAGCAAAATTTGTACGCATTTATATACAAAATTGTACCCCGGCTTACGCGAATTCATCTTACACGGTTTTCATTCGGTCCCAACTATCGCGTAACTTTAAGGTATTACTCTAATTACTTTTTAGCTTACGTTATTCCAAATAATAAAATTATGAATCACGTTGTGAAAAATTATACTTGTAAAATTGCCTATAACACCGTTAATACAAATAATATACTCGGTTGCCTTTCTACGGCCTTTTATTACAGACAATAATCTTCTAGAAACTCTGTTTATTAGATTAATTAAAGTTATTTACTCCATTCTTCGGATATTCTATCTTTGAATTCTTCCGTTGTTTGTTTTTCTGTTTGCTCTTCCGTTGTTTATAGGTTGTAAATATCTCATGCTATAATTCCCCTTGGATATAATGGGGGCCAGCTGAAAACTTTGATGAAATAATTTTTTGTTGTCTTCGCATTATAAACCAGAGCGTTCTCCTGTAGAAAAATTAGATTAGTCTATTATTAGAATCGTCTTCTGCTGGACAAAAATATTGCATATTTTTTGTAAGTTCTGTTTTGAATTTGTCTATAACTTTTCTATAATTTTTATTACTTACACAATTACTTATTACAACAAGCACCGTATGACTTTCCCAACTTATAACTTACCACAGCATAATGGACCCTCCACCGAAGCTCAAGGTTTGCATGAGATTACACGCATCATATCGTTCCCCAGTTCTTCCATAGACTCTATCACGTCCATCAGGTTCCTTCTGTTGTATTTGTGTCTCATCACAAAAAATAAATTTGCTCCACTCACGTTCACCCCAATCAGCAAATGGTCTCGGACAAATTGTAACCGGGTCATTTTATGATGTGGGAGAAACCGAGCGACTTTGGCAGGAGGTATATGAATCAACTTCCCTGAGCCTTTTTATTATTGTTTTTATACAAAAATTAAATGTTTGTACATAACTGTAAAGTATGATTTCGTAATGACTGCAGTTGTAAATCGCGATCCTCCTTTTGCGTGGTGCATCGTTTAAGTCCTTGTCCAGGTCGCAATATCTACTCCCCTGTCTCCCCGTATCGTTTTACTGCACGAGAGAGCGTCGATTGATGTATTCCCAACATTTGTGCAATATGTTCTTGCCTGCGACCCTCGTTAGCTAAAATAACAATTTGAACAACTAATTCATTTAGATGTGGCATTACAAAAACACAGAACTGATAAACAATAATGCACTAGCAATGTCACTTTAATAATGTAAAACAAAAGAGCACGTTATGAATTGTCAATGCACACTATCAGATGTCGGCATAATTGTTCAGTAATGATAATTCTTTTATGAAATGTCATGTAAACATTTTTAGATATCCAGATAAGTGTTAAACAACGCTTATATGCAGAGGACACTCCAAAATATCAGACTTAGTATTAGAAAATCACACAGATGTTACGTCTAAATTATATATATATATATATATATATATATATATATATATATATATATATATATATATATATATATATATGGTATATATATATATATATATATATATATATATATATATATATATATATATATATATATATATATATATATATATATATATATATGGATATATATATATATATATATATATATATATATATATATATATATATATATATATATATACATATACATATATCATCATCATCAGCCCGTATCGATCCACTGCAGGATGAAGGCCTCTTCAGCATGCTTCCAACCTCCACGGTCCTGGGCTTTCCTCTGCCACTCGGGTCCAATATACTTAACGATGTCATCAGTCCATCGTGCTTTCGGTCTTCGTCGCGGACGTTTGCGATCAAGCGGTATCCACTCCAGGATTGCCTTGGTCCATCTGTCGTCCCATCGCCTCGCTATATGGCCTGCCCATCTCCATTTCAACTGTTTTACTCTTCCAATGATGTCACAGACTTTTGTTTGTTCCCTGATCCATGCGCAGGACTTTCTGTCTCGTCTTGTAATGCCAAGCATACATCTTTCCATTCCCCTCTGTGCCACCCGAAGTTTTTGAATTGATTGCGATGTGAGTGTCCAGGTTTCACTTCCGTATGTCATAACGGGTAGAACGCACTGATCGAATACTTTTCTTTTCAGGCAAAGTGGGAGTCTGCTCTTAAACACTATGTTGAGCCTACCAAATGCCTGCCAGCCACATTTAACACGCCGTTCCACCTCCCGGGCGGTATTCCCCTCCATGGAAATCCTCTGCCTAAGATATACAAAGCTGTCCACAATCTCTAAATCCCTTCCTAAAACTGAAATTCTTCTGTCCTGAGCGAAGTTATTGAACATAACCTGACTCTTTTTCAGGTTTATTTTCAAGCCAAATGGTTCGCCAGCCCTTTGCAGTTCTTGTATGCGTCTTTGCAGCTCCTCTGGGTCTTGTGAAATGAGAATAATATCATCTGCAAATCTAAGATGGTTTAAGTTTGCACCATTGATCTTTACCCCATCCTGTTCCCAATCCAGTTTACGGAATACTTGTTCAAGGCCAGCCGAGAAAAGAATAGGCGATATTGCGTCACCCTGCCGTACACCTCGTTCTATATTAATTCCCACTTCAAGATCATCAAGGTGAATTGTGGCTGTAGCTCCATCATATATCGATTCTAATAGGTTTACATAGGCTCTCTCTACACCTTGGCTAAGCAGTGCATCCATTATCGCATGCTTTGAGATGGAATCAAATGCTTTTTCGTAGTCGATAAAAGCCAAGCACAGTGGCTTGGTGTATTCGTTGTGCCTTTCTATGACCTACTGTACAACCTGGATGTGATCCATTGTACTGAATCCACTTCTGAATCCTGCTTGTTCTCTTGGTTGTGCGTCATTCAGTTTTTTTAATATTCTTTTAGAAATTATCTTAGTGAAAACTTTGTACATCACTGATAGGAGGCTTATTGGACGGTAGTTCTTTAAATCTTCCTGTGCTCCTTTTTTATGTAAAAGGATCACTTCTGCATTTTTCCATAAGTCAGGTACTTTTTGTTCTTTGAGGCATTTTGAGTATAATTTTGCCAGTGTTTTATGTAACGTCCGACCACCAGCTTTTAGCATTTCGACAGTTACACTATCCTTTCCTGGAGCCTTGCCGTTCTTCATCAATTCTATAGCATTTGTTACTTCCTCCACTAGGATATCTGGTATTATATATTGTTCTTCCGTGGGTATTGCTGTCCCTGACTGGCTCTGATCTTCATATAACTGGGAATAAAACCTTCTGACAATCTCTAACATTTGGGTACGCGTCCTGCACACTGTGCCATCCTCACGCTTTAAAGCATATATTTGCGTTCTTTTGTTTCTCAGCTTCTGTTTAGCTTTGTTAATTCCTTTGTTTTCTTCCAGGGTTTTTTGCAGTAGCTGCATATTGAATCGGCGCGTGTCCTCTCTGATACGTTTTCTTATAGTTTTGCAGAGCTCAGTGTACTCGACCCTGCCAAAAGGACTACCTGCATTTCTCATTGCTCGCCGTTTCTTCATTAAATCAATGGTCTCACTGGAGATTTTTGTTTGTTTGAGACATTTTTCCTCTGGTGCTATTGAAGCAGCCGTTTGAAGTACATTGTTGGCGATTTCTTCATATTGAACTGATATTTGAGTAGGGCAATGAAGCTTTGAGCTATGCCGTCTGGAGTCTATGCTCCTGGGAGGGTCACCCCTGGCGGACAGGTCAAAGCGGAGGCCTCAGACTAACATGATCCAAAATCTGCCAACCCGCATTGGACCAGCGTGGCAGATTACGGTCCATACCTTCAACATGGTATTTCAGTATGTTGAAATATGACAGTACAACCTCAAACACGGCCCTCATTCCCCGGAAGCCAAGGGGCAACTACCTACGGCAGCGGGAAGACCTGCCCCAAGGCAGAGGGTGCTAAGAATCACCGGGTTAGATCAGGCTGCCATTGGACTTTTGACATTGCAACGTTAAATATACGGACTATGAAAACAGAGGCCCGATTGCAAGAACTGTTAATCGAACTTGACAACATACATTGGGATATTATTGGGCTCTGTGAAACACGAAGGAAGGGTGAAGAGTTAATCAAACTGGAACCAACTGGACACGTACTCTACACTCGAGGTACGGAAAATGGCCGATGTGGCGGAATAGGATTCCTCATCAATCGAAAGCTGAAGAACAGTGTGGTAAAAATTGAAAGTACATCCGACCGATTAGCCCAATGCGTCATTCAGCTGAATAAAAAGTTTAGGCTTCAAATCGTCCAAGCTTATGCACCAACTATAAGCCATAAAGATGAGGAAATTGAGGAATTTTATGATGATGTGGCCCAGCTTTTATACAAGGAGAAATGTAGGTACAAAATCCTGATGGGTGATTTTAATGCCAGAATTGGAACAACAAGAACAGACGAAAATGCAACTGGCCCATATGGAACTGGTGAGCGAGACAATAGAGGTGACAGATTAGTTGATTTTGCTGAAGGACAAGAACTATATTTTATGAATTCATTCTATAAGAAAAATATCAGCAGAAAATGGACATGGAAAAGTCCATCTGGGCTCACAAGCGAAATTGACTACATCATGACCAACGATAAAACAATATTTACCAATTGTACTGTCCTTAACAATTTTAATGTTGGAAGTGACCACCGAATTGTACGAGCAAGGGTTCGGATTGACTGTCGAAAAGAGCGCGAAAAAATGGTAAGATCAAAGAAGGGCAAGGTGGATTCTGGAAAACTGCTGGAGAGAGGAACCGATTTTGAGATTGCTTTGTCAAACCGGTTTGCTGCGTTACAAGATCCAAAGGAGGTGGAAATATCAGTTCAATATACATATATATATATATATATATATATATATATATATATATATATATATATATATATATATATATATATATATACACACATATATATATATATATATATATATATATATATATATATATATATATATATATATATATATATATATATATATATATATATATATATATATATATATACATATACATATATATATATATATATATATATATATATATATATATATATATATATATATATATATATATATATATGTATATATTGAATTGAACTGACTAAAACAATCTTGGGCTGGATACCGCCTGATCATAAACGTCCACGAACAAGATCGAAAAGACAGTGGACCCACATTTCACGCTGCTCGATATTAGAATGAAAAAAAAACAAAAAACTGTGCGTTCCGAAGAAAATATCGCTGCTGTTGAGGCAGTGTTGATGAAAATCCAAATTTATCAATTCGTCGCAATGGTTTTATTCAAACTTATCAATTCGTCGAATGTGGTTGCAATAGCACAGCTCCAAATGTCATACAGCCAACGCAACAATTTATTTATTGAGAGAAAAATTCTGTAATAAAATTATTTCAAGGAACCGACCTGTGAATTGCTCAGCAAGGACATGTAATTCAACGCCTTTAGATCATTTTCTTTGGGGTTATGTCAAATCTTTGGTCTATGCCGATAAACCAGCAACTATTAATGCCTTGAAAGCCAACATAACTAGGGCAATTGCGGATATAAGACCACTGTTTCTTGAAAAAATGATCGGAAATTGGTTTAACAGAATGCGCTTTGTCAGTAGTAGCCGCGGCGAACATTTTTCCGAAATTGTTTTCAAGTATTAGTGCCATTGAATGATATTTGACATAAAACAAATAGTTTCGAAGCACCTAATCTAGGTGTATGTAAGCATATACGAGGGTTGATTAATAAGTACCCGTGTTTGATAACAGATGACGTTGATGAGTGAAATTGCCATTACCATCGTGTACTGCAGACTATTAAATGACCTCATGCTGAATTTCAGATAAATTCATTGGTTAGTTTTTTTTTGACAGCCAGTTTTATCATTCGTGTTTTGTATTTCTCGATAAAACGGAAAAAGAGCAATATAGATCCGTAATTCGTTTTTATAAATAAAAGTGAAGTTGGATGCTATCTATGGCGACCCTTCGCCGTCTATGACAATCGTGAGATATTGGTCTAACGAGTTTAAGCGTGGTCGTACAACTGTTTTCGATGAAAAACGGCCAGGAAGCCCGTCAGACGTGGTTACCGAGGAAATTGTCGAAAAGGTCCATGACATGATTCTCGCTAATCGCCGAACGACAGTGCGCGAAGTAGCTGAGGCTCTAAGGTGTCTCCTACGAAACGGCAATCAAGATTTTAAATGATAAGATAGGTGTGAGGAAAGTGTCGGCCCGATGGGTGCCGCGATTGCTTACGGTGGACAACAAGCGGGTATCACTAACAATGTCAAAGCAGTGTTTTGACCGCGCAAAACGAAATCCGGAGGTATTTTTACGTCGAGTCGTCACCGTTGATAAAATATAGATACATTATTACACACCAGAGACCAAGAGACAGTCAAAACAATGGATTTTTTCGGATGAATCTGCTCTAAAAAAGGCAAAAACGGTTCCATGAGCCGAAAACGTTATGAACATGATTTTTTGGGATTCCAAATGAATAATCCTCATGAATGCCTCAGGATAGTACTACAATAAGTTGTTGGGCAGATTCGATAAGGAATTGAAGGAGATACGGCACCATTTGGCTAAGAAAAAAGTGCTCTTCCATCACGATTACGCACCGGCACATTCATCTTGTCGCGGTCAAATTGCACGAACTGCGCTACGAATTGCTTCCGCACCTATCTTACTCACCCGACCTGGCACCCAGCGACTGGGTGCCAGGTCAGGTGAGGTTTTTCTATTCCCTATCTTAAAAACATGGCTCGTAAGAAAAAAATTGAAGATTATTAGCCGATTATAGCCGAGATAGAAGCGTATTTTGAAGAGTTTGAAAAATCGTATTTGTTAGACCATTTAAAAAAGTTGGAGAAACGCTTGAAAAAATGTATAGACCTAAAAGGAGGCTACGTTGAAAAATAAAAATAAATTTGTGAAAAAATTACGTTTTTATTTCAAACACGGGTACTTATTGGTCAACCCTCGTATGTTTATATATTATAATTTATATTTTATATATTTATTTATGTGTCAATTAAGTGGTTAAGAACATGTGGTTACTAATTAATGCTAAAAGGAAAAGTGTACTAACATAGACGATGATAACAAAACCAATATTTAAGGATGTGAGGCCAAGTCTCGACAACAGGCGAAAACTTCCTATTGATAACGGTTCGCGTCATTAAATTGTGAACGGCCGACGTAACACTAGCAACTTTCAAATTAAGGAACTGCTAATGGCTTCTGGAAACGACAGCCGCCCAAACTGGCGCTCCACTAACAACGTTTTATGGTTCATAGCCGACGATCTTTCGACTTCGGTGCGGTAGTTCGACGCCGCTAAAAATCATAATTAGTCTAATGAAACTGCAGCGTTTTAGTTCGAAACAGGTAGAAGTATACTTGGTGGTAATTGCTGAAAATTTAGGACAATTACATTTTCTAGCACTTAACATTCACTGTTATTAGTCTAGTTGAAACTCGTTTGTTATATTTTGCAAGATTATTCAGTTGTTACACTCTTATAACGTCTTATTTGAATAATTTAATATACCTTAATACCAAGATAGATCGGAAAGTTTGTTATAAAGAGTTGTCTAATAAGTGCCAGAACTTAAAAATGAGGCACAATGGTAATTACAAATGATCATCTGGTAATTTTTATTTAATATTGAAAAATAACTAATAATAATATGTCGATCAAATGTCCTCCTCGACTTCGTCTGGTGGAATGCACTCTGGAAACACAATTTTTGATTATTTTTTCACATTTATCACGTGGTATATTTTTAATAGTGGCCTGAATATTTCATTTAATATAAAGGATTCTTCGGTGTTTATTTCTGTAAACCAGAAATTTCACATGATCCCTTAAAACAATAATCCAATGGCGTAACATCACAAAATCTTGGTGGCCAGTTACAATAAATAAAGCCCTATTAACTTATAGAAACCGGTCCTGAGAGATACGTGGTGGCGCATGGTGGCAGTTGAGCGGAGGTGAGCAGTGGCACCACGTGCAGAAAGAGTGAATGATGATAAAAATCATAAAATAAAAAAATACTTGTAATAATTTTTTGTATGACATACACACACACACACACACACGCACCCACACACACACACGCACAGGCACACGCACACGCACACGCACACGAACACGCACACGCACACGCACACGCACACGCACACGCACACTCACACGCACACGCACACGCACACGCACACGCCCACGCGCACGCGCACGCGCCCACGCGCACGCGCCCACGCACACACACACACACACACACACACACACACACACACACACACGCGCGCACATACACACACGCACACGCACACGCACACACACACACACACACACAGAGACACACACCACATTAACATTTATTTTAGTAATAGTACATAATACTTTAGTAATTTATTTTAATATTTTAGTAATAGGAGTAGATTTAAAAAATTTGTAAATGTATTAATTTTATACTAAAATTTGGTGAAAAGTTAAAATGAAATGTTAAATTGAGTTGTTTACATAAATGACAACTTAAAGGACGTGCTAAAACTGCACGATAAATCAAAGTCCATGAACCTAACCACGCAAAATTATGTTCATTTGCATATTAAGATACTGTCGTACATACTACGGAACTTTACTTTTAGTAATAGTTTTGTCTGATAGCACTATAATATTCCCCTATCACAATGACAACGTAATTCTATGTTATTTAATCGGACATTGAAGCTTCTTTTATATATATTTTCATAATTTATATGTATTTTGATAAAAAAAGTAAAATATACTTTACATTACTTTGAAACTTGAGATACAGATGTATGCTTTGGGGCTATGTAAGCACTTGCAGAACTGCAAAAATTCCGATTGTCCTGTTTATCCAATGAACGAAACTACCATCGATACTAGAGGAATAAATATAATTACAAAAACACTTGTGGCAAAAGTGTTCATCGGTTATTATATTTTCTACGCCAGATGCGCATTAGGGAAACCATGACAACAGGACTTTGCATTCAGTGAAGTTTTTTCTATAGCTTCCTGTTTTGAATTTATAAAATTGTCATGTTTAACTTTAACTCCAATTTTAATTTCAATAACAACATTTTGTTAGACACAAGATGCCCAGAAACTCTATCAAAAAAGGCAGCAAATGCTACATACTATTTTACGTTACTTAGGCACTTCCTCGTCACTTTTTCCAAATGATTTCTAAGGGATGTAGAGCTATTTGAAAATGTTGAATATACTTAAAATGTTTTGAAATATCTATATAATAATATATATATATATATATATATATATATATATATATATATATATATATATATATATATATATATATATATATATATATATTAAATTATAATATATTATATTATATTATATTATCTATATATATATATATATATATATATATATATATATATATATATATATATATATATATATATAAAGCACTGTTACTTAAAAATATTTATCTTGTCATGATAAGTATTCTTCAAATGTCAATTTTCATTTTAATTAATGAATTTGTTCGTAATTGGAAAACTTATGCACGAAAGCAAATAAAGTTTGAATCGATTTTTACAGACGGTACATCATAGCGAACAAGGGCCCTTAAAGTGCATTTAGTGGTAAATATTTACACATTTAATTTAAGACTTGGTTAATGTGTAAATCATAATAGGATTTTAGATAAAAGGATTTAGATGCATATGATAATATTCAAATTGCAAAATGTAAGAAAATCATGAACTGGTATAAACGGTAGGTTTTTGTTGTAATTTTTTTAATTATTAATGTAACACTTGGTTAACTTCACGGTTCGTTATTATTTTTCATTCGTCATTAAGCCCGCTTGTAATATAAAAAGAACATAGTTTACTTTAAGCATTACACTAAATCATCTCCTGATAATGCTAACATGGTTTTGGTGCTTAGTGGTACATCACTTTGAGTTAACTTAAGACTTGTTAAAAGTGCAAATAATAATAGGGCTTTGGATGCATATGAAAGCATTTAAATAGTAAAATGTAAAAAAAGCATGAACCGAGATAAAGGACCTATCCCATTCCGTTAACTTTTTGAATTCATAATGTAATGATGTGAATTCTTAATGTTCACGGTTCACGATTTTTGCATACTCTCTTAAACACGGTTGTTATATAATTTGAACATAATAAGTGTTTCTGTTAATAACGTCGATTTTGCTAAGAGATGGTGTTACTAATACATTCGTTGGTATATATCTTTGACGTCTATGGCATTTTGGAGGATAACCATACGCCATCAAAAGCCAGTTCCTCATTAATTGTCATTATGCAAAAAACATAGCTTTTCATAGCTTTGAATATATCCAGAATAAGTACCAGAAAAAAAACGTTTTGCGGGAAAGTGTAATAGCTTTTCTTCATTTGAGGAAAATGGACACTGAAATTTATGAATTATTGATTGAATCTTATGGTGAATATGCTCTAACCCAAAAACTTGTGAACAAAGTGGTGATTTTGATATAAAAGTCAAGGACCGTCTAGGACAGCCGAAAAAGTGTGAAGGTGCAGATTTGCAAGCATTATTGGATGAAGACTCAACTCATACGTAGAAACAATAGGCAGAATCATTGAATGTTGCCTAATCCACCATTTCCGTACGCCCACACGCATTGCGAAAGATTCAGAACACAACCAATGCGCAATATATATGGAAAGAAGGCGTTACTATATAGTGGTGGGGTAGTAGGGGAGCTGTGTATTACAAACTGTAGAAACCTGGAGAAATAATTGCTGGCGATCGATACCGACAACAATTAATAAAATTTAACCAAGCATTAAAGGGAAAATGATCAGAATACACCCAAAGATACGATAAAGCATCTTTCAACATGATAGTCATCTTTCAGAATAACACTTCACTCCTACGAAGAAGTGAAAATTTGCCTTGATGAATGGTTGGCCTTAAAAAATCAAAAGTTTTTGGTGTGGAATTCATTCTTTGAGAGAAAGGTAGGAAAAGTTAATCGCTAACGGCCAATATTCTTTTTATTAAGGTAATTTATTTTGTTATAGAAATAAACGCTCAAATCTTGCGAAAAAATCGACATTATTAACCGAAATACCTATTAAAATGGAAAGCAATTATTTAAAATTTGGTTTTGACGAAGCGTTGCCTAAAACCCCTTATTATAGAATTTGAAGATATATACGAGATATGTGGGTATCCCCTTTAGAGCGGAGACAGACCAATATCTGATGAATCTACAGTGTGAGTTTGAAATCTTTAGAGTTACTTGGTGTCCCATAGCAATTATTTTGGTGAACCTAGTTTTTTAGTGCCGCCTGAAAATGAGTGACAATTTCTAGCAACGGCGCGCTTTAAGTTTTGTTTCAGACTTGGACTCAGTGCAACGAAAACTTTTGCAAAACTTCAACAGTCATCTTCAACAGTCATCAAGTCATCTTTTAATATGACAATGCTCGGCTCCATGTTGCAACATGTGTAAGAAAACTATTTGGAAAACGTTAATTCCGCCTTACTCCATCCGTTCTATTTACTGGACTTAGCCCCTTTCTTTTCTATTTCTATTTTTTTTATTTCTTCTTATTTTCTTTTCTTTCTTCCTATTTCGATTGATAGAGCACGAAGTTTTAGAATATTACTTACGAAGAAGTAAAAATTTGGCTTGATGCATCAAAAGCCCAAAAGTTCTTTTGGCGAGGAATCCATTCTTTGAGAGAAAGATGGGAAAAAGTAATAACTAACGATGGCGAATACTTTGTTTATTAAAGTAATTTATTTTGTTATGGAAATAAACTTTCAGATTTTGCAAAAAAAAATCGACGTTATTAATCGAAACACCTATTAGTTAGTTATGTTGTATAATTGGATTGATTATATCGTGATGATGCTAACATGGTTAACTAAAGGTTCATCGAGAAATCAAAAACAGTAATTTAGTCTTTTCTCTTCTCTTCAAGTTTAAACTTAAGTTAATTAAAAACTTAAATAACTAAAAGTTTGGAGAGCTGGTTAACAAAGATATATCGATATGTCTTTTGACTAAAATGAATCGAAAATTTTCAGAATATTTAAAAAAAATTGTACAAATTTTACTATACAGAAATGTTCACCACTGCTTGTATCTAGTTTTTTGTAAAAGAATGCCAAATATTTTATTCCTAAAATCACAATTAAATTTATACATTTGTTGATATAAAAAAAATAGAGGCATATATAGTATTTTGTTCTTAACTATAAATGGTCAAGAATGTATGGTCTAGCCAAATATTACAAACATATCGAAATTAATTAGATAAGTTTGTCGTTTCGTATAAACGTTCCACGTGGTTCTCGTTTATATCGCGATTAGATCCGGTCGTTCTCGCTTCTAGAGTTCCAGCCATTGTTCGCCGCGACTATATTGCTCTCTGATGCATACTAGCTGACTAAACGTAACGTAGTTTAATCTCCCAAGGACCCTCGACAATATAGTGAAAACCACTCGGTGAGGCCACAAAAGACTTTCCGGGAAGTCATTCTTATCACGCCGCTCGCAGAGGCTCTGGGGCGTCTCTCGCATCGTCGATGCTGATGACGTAGTCACACCGCCTGTCAGGACGCCGCAATATCCGAGAATAAAAGATAAATGAGGCCTTTGTTCCGCGAGCTGCCTGGGTTCCGTCGCCGACTGAGTCTGGGTTAAGAATTATCGGCCACACAAAGAGGAAGTTATAGTTTAATCAAACAAGACAATTATTGGTGGCGAATTCTATTTCCGTCCCATAATGATATCATGCGAAAAAACAATAACTCTGCTTCGTATATGTTCAGAGAATCCTTATGTTTCGCCTAGTTTTTATACTTTTTAGAGATCTGCTGCATTATTAAAGTTCCGTTTCAAATAATGTTAAATTATGGCCTTATTGAATATATATCGTGTTCATATTATTTCTTGGGTAGTCGTTCAAGATATCTCTTTATCAATTAATTAATCAGTAATCCTTATAATAAGCGAATGGGTAAGATGACTCAATTTCCTTCAATCTATGTTAGTTATATTTAAAAACGTCCTTTAATTTTTTAATCTTTCGCTATTAATTCTCCGTATTTCGTAGTTACTCCTTTCTGCCTAAGTAAGTATCGGTATGGTCGTTGTTCCTCTTCCTTGGATACTTACATTCTGTAGTCTTTGGACATTGTTCTTTCTCACAAGCTGTTCATACATATCATCTGGCTTTTTTCTATTACTTCTAATGGAACTTAATTAATTAAACTATCCTTTATTATTATATTACGATTTTTTCTTTTTTTGTTATTCTTAATATATATCTTAAATATATCATATTTCAAAGCACTGTATACACGTATCATATTTCAAGGTATCTGTATAATTTATCCCATTGTCATTGAACCCAACTTTTATAACCAAATACAGGGTGATTCAAAAAGTTGTTAGTGTTTGGTTACTTTCGGTAAGGTGGGGTCGGTCTTAATCAAATAATCAAAATCTAATAATAACTAATAATAACTAATAATCAATAATCAAAATTGTCGCTACTAATATAGAGAAAACCCAAAAAAGAAACATGAAAGGCCTCTGCATAGCCCGAAGGTCACGGTTTGAACTGCAATGTCGGCGACCGGTATAATCGGCCGGTTTTTTTTCGAAAATCACCAAGGCTGCGCAGTAACAGTAAATTCTCAGTGTTATGTCGACATGCTTCAAACTTTTTTTATTCCTGCACTTCAAGAATTTGAAGGATACACTCAGGATACTTTGTTTCAACAGGACGTAGGCACCTGGCATACTTTCAATCTCTCTTTGTCCGTCGTTCATGCGCCTTTTCCGCGAAAATTGATTTCTAGAATTCTATGGGGATATCTTAAAAGTTAAGTGTAACGCAACTGCCCCGCCACTAAGGAAGATCTATAGAAATAGAATAGAATATTAGGCAAGAAATAGAAGAAATTATTGAAGACACTTGCCGCCGCGTTATGGAAATTTTAGAGGTCGGAATAGAAATGGAGCACATTTAGACAATGTAATCTTCAGAACATAAATTTCCAAGAATTTTAGAAAATTTTGAAAATAAATTTATTAAAATTGATCAACTTGGTTTTTTATTTAATTTCAAAAAGTTAACAACTCTTTGTTCAAATGTTCACTCTTGATATTTATTTTAGCTGTAAAACTGTTTCCTGATGAGTTGTATAATCGAGAAACTATGCTTCGAGAGAGTCTTGCAGTAATTTCGATTTCCTGGTATCTTCAATGGTGGCTGCCTCAGTTTGGTATCCTTTAATTCAATGTTTATATGTTCACTTTTGTTACCTATTTTTTTTTATTTCAATTTTTTTTGTTAATATTGCCATCTATATCTCTACATTATTATACAGATACTTTATTGTGTAGCTACAGCGGCAGTTTACTTGGATGATCTTGAAATTAAAATCAATGTGAAACAGGTTGACTCAATGTCGCCTGTTCTTTTCTCAGCCCGCTTTGTAGAGGTATTTCCTAATTCGAATTGGGAACAGGATTAAATAAAAATCAATGGTGCATACTTAAGCCATCTTTCGTTCGCAAATGATGTTGTTCGCCTACCACAAGACCCAGATGAGCTACAAAAAATATATATAAAAGCTGTAAAGGGCGGGAGAACAATTTTCCTTGAGATTTAACCCGAAAAAGAGCCAGGTCATGGTCAATAAATTTGCTAAGGATGAATTGTGAGATTTTTTGTTTTAGGGAGGGATTTGAATATTGTGAATTACTGCCTATATTTTAAGCACATGATTACAATGGAGGGTGATGCAGTCCGGGAAGTGGAATGACGCATTAAATGTGGCTGGCAGACATTTGGCAGGCTCAACATAGCGTTTAAGAACAAACTCCCTTTTAGTCTGAAGAAAAAAGTCTTTGATTGGTGAGTCTTGCCCTTTTTTACATACGGAAGTGAAACATCACAATCAGTTCAAAAACTTCGGGTAACACAGAGGGGAATCGAAAGGTGTATGCTTGGCATTACACAGTGAGACAGAAAAACCTACACATGGATCAGAAAACAAACAAAAGTATGTGACATCATTGGAAATGTAACTGAATTGAAATGGAGGTGGGCAGGCCATATAGTTAGGTGATGTGAGGACAGATCGACCAATCCTAGGATGAATAAGGTTTAATCATAAACGTCGACAAAGAAGACTGATGGGATCATTAAGTATATTAGACCGAAATGGCAAACGAGAGCTCAGTATCGCGCGAGTTTGAAGCATGCTGGGGATGACATCATCTTACAGCGGACGTACAATGGCTGCAGGATGATGGTGCCTTAATGTTTATAATATATTAAGAACGTATTCAAGGCTTGAAAAAATTGTCTCCATAGTCTACCGGCGGAAAAATTGATCCGAATATTAATGGAGGCGATGACCTTGATGATGTTATTCCATTTTTTATTTAAAAATTTTTTTGGTCAGTCGTTAACATTCTATACAAAAACTAATCAACATTCACAGATCACATAATTATAAACTTCTTCTGGCGAAAAGTTGTATTTACGAAGATACTTCTTTTCAGCTCTCATTTCAACAATATCCTTATTTGAATAAATGCAAACACCATTACAAAGAAAATGTGCCAACAGCATTAAAAAGAAAATTATAATAATTAATAAATGTTGAATGACACCACACAAACTCTTAACACGTTGTGTTTAGTACGTTTAAAAAATGATTGAAATGAAAAAAAAAACTCCAAAATCAATAAATTTTATGGTAATTCTTCTGTTATTGACTTCCATGCCATGGAATCGATTAATGTTTTCATAGTGAAACAGGGCAGTAAAATGACAACTATACATTTCTCCATTAGTCGGTCAAGGAATATTATATTTAGTGCACTGATTTGTGAACCACTTTTGTGCTTAAATTTATTATAACATTATGTCTTTACTATTTATCAAAATAAGTATATTATTGCTGTTTCTTAAATAAAAACATATTAACATGAAAGTTTTATTTATCAACTAATATTAAGCTTAATTCATTATTATTACGACCAATATTTTATTACCACTTTTTTTCATTTTTAAGTTTTTGTCAAATCTATGATCTGTGTGTTCAAATCTATGATCTAAATATCGCAGAGAATCTAATGTTTTAAAAAAAATATAGAAAGTTAATTTATGGTCTTATCAGCTAAAAATCGTACCGACTTGCATAGCTTTTTAAGTATCTATACAAAGTAACCATTCAATAGAGTCAGTATAGCATCAATAACATTTTATTAGGAATTTACCAAATATTTATTATCATAGCACTGTAGTTTTATTATTATTGTTTTATAAACATTAATGTTATAGTTTCATATTTTTACAGGGAGATTATTTAAATATGATACAATTTGTAATAGAACATATGTTGCTCGGAATACTGTTGTTGAATATGGAGGGGGATTATATAAAATAAATGTGAAGTGAGAAAATGTATTGTGATGTATATATGTTTGTTTGTGTAAATGTATATATATATATATATATATATATATATATATATATATATATATATATATATATATATATATATATATCCCCTTTGTGGATCAGACCTTGACATGGTAAAGGGGTTTGAGTAGGGCAATGAAGCTTTGAGCTATGCCGTCTGGAGTCTATGCTCCTGGGAGGGTCACCCCTGGCGGACAGGTCAAAGCGGAGGCCTCAGACTAACATGATCCAAAATCTGCCAACCCGCATTGGACCAGCGTGGCAGATTACGGTCCATACCTTCAACATGGTATTTCAATATGTTGAAATATGACAGTACAACCTCAAACACGGCCCTCATTCCCCGGAGGCCAAGGGGCAACTACCTACGGCAGCGGGAAGACCTGCCCCAAGGCCGAGGGTGCTAAGAATCACCGGGTTAGATCAGGCTGCCATTGGACTTTTGACATTGCAACGTTAAATATACGGACTACGAAAACAGAGGCCCGATTGCAAGAACTGTTAATCGAACTTGACAACATACATTGGGATATTATTGGGCTCTGTGAAACACGAAGGAAGGGTGAAGAGTTAATCAAACTGCAACCAACTGGACAAGTACTCTACACTCGAGGTACGGAAAATGGCCGATGTTGCGGAATTGGATCCATCATCAACCGCAAGCTGAAGGACAGTGTGGTAAAATTTGAAAGTACATCCGACCGATTAGCCCAATGCGTCATTCAGCTGAATAAAAAGTTTAGGCTTCAAATCGCCCAAGCTTATGCACCAACTATAAGCCATAAAGATGAGGAAATTGAGGAATTTTATGATGATGTGGCTCAGCTTTTATACAAGGAGAAATGTAGGTACAAAATCATGATGGGTGATTTTAATGCCAGAATTGGAACAACAAGAACAGACGAAAACGCAACTGGCCCATATGGAACTGGTGAGCGAGACAATAGAGGTGACATATTAGATGATTTTGCTGAAGGACAAGAACAATATATTATGAATTCATTCTATAAGAAAAATATCAGCAGAAAATGGACATGGAAAAGTCCATCTGGGCTCACAAGCGAAATTGACTACATCATGACCAACGATAAAACAATATTTACCAATTGTACTGTCCTTAACAATTTTAATGTTAAGAAATGGCGAGCAATGAGAAATGCAGGTAGTCCTTTTGGCAGGGTCGAGTACACTGAGCTCTGCAAAACTATAAGAAAACGTATCAGAGAGGATACGCGCCGATTCAATATGCAGCTAGTGCAAAAAACCCTGGAAGAAAACAAAGGAATTAACAAAGCTAAACAGAAGCTGATGAGATATTATTCTCATTTCACAAGACCCAGAGGAGCTGCAAAGTCGCATACAAGAACTGCAAAGGGCTGGGGAACCATTTGGCTTGAAAATAAACCTGAAAAAGGGTCAGGTTATGTTCAATAACTTCGCTCAGGACAGAAGAATTTCAGTTCTAGGAAGGGATTTAGAGATTGTGGACAGCTTTATATATCTTGGGCAGAGGATTTCATTTGGTAGGCATTTGGCATTTGGTAGGCTCAACATAGTGTTTACGAGCAGACTCCCACTTTGCCTGAAAAGAAAAGTATTCTATCAGTGCGTTCTACCCGTTATGACATACGGAAGTGAAACCTGGACACTCACATCGCAATCAATTCAAAAACTTCGGGTGGCACAGAGGGGAATGGAAAGATGTATGCTTGGCATTACAAGACGAGACAGAAAGTCCTGCGCATGGATCAGGGAACAAACAAAAGTCTGTTACATCATTGGAAGAGTAAAACAGTTGAAATGGAGATGGGCAGGCCATATAGCGAGGCGATGGGACGAGAGATGGACCAAGGCAATCCTGGAGTGGATACCGCTTGATCGCAAACGTCCGCGAAGAAGACCGAAAGCACGATGGATTGATGACATCGTTAAGTATATTGGACCCGAGTGGCAGAGGAAAGCCCAGGACCGTGAAGGTTGGAAGCATGCTGAAGAGGCCTTCATCCTGCAGTGGATCGATGCAGGCTGATGATGATGATGATGATGATGATATATGTTGATGATGATGATGATATATATGTATATATATATACATACATATATATATATATATATATATATATATATATATATATATATATATATATATATATATATATATATATATATATATATATAATGTATTATTATTCACGTATGGGCCCTGGTTAATTGTTAGCCTTTCTTTGCGCCCATACTAATTTCATTCTTTTGCTATGAGCTTTTTTCCTTTCGTCAGACCAAGTTGTTCCAGTCTTCCTACATTTTTCTCTCTGGCCAACCTTCCAAACGTTAACCTTGTGTCTGAAACAGCCTCTATCTTGAATTTCACTTTGTGTAATATTTAATTATTTCGACTTTACCTCTACTCCTATTTTCATAAAATTCGACTATTTGTCTAGTTAGTCTACTCGGATTCGTCCGTTTGATGTGTCCGTAAAACTTAAGTCTTCTTTTTCTCATATCGCTATGTATATCTGTGTATTGTTTGATTTCTTGGTTTTCTCGAAGTCGGTATGTTGTGCTATTTATTTGTTTGGGGCCTAGGATTTTTCTTATGATTTTTCTTTCCTTTTTTTTTACACTTACCCATCTACTTTACCCATCTACCCTTATTGGCCGCTTTTTCCAACCCCTTTTCCATGATTATTTCACCCAAATATTTGAATTGAGAGACTCGTCTGATGATACCATATTTTGTTTTTAGAAATGGTGTTCTTAGTCAGTTGCAGGTCATGTATTGTGTCTTTTCAAAGGAAATTGGGAGTCCTACCTTTTCTGCTGTTCCCTTTAGTATTTCAATCTGTTTCTGTGCCGTTAATACATCTTGAGCTAAAATTGCTAGATCATCAGCAAATGCCAGACAATCAATTTTGATGTTGGTTCTCCCCAGTTTAATGGGCTGGTCAATATTCAGTGCCGACTTTTTTTCACGCCACTCCGGTATTATTTTTTCTAGAACACAGTTAAATTAGAGTGGTGAGAGTCCATGCCCTTGTCTCACACCAGTTCTAATTTCGAAGGGCTCTGAGATGTCACCCATGAATTTAACTTTTGACCTTGTGTTAGTTAACGTTGCTTGAATAATTGCCAGCGTTTTCAGATCTAGTCCTTGTTCTTTCAAGATTCGGAATAAAGATTCGCGGTCAATAGAATCATATGTTTTTTTGGAATCCACAAATGTGCAGACGAGGTTTTTATTGTACAGTTTTTGATGTCTTAAAATCAACTTTAGATTGAGGATCTGTTCAGGGCCGGATCTGCCCGGTCGAAAACCTGCTTGATATTCACCAATGTTCGGTAAAGAAACAAAAGATGGTATAGTTTATTGCTGTTTTTTGACTGTTCCAATCTTTGAATGCTTTACTTCGGCTTAATACGGCTTGCTCGCAAATTTCATCCCACCACGGATGTTTTCTACGTTTTTGTAAAGGGACTAACTTTAAGGCCGTTTTAATAATTTTTTGTTTTAATTCTTGCCAGTTCTCTGCAGGTTGTTTATCAAGTTCTTCTGTTAGGGCTGGTTTTATTTTCGTTGGGTCAAACTTTGGTATTAGCAGCCTCTTTTGAATAAGTTTTCGAGGTTTTAAGCTAAGGTTGATTCTAGTCAAGTAGTAATCCGTATCTATATTTGCTCCTTTCCTGACTTGAACATTCAAAATCTCTTTATAATTGGGGTACGAAATTGCAACATGGTCAATCTGAAATTCACCTATGTACGTGTTTGGGCACCTCCAGGTCTTTTGTTTTGTTATTTTCTTCTTAAAATGGGTTGACATTATTTTTAGATTAAACTGCGAACATAGTTCAACCAATCTTCTACCATTATGGTTAGTCCATTTATGAGCGGGAAAACTGCCGACTGTTTTCCTGTACTTTTTTTCTTTCCCTAGTTGAGCGTTGAAATCATCCAATAGGATTTTTACATGGTTAGAGGGAATTTTAGAGATAGTCTTTTCCAGAATTTTCCAGGACTTATTTACTTTTTCAGGATTAGATTTATTTTCTTCGTTAAGTGGGAGGTGTGCATTGATTAATGTATAGTTTTTATTAGCACACTTGAGATTTTATATATATATATATATATATATATATATATATATATATATATATAATGTATAGTTTTTATTAGCACACTTGAGATTTTATATATATATATATATATATATATATATATATATATATATATATATATATATATATATATATATATATATATATATACAGTGCTGGACCTATACATTTTGGTATTTTTACCTATACATTTTTAACATGGGCTCCCATACAAAAAAAAGACTAAATTTTACAAGAATACTATAAATTATTTTGCCAATCAATATGTATAATACTATGGGTTTGACAACACTTGAAGAGAAGAAAATAACATTTAAATTTATACCAATATAAAACAGTATTTACAAAAAGAAAATAAGGCACAAACTGGTAAATACAAATTTTGCTCACAATAAGCTTGGCCGTATATGTACTAAAAACTACTTATTTTTATTTAATTTTTAAATTGATATTTTTTGGACTGGATACAATTTTTTATCTGCGTGAATAAATTCACAATATCATTTTCGGAGTAAAAGAAGGTTAGTCGTCGGGTAGATTTTTTTTATGGATTTGCTGACGCTAAGAATTTAATTTCGCAAATCTAATTATTCAATTGTGTTGAAAATTAATGACAGGAATATAATTTTTTTACTGGTGTATGATTGTAAATCACACACTTTTGATAAAGCAAGTAAAATTTGGGTGAAAAAGTTTTCCTTAAATTTTGAACTTGTGTTCACCATCAGAAAACCTGTAATCTTCTGCTAACTCGCCACAGTGTCTTTTAACCTTTGGCTGTATACTAACTGGAAACATTGCTTCTATAGTCCTTTTTGCAGCAATCGCTGCAACTTCTTCCTTTATTTCGAAGAAGCTATCTCTTAGCGTATTCAATTCAGAATCAATATATTGGAGAACTGCTGTTGTTCTTTCAAGATCATTTCTGTCGTTTGAAGGCATTTCCGGCCCGCCAGTGTCATCATTCGGGCCCGCGACTGGCGAATTTAGCAAGCGTATGCTCGTTAAGGGTGTATACTCGGCGACTAGTTTAGAAATTATAGATAAAGGCAGGAAAATTAAAACGGTTTTGTCCCTTGGAACTTACTGGGGTAATCAGTATGGCCCTAAAGTTGACAAGTTTGGAGACCCCTGCTCTAGCCGAAAAACACATATAGACCTTGATACTGTAAAATAGCTGGCTACATCTCTAACACCTCCAACCACGTCATTAATTACTAAATTAAGATTATGAGCTGAACAATAAACATATACTGCCAGCTCTTCAATAATTTGTAATTTTTTTTGTACCCCGGAATATTCCTTTTATCTCGCAGGACTGCAGCTCCGTCATACCCTCGCCCTCGACACTTTTTCATATCTAAACCCCAATTTTCCAAACTGGTGACTATATTTGTAGAGAGACCACTAGAAGTTGGGTCTTTCTGATTAAAAAATCCAATAAAAGATTCCTTAATTTCTACTTTTTTGTTTTCCAAAACGTCTTCCTCTTAACTTCGTTGATCATCTAGTACAGCTTCAGATAAATCGACGCATCGTACTACAAAAGTCATCTGCTCTTTCTTAGACAGATCTTGTGTTGTGTCAATTATGACTGAAAAATACTGCGCTTTATGTATTTTCTAAATGAGTTTAGTTTAAATATGAGAAGATATACAAATGATAATTTGATTTTGTATCACATGACTTAAATAATTTGTATGTCCTTTTGGCGTCATTAAAACTTGCGCCATGATAGGTACTTGGCTAACAGGTGCATAGTTAATAAAAAATTCCCACCTTAGTTTTCGTTGTGCTCTTTTGAGCATAGCGGAGCATGCATTGACATTATCTGGTTTAAAATAAACACAGTTATTTTATGGGGAACGTTGCATGTACCGTTTAAAATTTAATTAGTGCAGTTATTAAATGTAAAAATGTTATATCATTTTTTCCATTTTTCCTTTTGCGCCCCCTCCGCATTGCCGGGGCTATATATATATATATATATATATATATATATATATATATATATATATATATATATATATATATATATATATATATATATATAACAAACCCAAAATATCATAAAAATCATCACATACTGGCACTGTTCCATAAACTCGACCCTAAACCATAGAGGTGGGAGTCGATAGATACCGTCGTAAAATGAATGCAGTTCCAATTATATCCGTCTATTGTAGCTCGGCCATGAAGATATCCTCGAACTCCAGGCTGTGCAAGTAGTTCATAAATTTGGGTGAAGTAGCACCCCTTCTTTCTTTCGCCTCCTTGTATCGCCACATCAATTAGTATGATCTTATGTTTTTCAATCACTGTTATGTCCGGAGTGTTGTGCTCGATGGCCTTGTTCGTCCGAAAATCTCAGAGGATTTTAACTTCGTCATTTTCGAATATTTTTTTCCGATCTCTAATAGTAGAACTTTTCTAGAGTTGCAATACGAAATTTCCGGCACTATAAATCGTTATAAATTCAGAACCCTGATATAATACAATATGCATTAATAAGTGTAGATAAATCATATATAATACACTTTATTGGAATATCTACTATAACAACGCAGAATTAAATCGTATCCATTGAACTAATATGAACATTGAATATTTCTCAAATATATTGATACTGCAATAATTGAAGGCTTAACGGTTTACATTTATCAAATAATTCTAAGTAATTGAATATAAGTTTAAAATATTTTCATAATTAATAGTAAGTATTAACCATGGAAAAAATTGGCATGTTGAAATTTTTAATATGTAGTTGAATACGTAATAAAAATTTCCAAAACGTTATATAAAACGTAGTAGACGCCGTCTATCGAGATGTTTACAATATCAGTAAATTCGCCTAGTACAATTTAAGCAACATAGTGGATTTTTACAATGATTTTTTCGGTCATAGTGGTTTTAAGCTTCTGGAGCATTCATAAGCATCAATGGATATACGACTACGTACACAATTGTTTAAAATCACAGCACGCCATCTAGCGAATAATACTTAATAAATATTATACTTGCAAAAAAATATATTACAAAAATATAGTACAATTGCAAAAAATGCAAAGCAGTACTGCAAATGCAAAAAAGTACATAAACAATTCTTTCATTGTATCGATACTACAATTTGTTAGTGATGATGATGCTATGATACTGTACTTGAACAGCTACGGCATATAGTAATTATTGACCTGATATTACGACCTCATATCACATGACCTCATATACATATCTCTGAAACTGGTATGTAGGCATTTTTACATCTGATAAAATAATTTTATATAAATCTACTCAGGAAACAAAAATTGAACCAAGACAACTATTCTGGAAAATTTCAGAGCATATGCTAGGGTAATCAAATTTGTCTTCAACGAAATAAAAATTTGTCTTTAATAATTCAATCTTAAATCAAAAATGTTTTTTCTTTAGTCGAAATATATTTCACACTTGAATTAAAACTTGTATTTTCACTTAAAGATTTGTTAATTCCCAATATGAGTAATATGTTTTTAAAGCAAGATTTATAATTCTTATACTTCGATAGCAAAATATTTCGAAAAAAGTTGATTTTTTTTAGCTGAAATTTTTTTTATAACTTTAATCAATAATAAACTATTTAATATCAAAAAGCATATTTCTTCTTAAGTAATATATTTTCTTCCAAGAAACAGTGCTACCAACTTGAACTAAGAACACGGCTATTTGATGCAAGAAAAATCTTTTTTTGAAAAATCACTGTAATTAGACACTAAATGTTCATAAGTCAAAAAACTTTTTTTGAACCAAGAGATTGTTTTCTTTCGCCAAAAAAAATTTCACTTAGATGACAAACGTACTTTTTGGGTAGCAACATATGTTTACTTAAATTAAAATGATTATGTTTTCATACGGTTCAAGTTCACGTTTTTTACTGTATTCATAAAATGGAAAGCGACAAGTAATTTTGATCAATTATTCTGATTTTGAAAAAATTACAGAAAAAGCATATCGAATAATATCGAATGAAAAAATCGGTCGGAAAGAATATGTCCAGAGTGATGTCAATGATTTAAAGTTGTTGATTTTAGTGTGAAAGGCCAGGAAGGATGGATGGAAGGAACGATATCTGAACAGCCTAAAATGGTTGAAGGTGCTTAATTATGAGCAATTTAAAATTAAAATTTGACTTAAATAATGAAACTCAAATATATTTTTCACTAAACTAAATTATTTCCTGAAACTAAATTATTTCCTGATGATGCAAACCTGGTCGAAAAGTTATAATAGAATAATTATCTTGAATAAATATTAAACGCATTAAATGGTACTCCAATGGCTATTTCTAAATTCTTACATGCCACAGGAAAGATATCAAAAGAAGAAAGCTGACTGTAAAGAGAATTATCTGAAAATTCAATATTGAATTAAGTTATGTAAAAAAATAGAAATACTTTATCGAGAAAAATGAGTGAATGGTCTTGACTAACAGTCCAGATAGTTGGCTAAAAGGTTTTCGCAACGGAGCGAAAAACACCATTGGAAATATTTTTCTTATTTTTTTACGAATAAATTCTATGATAGTGGACTTTTCTCTCAAATATTCTCGAGATAATCGTTTAGATTTTAGTTTCAAAATTTTCTTAATGGTGTAATCCTTTCTGATTTGATTATAATATTTCACCACAAACTCATCTTTACTGGTGAAAAAACGGAGAGAAAGGTGTTGATATAGTACGAAAATGTATGAGTAGAAACAAATTTAGTAGTATCAGAATAAAGTTACATTTGTCAGACAACGCAAGTCTAGACAAAACTGATAAATTTGCCAAACTGCTTCCATTTTTTGATGTAATGAACCTTCGTGACAGCAATTTAAAATGTTTTCGCACAACCTTGCTATTGACGAGCAAATGATATCATATTTTGACAGGCATTCCGGTAAAATGTTTATAAAAGGAAAACCCGTCTCTTTTGGGTTTTTATGTTCATCTGATGGATACCGCTACATATTTATACCACACCACACACGGAGGGGCAAATGCAGAGAAAGAAAAATCTCTTTATGGATTGGGAGGACCAGTGGTTCTAGATCTTTTGACAACATTTGATAACCCACTACAACACAGGATTTTTTTTTTTGATAACTATTTCACATCCTATACATTAGTCGATAAATTACATGAAATGCAATATTTTGCAACATGTACCATAATAGGACAAATAAGTGCCCTTTAGATAATACAAAATGTTTCAGAAAAAAGAAAGGGGTGCCTTTGATTTTGATGTCGAAAAAAACATGCAGCTAAACCTTATCAGATTTTTAAATGGAATTATTACTGTCGCTGGTAATAATTTTTCAGTGCTGCCTTTAGCAAAAACTAAAACATACAACCGAAAGGAGCGCAAAGATCTTCAAATTCCACAACCTGATATGATAAAGCAGCATAATTCTTACATGGGAGGGGTCGATCTTCATGATGCCATTGCAAATTATGGAACAAGCATAACAGGTAAAAAATGGTGGTGGTTTTTAATTATAAACAACTTAGATAGCACAATGGCTAACTGCTGGAAGCTCTATTGTGGAATAAATATCTCCAACATGATACAGCTACAATTCAAATCTTATTTTGCAGTACGTCTTTTAAAAAGCGATGATGTCGCTGCAGACAAATCTACTATCGGATGACCTCCACAAGAACCTTGTTGAAAATGAAGTAAAGCTTGACAGAGTGGGACATGTGATAATAAACCATCCTAAAAAGGCTACCCGGAGATGCAAACATAGCAAAAATCATACTATTTACCTTTGCAATGAACGCAAAGATCATCTGCACATCTGTTAATAAACTATTTTGACCACAAAAACTGTCAAAATGTTATTTTTAAAATAAAAATGCAAACAAACGTTTTTTTAGTTCTTTTTTTTAACTTGGCTGTAAATTGGTTAAATATAAATATAAATTATTTAGGTATTGTTGTTTCTTAATTTCCATCAAGTAATAAAAACATTTGCCATTAATTCTTTAATATTTATAATATTATGGGTTAATTTATTTAAGTGTAGAATTTACTATTTATTCTAAATGTTCAAATTATCGGCTTCATTAGCTTTATTAATGTTTAAAAGTAGCTGAACGTAGAAAGTTAATTTATGATTTTATCAGTTCAAAACCGTGCCGAATTTTATAGCTCTTTAAAAGTCTTTACAAAGTAACAAACCAACAGTACAGTATTGTCCAAATAAAATTTTATTTGGTATTTGCGCAATGTTTATTATCCTAGCTCTAAAGTTTTATAATGGTATTTTCAAAATTTATTACAAAGATTTTCAGAAAGGTTAGGAAACACGTCATTGTTTACATAAACATATTTTTTTATTTCATTTGTTTTACATTGATTTAAATTGCATAATAGAACATTGTATATAGAGTGTATATTGTGTAGAGTAACCATCACTATAAGGCAGTATATGTTGTATGGAGATTGATATCAAAGCAATAAATAATTTTTATTTCCTTTTAATAAATTATAAAGGGAAGAACAGTGTTATATATCATAAGTAAATATGTATAAAAGTATATTTGGCCAATATTATATGGTTATTATTTAAGTAATTAACTGCAAATAAACTAATGAACAGTGTTAACAAGTTTTTGAAAGTTAAAAATCAGCAACGTAGTATTGACTAATTGAAATAATCACCGCGTGTTCGCTGACAAAAATGATTTCAGTGTGTGTGTATTTAAATTGTATTTAAAACCAAAATTGTATCAGTAATGTAACAGTTGTATCAAATATGTAACAGCAATCAGACTAAAAATGTACCAGGATTTTTTCAGTGTTCGTGAAAGGAAGTGTTCTAGAAAATAGGTTAGAACCAGGCCAGGTTTATATAGACTCAAATGATGGAGGTTTTGAATATTTAATTGAATAAAACAATAAATCTCCAGTATACGTCGCCTAAGGTACTGGACGGGTCACGGGTGGTGGATAGTGAAAGTTCCATTAGATAGTAATGGACAGCTGCGAATATCCCAAAAGAAGCAGTCCCGAACCAAGGCAAAAAAAACTAAATCCACTTAGCGTCTGACTTGTATCAAGCGGCTGAGTGGTCAGCGTCTGTTCACCAGTGGTGCGGCTGATATTTAAATTCTGGAACTAACCCCTCTAGTCTTAACCTCTGAACCGTCATGGTTCAAACCTTTAATTCAAAGTACAAGATGAAGCGTTCTAGTAATTACAAAATTACCCCAGGAGGTAGACAATCCTCTGCCAGCTTTGCTGGTACAACCGGACTTTCGCATTCTGGGGCGTCCGGGCTTAAACGTAAAATCTTTCAGAGGGAGTCGGAGACCTCTGGAAACGTCTAAAACCGAAAATAAAAACTTTCTTTGGAACGGTAAATATCAATTCTCTCCTGCGTCCAGGAAAACTACACGAATTGGGGCGAACATTAAATCAGCACAAAATCCAAATTTTAGCTTTGCAAGAAACCAGATTGATAGATGATAACACCTTGGAATTCGGCAACTACAGACTTTTTAAAAGTAAAACGGACAAAAGAATACTCAAAAATACACCACATCTCGGTGTTGCTTTCGCTGTCTCAAGAAACATTCTTGGTTCTATAACAAATGTCCAGCCAGTAAATAATCGACTTATGACACTATCCCTCAAGTTTGCTAACAAAAACAATACATTAATCAATGCACACCTCCCAGTTAACGAAGAAAATAAATCTAATCCTGAAAAACTAAATAAGTCCTGGGAAATTCTGGAAAAGACTATCTCTAAAATTCCCCCTAACCATGTAAAAATTCTATTGGGTGATTTCAACGCTCAACTAGGGAAAGAAAAAAAGTACAGGAAAACAGTCGGCAGTTTTCCCGCTCATAAATGGACTAACCATAAGATTAGAAGATTGATTGAACTATGTTCGCAGTTTAATCTAAAAATAATGTCAACCAACCAAATAATGTCAAATAATGTCAACCAACAACAACATTTTAAGAAGAAAATAACAAAACAAAAGACCTGGAGGTGCCCAAACACGTACATGGGTGAATTTCAAATTGACCATGTTGCCATTTCGTACCCCAATTATAAAGAGATTTTGAACGTTCAAGTCAGGAAAGGAGCAAATATAGATACGGATCACTACTTGACTAGAATCAAACTTAGCTTAAAACCTCGAAAATTTATTCAAAAGAGGCGGCTAATACCAAAGTTTGACCCAACGAAAATAAAACCAGCCCTAACAGAAGAGCTTGATAAACAACCTGCACAGAACTAGCAAGAATTAAAACAAAAAATTATTAAAACGGCCTCAAAGTTGGTCCCTTTACAAAAACGTAGAAAACATCCGTGGTGGGATGAAAAAAGCATTCAAAGATTGGAACAGTCAAAAAACAGCAATGAACTATAACATCTTTTTGGAAGTAAGAAAAGAAACAGCGAAGCTAATTAGACAAACTAAATGAAAATATGAAAACAATCAACTTAATGAAATAGAAAAAGATTTCCAAAAAAATAACACCCGAAACTTTTACCAAACATTTAAAACTAAATTAACAGGCTATCAACCGCAGAGCCTATGCTTTCAAAGGGAAAACGGACAATTAGCTCTAAATAACCAAGACAATTGCAAAGAACTTGCGAAATATTTTGAACAAATACTAAACTGTCCTGAGGCCTTAAACAAATTAGTAACACTAAACCCTAAACAAACAAACCCAGATTCATTACCACCGAATGAACAGGAAATAATTAGGCAAATCAAACGGCTTAAAAATAACAAAGCTTCTGGTGAAGATGGAATTACTGCTGAACTTTTGAAGTCCGCTGGTCCAGGTACAATCAAGGAAATAACCAAAATTCTACAAAAAGTTTGGCGAACCGAACGGATTCCGGAAGACTGGAAAGATGCTCTAATCCATCCACTACATAAGAAAGGAGATAGAACGGATGTAAACAACTATAGAGGAATATCTCTTCTCCCACTTTGTTACAAGATTCTATCTCAATGTCTACTAGACAGAGCACAAGGACAGTTAGAACCGAACATTGGTGAATATCAAGCAGGTTTTCGACCGGGCAGATCCTGCCCTGAACAGATCCTCAATCTAAAGTTGATCCTAAGACATCAAAAACTGTACAATAAAAATCTCGTCTGTACATTTGTGGATTTCAAAAAAGCATATGATTCTATTGACCGCGAATCTTTATTCCGAATCTTGAAAGAACAAGGACTAGATCTGAAAACGCTGGCAATTATTAACACATGTTAATACACATGTTAATAAACACAACGTTAACTAACACATGGTCAAAAGTTAAATTCATGGGTGACATCTCAGAGCCCTTCGAAATTAAAACTGGTTTGAGATAAGGGGATGGACTCGCCACTCTTATTTAACTGTGTTCTAGAAAAAGTAATACAGGAGTGGCGTGAAAAAAAGTCGGCACTAAATATGAACCAACATTAAAATTGATTGTCTGGCATTTGCTGATGATCTAGCAATTTTAGCTCAAGATGTATTAACGGCACAGAAACAGATTTAAATCTTAAAAGAAACAGCAGAAAAGGTAGGACTCCAAATTTCCTTTGAAAAGATACAATACATGACTTGCAAAACAGACTAAGAATACCATTTCTAAAAACAAAATATGGTAACATCAGACGAGTCTCTCAATTCAAATATTTGGATGAAATAATCATGGAAAATGGGTTGGAAAAAGCGGCCCATAAGGGTAGATGTCAAAAAATGGAAACGGCATTGAGACTTACACAAAATATTTACAACAAAAAATGCCTATCTAAAAACACAAAACTGAGACATTACAACACGGTTATTAAGCCAGAATGTCTATATGCTGCAGAAACGCTCATTTTGAATAGAAAGAGGGACATCGAGGACATTGAAAAGAAGGAAAGAAAAATCATAAGAAAAATCCTAGGCCACAAACAAATAAATAGCACAACATACCGACTTCGAGAAAACCAAGATATCAAACAATACACAGATATACATAGCGATATGAGAAAAAGAAGAGAAAGGAGTTTTACGGACACATCAAACGGATGAATCCGAGTAGGCTAACTAGACAAATAATCGAATTTTATGAAAATAGGAGTGGAGCTACAGTAGAAATAATTAAATGGATTGCGGCAATTAAAGAGGACCTAAGATCAGCAAATATTACATAAAGTGAAATTCAGGATAGAGGCTGTTTCAGACACAAGGTTAATGTTTGGAAGGTTGGCCAGAGAGAAAAATGTAGGAAGACTGGAACAACTTGGTCTGACGAAAGGAAAAACGTTCATAGCGATAGAATGAAATTAGTATCGGCGCAAAGGAAGGCTAACAACAACAAACGCCTCTAATTGTACTTCGCGTGATCCACCAGGGCCCATACGTGAATAATAATAATAAAACAATAAATCATATTATTAAACGTGTTATAGTAGCTAGAAAAATTGGTGCTAGTAATTTCAACCTTGACATTAACAACTTACACATTAATGTGTATGTTTTCGTCTTGTTTGTAAAATAAAACCATTTATGCCGAAATATATGGAATAAACGGATATAAAAATATTACCTTTCATTTCCTTATAATACCTTAAGAAAATGAAAATATACATAAAATTAATATATATATATATATATATATATATATATATATATATATATATATATATATATATATATATATATATATATGCACACACATTATATCTATACAGTGTGGTAAAAAAGGTCTTTACAACAAGGGTCAAAAACCTAACGGATCCCGCGAAAACAAAATGCTAAATTATTAAATAATCAATCTTAAAGCTATAAAGAATTAGTATATTAAGCAAATATATGTATTAGGGGTACCTATAAGTAATCAGTTGTTTCAGCGGCAACAAAAAAACTAATTTATTTACATTTTATTTAATCTTCAGTCGATTATGTAATCTCCATCGTAAAAAAAATCTTTTGCCATCTTGCTGGTAGAGTTTCAATCACCTACTCATAAAATTTTGTTTCCTTTGAAAAAAAATATGTTTGCAGATGAGCTCGCATATTATCGATATTTTTGAAATGTTTATTCCTTATGGAATGTTCAATGGATGGGAATAAATGAAAATCGGATGGTGCTATTTCTGGAGAATATGGGGGATGTGTTAAAATCTTCCAGTTTAGATGCCTTATTTTTCTTGGGTTAATCTTGCTGCATGCGACCTGGTATTATCGTGTTGCAATATTACCTGTCTTTCGTTGACCAGAGCTGGCCGTTTTACCAACAATTCGTAATCTATCCAATTGTTGGCTATACAATTTAGTCGTAATTATTTCTCCCAATAGTTCGATTTCAATAGTTTAAAATGAATTATGACACCAAGTCCCACCAAACGCACAGTAACACCTTATTTAAACTGAAGGGTAGTTTAGGAGTGAAGAGTAGTGAAGGGTAGTTACAGCTAGTTGATTTGGAGAAAGCCATTGTTTGGTGCGTTTGTCGTTGTTGTACAAGACCAATTTCCCGTCACTAGTAATAATCCGTTGTGAAAACGAATCACGTTGTTGTCTGCACTACAGAGATATGCAAATTGTACGCCGTTGTTCTTTATTCATCTACGACAATATATGTGGAAACCATATACCCTGCCTGTAAACCTTCCCGATTTTTTGAAGATATCTTTGAACTGTTGACCAAGTTACCTGCAGAGTCTTTGCTATTTCCTAGATAATCAGTTTGGCATCAGTTTCCACCAGTGATTTTACAGGGCGTTACAAGTCTACAGGGCGTTCACTTGATCGCTATCAGATAAGTTAAAATTACCATTGGAAAATTTTCTAAACCAGCGTTGGCACTTATTGACTTTCAATACATCTTACATATCAAAAATTTTCCTTGTTGCAACCGTTGCATTAACACCTGATCGAAAATGAAACAACATGCAATGACGTAAATGTTCTTCAGTTGGTTGATTGTCCGCCATTTTACACCGGTGTAATAAAAAAGTTTGAATTTAATTGTCACAAAGGTCAAGCTCACGTGTTGTAATATTGCGTAATAGAACACCCCTTTATACATTCACACTCTGAACTAGACTGAAGCAAATATTCCACACTATTAATAATTGATTACTTATGGGTACCCCTATTAAATATATTTGGCAAATCATGTTATACATCAACTAAAATCGATTTGATTAGATCTCCTGTACCCACTAATTGAGATGATCACTGTGACACAGTAAGTTATTTCAAAATGGCGACACAAATTATTTATAATTGAAATTATTTTAATAGAAACTATTTAGGAATATATTATACTAGTATATTTGGAATATATTGTTAATTCTATGCATGGTTAAATCGGGCTTGTCGTTACTGCCAAGTAAGATATTATTGAAAAAATGTTTTTTGTTTCAAACCTTAAGCTGTCATCAGTCAGCCGCGAGCTGAGCGTTCGGAAAGAAGCTGAAAGAATGATCTAAGGTGCGGCTAAGATATTATATAAGAAGGTCTTCTAATGATGCCAGGGATGATGGAAAATATGTCAAGCGGTGGCTCCATCTTAAGTGGGCCCGCGGCACCAATGTAAACTTTTTATGGCGGGTCGACTTACAGTTTGGGGTTCAAATCTTCACCATTGTTATATTTGTTTTCAAAAATAATATTAAAATTATTCAGTTATTAATTTGTTATAATTATTAAGTTGCAAGTTATTTTTTTAGTGTAAATAATTAGTGAGATAAAAAATTTACATCATACACATTTGTTTTTTAATTGTAAAATAACTCTGATTATATAATTTATACAAAAAGTATAAAATAGACAATAACATTATAGAATCAATATGCTTGTTCAAAAAAAAAATAAATTGGATTGATTCATTTCCGAGCGGTTTGGTTCGCATATATGTATTTCGAGAGCAGTAAACGAACATATTCCGATTACCTGGTTGTACTGTTATATCTTTAGCTAAAACATGTAATCGTAATAAAATAAATTTTACTAAGAGTTGATCTCTAATATCATGGCACTCAACAAAAAATTGTAATTAAAAAAATATTGACATTTTGAAATAAATGATGATTTAATACTACCTAAATCAATCATGTGAATTAAAAATATTTTATATTAACAAAGGCATACACATGCATTTCAATATTAATTAAAATTTTGTTTAATTTCATTTTTAAAAATCTAACTTTACAATAGATCAATAAATAAATAAATAAATAAGATTATTACAAATTAAGGCAAGATAGAAATGATTTTTCGTAGTATTTAATTTTTACCGCCATGAATAATCATGTAGATGCGTACAACTTACAATTAATTAAATTTGTTTTTATTATCTTAAATGGTAATTATCAAAAATTATTCTCATAGAATAATTTTAATACTGTTTAAAAAAAAATATATGTCGATGATCAGACCAGTTAATTGGCCACCGTGGTTATGTGATTTAATGCCTTTAGATTATTTTCTTTGGTGTTATTTTTGGCCTATGCCAATAAACCAGAAACTATTGACACCATGGAAGCCAACATAACTCGTACAATTCTGGATATAAGACCCCAATTGATTGAAAAAGTGGTCGGAAATTGGATTGCTAAAATGCGCTTTGGCAGAAGTAGCCACGGAGGACATTTGTCCGAAGTTGTTTTCAAACATTAATCCCATTGAATGTTATTTCACATGTGCTATTTTATTTATATATATATATATATATATATATATATATATATATATATATATATATATATATATATATATATATAAAAGGTTTCTAAGCAATCAATGAATTTGTCAGTAAATGAATTTGATTCTGACATATTTATATTCATATCAAATGCAAATCACATGCAAATTCCTCAAACCTCAATAAAATTATTGTAATTTGTATAACAATGAAGGTCTGTAAAGGGAACCAAAAAAGTAGGTATAGTTTATTATATATATTTTAATCCAGATCTCTTCTAACGCATTCTCACAGTTCAAAAATAACTGCTCATATTTTAAATCTTTATTCACATATAAACATCTTCCTCCTCCACCCACATTCAAACGCTCTTTATACAAGAAATCATATCCTTTAACCTGAAAAAATCATCCGATGTACCCTCCCTGATTTTCATCTCCGACAATCCCAATAAATCGTATTTATACGCAAAAAGAAGACTCTAAACTTCTGTAAAGTGCCTAGATAACGTTCGTACATTAAAAAATGCAAGCGAAAATGTCCTTATCTTATTAATAGATATAATAAATCTTTACAATATACCCATTAAATAAAAAAAAAAAAATATCAAACAATCTAACTAACAGAAAATAATTTAAACAAAATTTAAAAAAAGAAATATATACATAATATATACATAAGAAAAACAACGAACAACTGATCAATAAAAGATCCCCTGATTCCGCCTTCGGTCCTATTGAACAATTTCCTGTATATCCTCTGCAGATTTCAAATTAACAATCTTCCCATTTATATTGGTAAAAATATTACCATGCCTTGCAATTTTTTTCTTCCCAACAGTAACAATCCCCGCTTGACCTTTGTAAGTTCCTCATTAATTACTACTTATATATATATATATATATATATATATATATATATATATATATATATATATATATATATATATATATATATATATATATATATATATATATATATATATATATATATATATATATATATATATATATATATATATATATATATATATATATATATATATATATATATATATATATACATATATATACATACATATATATATATATATATATATACATACATACATACATATATATATATATATATATATATATATATATATATATATATACATATATATATATATATATATATATATATATATATATATATATATATATATATATATATATATATATATATATATACATATATACATACATATATATACATACATATATATATATATATATATATATATATATATATATATATATATATATATATATATATATATATATATATTTATATATATGGAGCTTTTTACTTCTTTGGACTTTTTTTACTTCTTTGGCGTCTAACGACACAACAGTAGTCAGGAGTTATACACCCCCGACCGTTGGGTTCCACAATCTCCTGTGGAACGCACAACAACCTGCGTCTCTGCCATAATGAGCAATGGTTAGTTGTTCCCTTCGGCTATTTATACAAATTGCCATTCTTTACGCAAAATAGTCAATACGAATTTGACACAATTATTCAATTTCACCAATAATTTGACACATGTTTTGCTTCAGGTCATCAGCCATCTGCGGATTGTAGGAATAGTCTTTGTAGTTGAGGAAGCCCCATAGCAAGATGTCAAGTGGATTAGATCGCATGATCTTGCAGGCCAATCTGAATCTCACTATTTCAAAACACCTGGCGCCATCTTGTTGAAAGAACATATTATGAACACACTACATACACAGAACACACTATTACTCGAAGAGAATGAACTTTCCCAGTCCTATAAATTTGCTTATTCATATAATTTGTGAGGTGGAAATGAGCTTCATCGAAAGACATAATTTTATTGTAAAAATTCTATATTTATCTATATTTATTTTACACAATTCTAGCTCGTTCTTTCATCGTACAATGATTCATAATTAAATTACGGAGTCTCTAGATGTCACATCAACGTTACATCAACTACACATCAATGTTACATCAACTAATGTAAAGCAATATCTGTTGGAATATTCTTTCGTTTGAATTCCCGTTGTTGAAGGGTTCTTGCCTGCAGCCGAAAGGGCCGTGGTATAAAACTTTATTACCTGTCAATAGTGTTCTAATAAACGAAAATCAAAATGAATAGCTTAGTCTCCCAGATAAATCTCCATTGTAACTTGGAAGGGAATAAAAATTAGTGAATAAAAAAAGTCAATATAAAAAAATGCGGACGTTATACTTTATTTTTAAAGTTTTATTTTTAAAAAAAACTCTTGACAGGGTGAAGTAGAATATTTCATATATTCTACACCGCTATTTCACAAATAAGGGATTTAACTAATAAGGGGGTTTTATACAATAAGTTTAACAAAATAAAATAAAATTTTAATATGATTAAAAGAAAAATATGGATGTTCTTACACTCGTAAGCTTTGTTAAATGAAATAATAAATAATTAATTTATTATTAAATAAATTTAATTATTGATTTGACTTAATAATTTACTAAATATATTTCATCCAATAATTTATGAGAAAATCTATATACAGGATGTAATGGAAAATACTTTCGCAAATTTAAACAACGCTTCTTTACATTTTTTTGAACAAAAAGTTCAAAGTTTAAGTTGTTTCCTGAAAACGTGTATCTAATACAAACATTTTCATGGAAAACAGGCTAGAACATTCAGGTCACAGCATTTCAATTTTTATTACAATGGCAACAGCTCATCGTTTTATTTCGATCCATCGGAATTCATTTTTTGGTTGCAATTGCCTCTTAAGGTATTATTTGAAAAAAAAAATGTATTATTTTTAAACCCATTTTTTTCAAATATTTCAGGATACATTTGGTTTGTTTGGTTACACGAAAAAAGGAAAATTTAGACATTATTGTCGTTTATTGTCGTTTATTGTCGTTTATTGTCGTTTATTGTCGTTTATTGTCGTTTATTGTCGTTTATTGTCGTTTATTGTCGTTTATTGTCGTTTATTGTCGTTTATTGTCGTTTATTGTCGTTTATTGTCGTTTATTGTCGTTTATTGTCGTTTATTGTCGTTTATTGTCGTTTATTGTCGTTTATTGTCGTTTATTGTCGTTTATTGTCGTTTATTGTCGTTTATTGTCGTTTACTGTCGTTTATTATCGTTTATTGTCGTTTATTGTCCGTCCATTAATAAACACATGGTTAGTCATTTTATTAAATTAATTGTTGGTGTCCACCATCCCATGCAAGTGAAAGGTTCTTCGTCGGTAGATAGAATATTAAAAAAAGTATTTGGATTCCTTTGGTTTTAACCAATAAACCATTCACAATATTATAAGGTAAGAGGTAAGAGGCTACGTATAATTATAAAAAGCAAGGACTATAATTAAAGATATTCAAAGAAATAACAACTGATTTGTTTAATATACGTAAAAACAATGGACATGCAATAAACAAATGTAATTCCCTACAGTGATAATGAAATAGACACCAATCGCAAAAAGAAAGATAAAAAGATCCAGGGGAATATAAAATGGAACTACCTTCCGAATGTATGGGAACGAGATCCTAAACAGGGAGAATAGCCATTTTATTCAGCCGAACAGAATGGATATTGGGTGCTAGAAGCCGGAAAACCACCACAGTCGTTTTAATGCCGGATATCATACTGTTCCTTAAATCTCATTTATTAGATTAGTTTTCTTGGAGATCTTTGGGTAATAGTTAATAGAATGTATTTCAACAAATTCTTTTAATTATGGAGAAGAGAGAAGAAATGTCAAGAGTAGATGTTCCAGAAGTGACCTAGAGGAAACATACTAAGAAACGGAAGAAAAGCTTTGCAAGAACAGTTGATTAGGAACTCTGGTTTGTTTTAATACAATAAATTTAATTATGTGGTTTATATTATTGAATGTTGACTATTCTGACCGGATATATTTTATAATAAATAACAAAATCGTTTTATTTTCTTAGACACAACAAATACCTTTAGCAGATAATTTATACCAATTTGGGTCCATTTGAATCCGAAAATTTTTACTATTATGATATTTTTATTATTTAATTTTGATTTGAAATTGATAGTTTTTGGTTGCAGTAAATTTGTTAAAAATAACATCATTCAAATATTTTATTTTGCTCGCTTTTCAATGGTTATAGTTTTGTTGAAATATTTTAATGGTAACTGTGTTGTTAGCCATATATTCGAAGAAATACAGAGCGATAACAACTACGGACCATAAACCACACCAAAGAATTTTGAAAATTAAAAGACAGTTTACAAGTATCCCTTGGGTTTTCTTAGCCCATGTATGACGATTTTGATTGTTTACGTATCCCTTTAGATAAATATTCTTCTTCCTAAATATTTAATAGAATATCTATTTTGACGCTGTTCTGTACGGTGTGTTGTTTTTGGCTTTAAGTTTTAAATATTTTATATTTCCAATTCATGCTGTTAAAATGTATTTAGATTAGCCGCGCAGGACCTTTCCCGATAAAACTTTATTGCCTCTCAATGACCAACTAACAACGGCAAGTAAAAATGAATAGGGTCGTTCCTAAGGTAAATAGTCCATCTTAAACTTATAAATGGACGAGCAAAATACATTATAAATAGAAAAAATCCTCCCTAGAAAAATATCCCGTGAGTTTAACTTTTGTTGTACTCTCTTAGGAACCGAATCTGTCAAGTAAACATAATGCTCAATAAAATACAAAATATTGTTTTTTCATTCAAATTTCTTTTATCACATTTAAAATAGGCATCATTATTGCGATGCATTTATGGTCTTCACTTTTTTCTGCGAATTTTGTTTAATGGCTTCAATGGAGCAAATACATCTTCCATGAAGTGGTACTTTGATTTTGAGGAACAAAAAAAGCCACACGGGGCTGTATCTGGTTACCACGGTGCTTCGCAAAATCCAAGAATTGTCTAGGAAACTTATTTTCCGACAAACATTTCCTCTCAATTGCCCCATAATATCTAGAAGATTTAATATTTTTGTACTCTTTGTCCTTCTAGAAGGAAATCAGAGTGGACAACAGCACGATAGTCAAATAAGTCACGAGTATAATTTTGAGCGACATCGACGTGATTTTTTCGGTTTAGGCTTGTTATCGAAGCGTGATTCTGAAGTTGATTGGCTGGTTTGCACGCCAAATTCATAATATCGCGTTTTGTCATCCGTTATGAAGCGTTTAACAGATGTCATCTACGAATTGGCTTGTTCAAGCATATTTTTAGCAATATGTTTGCAGTGCTCTTTTCGGAACAAGCCATCCCGAAATTTGCTCATACATAAAACATATAAAGGGTACGAATAGATTCGTGAAACAAATCAAGACCTTAAACTATCTCCTTTAAGTTTGAATGCCGATTTTCCATTACCATTTCAATTCTTATTACATATTGAGTAAACATATTGAACAAGGAACTCGATGTTAAAAATAACCTCAAGTGTTATATTTGCAACGAAATTTATATTGTAATCAAATTCAAGTATTTAAAGAGTGCCCAGAAATGGTTGAAGAGTTGTTACATTTCAGTCGACCAATGTATCTAACAAAGTGAAGGACATGATAATGGAAAACGGTCATTCAAGCTTAAAAGAGGTCCCTCGCGGTCGAAATATGATCCATGAAATATATCAATATTTTTTTGTAGGTGTAGGAATGTGTGAGCTAATCCTTTGTTCCCGTCAATAATTTTTTTCTAGAAAGTTTGGGTAAACATGAAGAATACTGTTCCTTAATAGTTTTTGAATATACAAAAAAATATTTTATGATAATTGTTGCTTTGATAATTTTTTTAGTCCATGGTCTGTATGTAACCGCCTGGAAAATAGAGTAGAGTAGATGTAAATAATAACTTTCAAAGAAGTTATACAAAATCTTTATTATTTGAAATATATATGGAAACTAAACCATAATTTTTTATGATATAACACAAAACAGTTTTTTTTTTCAGAAAGGCACAAACCCACTTGACATGTAGTGCACATCCACTTTGTTCTGTGCGCTTTTTTACATCTGCTGCAAAGGGCCCATCTCTAGTCGTGCTAAGTTGTGGCCTATATAAACACTGATCAAACCGTAACGGTACTAGAGGTTAGAAATTATTTATTACTGTGGGAGGAGAACTTCGATGTAATTTTATATCTGACTTATATCTTAGTACCTATCAACCCTAAAGACAATGACAAAATTGTAGATTCGGAAATGCTGATTGGACTTTCTGCTTGAATATAATGAAAGAGTCTAAAACGGGCAGATCTATAAAGTACCACATTATTCTATGCAACCAGTTTTTTGATTTGCGATCTATTTCATCGATTGATTTTAGCATGTCGGTTTTGTCAACATATCCCATATGGTGATTATAGTCCTTGATCATGATTGGACATTCCACAGTGTGTAAAATACCACCAACAGGTGACAGTTACCTCATTTGAAGGATCATGATAGTTTCCTAGAAAAGGAACTAATTTGTGATCTCTCCATTTTGTAAACGCAAGCCTATCTTCACAGGGGGATTAGCCCCTTGTCTGAAATTCTTTGTCAGTTTTTAACAGGTCCTAGAAACCACCAATTTTGCCGTTGGTGTAAACATAATAAATACAAAAAAAACATATAACACATATTTCTCTGATAAATTTACATCATATTATAATATAACAAAACAACACTTACCTGCCATTTCTAAGGAAAACTCACAAAAACCGTATATATAACATATAACCTCCAAACAGACAAGCTGAGATGAATACCATGCATTCCACTCACTGACATATACGTCCAGAATACGTCCTAGAATCACTACAACAGGGGGTTTTAAACACAAGCCACTAGGAACTTAGATAAACATTATCAAATTTGTGGTTTCTAAGTAAAACCACTAGAGGACAAAGGGTTAACAACTCTGTTTTTTTTTTTGGTTGTATTAGTAGTTTATGATTAGGTATAACTTTATCTAAACTGAAAAACGAATTCGAAATTTCGATTAATAATTGCAAACTTATTAGTTCCTCAATTTAATTCTTGAGCCCCACGTTTCATCCACTGCAAAATCTATTAGAATCAAAATTTTTGCCGTATACTTATTTTAAGTAGCATATTTCAGCTTCACAGCGAGTTATAATATGTGAGCATACTGCACATATAACCTGAAAAATCAATTATAGATATTGACATTGCGTCGTCCAAAAAACAGCATTTGAGATACTGCATTTCAACTAAAAAAAAATGATGCGAAAACTCGGTATATGATTTGGAAGATAATGCTATTTGGTACAGTAGAAGTTAGTAAGAAGTGGTTCCAGCAATTCCAAACTTAAAATTTTGCCTTATAAGATGCGAAAGTCTGAGACAGCTAAAAAAGTAGAGGGTGAAGAATTGGAAGCATTGCTGGAAGAAAATCCTTACCCTACATTGCTAAAGCTCAGACAGCAACTCGGAGTATCACAGCAAGCTCTTTCTACACGTTTACACAAACTAAAGGAAAAAAGGTGGTCCCTTATGAAATCACAACTGGGAATCAGAGTAGACGTGATATTGGATTACTGCTCTCCAGATTCGAGGATAAGATCTTCTTGCTGTGACCTGTGACTGTGACCTGTGACTAATACTTTAAAAATTAAAGTCTAATCTTTTGAATTTGAAATAATAACAATTTATCTAGTTCTGAAGAATTGAACTCCGTAAATTCATACCAATATGGGTATAAAAATTAATAGTTTTTTCATCTAGTAGTTTGTTCTCAAGTCTCCAGTCAAAAATATTTAAGACATTTTCCATTACAGAAGAATTTTTTGGTGGTTTGCTTTCTTTACGAAGAACTTGAGATGTGTATTAGAGTAATACAAAACATAATTTGCTCACATTTTGTTTTCAATTAGCCAGAAAGATCCTGAAAACAGATACATTATTTCTCGAATACAATGTTGAAATAAACAACAAGACACAAGAACAATGAAAACAAGATTCAGAGTTGTTAATTATATTTTGTATGGCGTGAATATACTGATTTTAAGTATTTTTTTACATAATGTAGGGATCAGAGCGAACCGATCAGAGCTTTACCGTAAATGATCTCATACTTCAGAAGCACTAATAAAATCTATATCCTGTGTTATCTACTAAAATATCTGCTACTACTCTCTGTTTATCAACAGAGGCCAATCCAATACTAATATAATATATATTATTGTTTACGTTTATTGATGTTCCCTGGAAACGATGCATTGAAAATAATGCTTCGACTCATTTGTTTTATCTTAAACATTCAAACCTGAATTTAAATTAAAAAATCATTCTAAAAGTTACACACAATAAATACAACTATTTTAATTAATGTTAATTCAAATTAAATGATGAATTATTCTTTCCATTTGATTACAGTACTCAAAAGGTGTTTGTATGTGCTGTGAAAAGCCTCGTGCAATAAAACTTTATTGCCTGTCAATGACCCACTAATAAAAGCGACCGAAGATGAATAGCGCCGTCTCCAGGGCAAATGTTCGGTTCCGAGCTTGGAGGAAGGACGTACAAAAATACATTGGTCTCCCTAGAAAAATATCCGGTGGATATTTTATTGTCGTGGTTTCTTTAGAAAATATATTTTTTTATGTTACAAAATGTGTAAAAGTTTCCCAGGGAGGCATTATACCAATATTTTATATAAAACGGTAGAGCGTGACTGAATACTTTGAAGTATAAATCATTTTCAACGAAGTTAAAGCTCGGATTTCCATCATATTCAGCGGTTGTTCTCGATTCGTCGGGGTAAAATTTCATAGAGATTTGTTATAATGTAAGAACTACATTGTATTTTTTATAAAAGCACTTCAAACTTTGATTGAGTTTTCGAATATAACATTAAAATAGATTTTTCTATTGACAATTTCAGCAGTTTAAATATATACATTTACAATAAAATATTAAAGTTTAGTTGCTATCATAACTTTGACCAAAAAATATTGATTAAAAGTTTCTCTTTGTTTTTTCGTTTGGAAATTGTCTGCCATATTTTAATTATATGCTACAATCAGTTATTACCTTGTCCCTTGATTAGTAGCTATTTATTGTATTAAATAAAGAGTTTTCCAATAAGAGTGTTAGAACTTTAAAATGTTGTAGCGACAATACTGTTTGAAATGTAAATATACATGTAAATGTTTAGTATATTGTTTGTATCATTCATCATATTAATTCACCATGGGAAGATATATGATTCAACAGTGTATAGAAATTATTCGTATCTACGTGGATCGTTCAATAAGTACTTAGAAACTCCAAGAGATGGCGCTCGTAATATCAGAAATGGTTTATTTTTACTAAGCATCATTATCCACCAGAGAGATGTCAACCTCAGTTATATTCATCACATGATTTTATTTTTATTGTCGATTGAAGCAAGATACTTTTGTTTATTTAGAAAAATAGAAAAAAGTGAAGTTCTAGTGGTGATTAAACACTTATATTTAAAAGGCTTAACACCGAAAGAGATCAAAACTGAGTTAGATGAAGTTCATGGCACGTCTGCTACTCTGCTTGCAACTGTTTATAATTGGGTAAATGAGTTTAAATGTATTTGTATATGTAATATGTGTGTATATGTAATGTGTGTATATTACTGTGTGTATATGTAATGTGTGTATATGTAATGTGTATTAAATGTATATGTATTTAAATGTACATTCACAAAAGACGAACATCGTCCAGTGGAAGTGACTACTCCCGAAATGATTGACAAAATCCACGACGTGGTTTTAAGTGATCGACAAATCAAAGTGCGCGAAATAGTTGAAGACACAGGCTTATCGCAAGATACAGTGTTTTCAATTTTGCACGAAAAATCGGCAATATGGGTGCCGCGTTTGCTCTCACTGGAGAATAAACGCAATCGTGTGGTCGACTGTGAGGTTGTTGTTAGCGCTTTTTCATTGCAATCCTGATGAGTTTTTGCATCGATATATTATTGTGGACGAAACATAGATACACTACTACACTCCAGAGACCAGACAAACGACTTCCACATAAAGGAACAATCAAAACAGTGGGTTTTTGGCAAAGACGGTGAAATCGGCCGGCAAGGTTGTGGCTACAGTTTTTGGGATGCACGCGGAATCATCTACACTGATTACTTGGAAAAAGGAAAAATAATAACTGGAGAGTATTATGCGCCGTTATTGCACCGGTTGAGCAAAGAAATCAAGAAAAATCATCCTCATTTGAAAAAGAAAAAGATCCTCTTCCATCAAGGCAATGCTCGAGTGCACACCTGTACAGTTTTAATGGCCAAAATCATGGAATTATCGTCCAAACAGATGCCTATTTTGACTACCTTCTGAAATCTTATTTTTTAATAAAGGCTTAAAAAAGTTGGAGAAACGCTTGGAAAAGTGTATAGGGTTAAAAGAAGATTATGTTGAAAAATAAAAATAAAACTTAAAATAATTTCTTTTTTTAAGGACTTATTGAACGACTCTCGTGCCATCAAAATGCATGTACAGTTTGGGGAAAAATAGCCGTCTAGGACAAAGCGAACTTTTGGTTTAATGGGTTTGTGAATAAACATGACTGGAGGATTTAGGCCGAAGAAAATCCGTAGGTCATTTAGTTATTATTTCTTCTTCCTCACAAAGTCACTGTTTGGTGTAGTTTTTGAACTGAAGGAGTGATGGGATCATTTTTTTTTTTTTTGAAAATGCTAATAGAAATTTTGTTATTGTTGTCAACGGTATAAGAATATTCCCTAATGCTTGAATGAATGAATGAATTAATGAATGATGCTTTATTGTCTAACAGAGTAGCGCCCAATTAAAAGACAAAAAGATTAAAACACAAGCAGATAATAATATATAATAATAATAATATAAGATAATAATATAGCAATAATAATTTAAACTTAACATAACAATGGAACAAAAATATTTATATAAAAAATAATTCTAAGATTATTACAAAAATTATTTCCAAAGCACCGCACGAGCCTCCAGCGCCCACTCAAAAGCTGATTTGTATTGAATAAGCGGGAACTGAAAAATATCTATCAATGACGCAGAAACATCCCCGCCATTGCAATAACCAAGTCGAGTATATTGTCTTATATATTAAATATGTGGTTGTATTGATGAATATCAAAAAAATGCCTGGAAGTTGTGCAGTGCTCGCAAAAATTGGTTAGATAATTGATAGTTAACAGCGCTTTGATAATGCAAATTAAAATCATCTGATAGAATTGATAAATATGATTCATGATATAAGAAAGAGATTCGAAAGTATCAAAAATTAATTTGTATTGGTAAATATTTGATTCTGAAGGAATATAAATAGAAAAAAATAAAATTGTGGTCTGATTTATGAATATTTTGGAATCAACAAATGTCGATACTTGCGAGCAATTCCTCAAAGATGGACAGACCGAGCTTCGACGATTATAAAGGTGAAGACCGCGTACCTGAGGTCGAACAGCTCAGCATCAAAAATAGATGATTGCAGCCAGGTCTCGGACAGACCAATAATGCGATAATTGTTGGATAGGGCGGATTGGTAGAGATCCGCAGTTTTTGTTCTTACGAGTTCTGATAAATAAGAGTAATGACGTTCTGATATGTTCTGATAAATAAGAATAATGTTATGAATTGATGCTGGGTTACGCGTGTAAGACACTTTATTTAGTTTAAATGACTTGTTGACGATTTGCATCGCTCACGGGACACAATTAGAGCTTAGCCATTACGATAACCAATTTTAATATTACTGTCGCCAACCTTTAAACGACGATCCAGTTCGTCTTTCACTAATTTGTACTGAGGATTTGGGCGTTAGATTTATTAGACTGAACTGATATGCCCCGAAACATGGCACCGTTGGCTAGGTTTCTAATGTTCTTAAGAACAAGTATGGCAACATCGGCAGAAATACACATTACCTAGAGCGGATACATTTTCCCATCTATCAATATACTAAGGCGATGTATTTTGATTGAGCTGGAATCAATCACAAGATCGCACGAGGTTTGAATGACGCTATCCACAAGTAATCTATCGCTCTCAGATATGGCTTGAGTATTTGAGTCGTTTATGCCAAAACGATAAAGTTTGATTTGCGTCTTTTGCGGTCGGATAGTTCATTTAGCAGTATTTCGGAGCTTCGAATCAGGGTCTGATAAGAATCATTATTAGACTTTAAGATAGCCAACTTGATATTTAACGTTTGATTTGATTCTCAAGGACATCAATTCTGTTAGAGTTGTTTTTTAGATTAGTTAACTGTTTCAGAAGGGTCTGGATTGTTTTATTCTATTGCTGAATCAAACTGTATAATTCGGAAACTAGCTTGATAATGGAGTGCAGCTACGTTGGTTCGTGAGAGAATTTATAGGGCTTTTAGAACAGGAAGGGGCTGTGCTGGGTTTATCTTTGCACGCAACGAAATACCAGATCATATTTTGTAAGCTGTCTTCGATTTCTGCCGCTGTTAATTGGGCACAACTTGAATGGAACCAACCACTGCAGCAACCCGAACAGTCAATTTTGTACGTTGCCTTCCTAATAGTTTTATTGCAGCCGCCACACCACCTGCGAGCCATGACGACAACCATAAAATGATTAAGGGAATCAGTTAACGTTGAAAGGTCGAAAACTCGCCGACTAATAAGAAATCACAAAACAAAATAATTCCAAATTCCGATAGGCTAAAACGAGATGTTTCGATACACCAGAAACTGGGAAAAATGATTGACGCGAGCACTGAAACAGAGCGTGATCTCCCGAAACCGTAGCATTGAGTCGACCCTAAATGGCATGTCAACTAGCTACCAAGATCATGCTATATTAGGCCTTTGAATTATTTTTATGTGAAATTATGTTAAATCGATAGTTTATAGAAATAAACACCGAGTTCTTATTGACCTTAAATGCAACCTTTAGACTACCATTTTGTGTGTACCACGCATTAAAGAGCGTGAAAGAGTAATCGAAAATTTGCTTTTCAGAATGTATTCCACGGAGCTTAATGAGTCATTTAAATGTTATTATCTTCGAAATTAAATAACTTTGTTTGCTCTTCAAGATAAAATAATCTTATTTTAAAATTATGACACTCTTATTCTCTATATTAAGATAAATAAAATGGTGATAAAAAGGTGATTTTTGTGTCCGTCATTTCGATAGGGGTCGCTCTCAAACCCATTGTGAGTTTGCGCGCAAGTCTGTAAATATGTGTCGCAATAGTCTGGCAAATCATCATGGAATGTTTGGCACCAAAGCAACGCTTACAAATTGTGAAAATCTATTATCAAAATCGGTGTTCTGTGCGTCAAACTTATAGAGAAATTCGTGAATTAGAACTTTCGTGATGAATTCGCCGAATTATCGACTAACTCCGAAAGCATTTAACGCTGCTCGATATTAAAGCAAAAACAAAACAAAAACTGTTCATTCCGAAGACAATATTGCCACTGTTACTGACAGTAACAGTTGCCGTTCCCAAGAAGTTGGGCTTTATTATTGGATTATGTATTTATTTAATTCCGAATTTAAATAGTATTGATCTGAAAGAGATACAATCCCAACAGCACGGCGCCACATGTCATGCAGCCAATGCAACACTCGATTTATTGAAGGAACAACTCGGTGAGAAATTATTTCGAGGAACTGATCTGTTAATTAGCCAAGGTCGTCTGATTTAACGCCTTCAGATAATTTTTTTTGGGTTATGTTAAATATTTGGTCTACTCCGATAAACCAGCAACTATTGACACCTTGGAAGCCAACATAACTCGGACAACTGAGGATATAAGACCACAATTGCTTGAAAAAGTAGTCGGAAATTGGATTGACAAAATGCGCTTGGCCAAAAATAGCCGCGGCGGACATTTGTTCGAAATTGTTCTCAAACATTAATGCAATTGAATGTTCTTTCACAAAAAAACAGTTTCAAAGCATCTAATTTGGTTTGGTTTAATATGAATTTTAAGTTCGGACGCGCTAAAAAATCACTCTATATAAGGTAATTTTTGTTTTAAGCAGCATGAAATGCGTTCGGAATTTGTCGATAATTTGGCGAATATATCAAGAAGTTCAAATTCACGAAGTGCTCTATAAGTTTGGCGCACGGAACACTGATTTTGATAATACATTTCGATAATTTGCAAGCGTTGCTCTGATGCTAAATGTTCCATGATGACTTGCCAGACTATTAAATCACACATTCAGAGACTTCCGTGTAAACTGAAAATTCGTTTGCCAGCGACCCCTATCGGAATTTCGGGCACACTAAAAAATCACCGTTTATGTTTAATTGAAATTTTAAAGTTCAGAAATTGCAATTAGGCACATGAATTAGATCGTATTTACAAGTAGTGGTGGTTATAAGTCACAATACATTTTTGATTCGAAAATTGAAGAATGATTTTATAAGTTTCTTGAATACGAGTAAAAGTCCATCTCAAAGAACCTCTGAAATATATACCAGGTGTCCCATTAAGGATGGATCGCGGCCGTATCTTGAAAACTATTTATCCCACAGCTTTGGGGAAAAAAAATTGTACTAAAAATGATCATGAGAAATTCACCAAAAATATTTTTAAGCTTCTAAAACGACCGCAAGAGCGCGAGACGAGCTAAACATTTTTAAAAATCTTTTTTTTGGGTATTTTCAAGTGTTAACCGAGTAAGAAAAATTCTCAGTTATAATTAGCAAACTGTCTCCTACAACTTTGTTTTATGATATTTTGTCGTAATTTCACGAATAGAGGGGGGGGTTGTTTTACCTATTGAGATAAAAAGTCGTCTAATGTCCGTTAGCCTTAACCGATTTACCTCAATTTGGGTTCATTTAAAAGACAATTGCTGGGACAATCAGATAATCTGGGAGATAAATTATTTAGTTTATAAATGAAACCGCGAGGTGGCGTTACATTCAACAATAGTTTTTTGAAGTTTTGTTCAGTTTTTTCAAATGGAATGGTACAGCTTTTACTACTACTTACTATTATGGCAAGAAAGGTAATTTAAAGAGGAATCGTCCAGTGAAAACCCGAAATCGTTATCGCTGACATGTCAAAAGATATTTCGATTTTTCTGAAAAATTCAGTTAGTTTTAATTTTTACCGTAATATTAAGTTAAAAATTGGTCTTAATATTTAGGTCGCAAACGCAACCGCAACAATTTTATTTAAAAAATAAAATTTTCTATTCAGTATCAATCATCATAAATGTTGGACTCATAAATGAGTCCATAAGATGGACTTTTACTCGTATTCAAGAAACTTATAAAATCATTCTTCAATTTTCGAATTAAAAATGTATTGTGACTTATAACCACCACTACTTGTAAATACGATCTAATTCATGTGCCTAATTGCAATTTCTGAACTTTAAAATTTTACAGCTTTAATTACTTTTCGAATAATATTATACTCATTTTATTACATATATTCTCTTGGCCGTTTATTATTATTTTTTTATTTATTGTGACTTTCGTTCAGTAATTAAGTTTTAATTTTTAATTTTTTTTATTAACGTTTCGATTCAACAATGAACCATCCTCAGAATAATTCTACAATACATATAACTTTTATAAAAAACACAAACTTACATTTAAAAACTTATCAATATTAAATTAAACAATTAATTTTTAAATTTTTTTAACTAATATGTAATATTGTTTTGAATTTGTTATGTGGAATGATATTAGATGCAAAAATAAAAAATTATGAAAATTTATTATTTAATAATGTTATTATATATACAACTTAAATTATCCGTATCATTTCTGAAATTGATGGTATTATATGTTTTTTTATATAAATCATTTCTTTTTTTATATTGTTTTTCAAAATCTAGGATTTTTATGTCGTTAAAATTAAAGTTGTGTTCATTATCTATACCATGCCTTGAAAGGGCAGTTATGTTTGGTTCTAATTTTCTAATGCTTTTTTTATGTTCATTAATTCTGTTTTTTAAATATTGTTTAGTTTGGCCAATATATGAGCTTGGGCAGTTTAAGCAATCAATTTTGTACATACCACAAATAAATAATAAAATAAAAAAGTTCTAAAACCATATAATATAAATATAGCAGAAATACCCAATAATAATACTAAACAAATATTTACAAAATTAAAACTACAAACACCCAAAATGGAACAAACAAATTTAATTTACAAAATTGTTAAATATAAGTTTGTGTTTTTTATAAAAGTTATATGTATTGTAGAATTATTCTGATGATAGTTCATTATTGAACCCAAACGTTAATAAAAAAAATTAAAAATTAAAACTTAATTACTGACCGAAAGTCCCAATAAATAAAAAAATAATAATTATACTCATTGTTGTCTGAGATAAAAGTTTAAGTATTATGAAATTACTTGTAGGGAAAATATTTTGGAACATTTTTTGAAAAACATAAAATGTAACTCTGAATAAAAATGCAGAGTTACAAAATGTTATAATAACCCGAATGGACCTATTCATTATTAAATTTTTAGTAGTACTCAATTAAGTTGATAGGATATATAATATACAGTTAAGTAATGGCTAATTTTGTTATTTCACATTCTATTTATTTTATTTTGGCAACAAATAATATTAGAAAGTATTCCTAGAAAATATTTATCATGATTTCTGGGAAAAATATAGTTTTTGATGGTGCAAAATCCGTAAAAGTTCCGAAGGCGTAATATACCCAGATTTTATATAAAACGGGAAATCGTGACTGAATAACTCGCTTTATAAATCACGTCCATCGAAGTTAAAGCTTTGGAGCTTGGTTATATGATATATAAAATATTCTACGCCCGTTTCGAATTCATCAGGAAAAAATATAAAATAGACGTTTGTAATATGATATGTTTTTCGCTTTCACACATTTCATACAGGTTATTTTTGACTTTTATATATAATTTTATATGTAGGTTGATTCCTGCTGACACGAGTATTAACACATTTTTGTCGGATTTGTTTGAGTTACGTTTTCATGCCAAATTTTTAATTGTAACAAGAATGTTCGTATGATAAATATGTAACTAATGGACAGAAAACCTGTCCATGACAACATATGAAAAATATATTACGGTTGCCAAGGTTTAAGGATTTAATGCTCGACTGACTGGATTTCTGTTTCTATATTTGCCTCAATGAATGATTTTTTAAACCATATCTAGATTAGTACACTATAAATTTTTAATATAAGGTGCCGAATATTGTTGTTCATTTTTGTAGGTATAATTAATAGAAGTCGATTTAAGACATAATAGTGTTATTATTATAACATTATTGTACAGTGTTTGGAAATTTATTTAGCAAAAATAATTCAGTCAAGATGGCGGCCTTCGCGGCGCTGGCATTCTTGAAAGCATAATCGAAAATATACTATCACCCTGCCGTACATATGTCTGGATATAGAGTGTATCTTATGTACAATATTCTCCTTTAGTTGCAAGAAGCTACGTGATTTATTTTCATAAACTTTGCTCTTGACATAACCCCACCAGAAAAAATCAAGTGGAGTTAAATCTAGACTTCTTGGGGGTCCATTAAAGTCACCTCTATGGGATATCACTTTTCCTGAGAAAAAACTCCTGTACAGCCTCCAAAGAATCGCGTGAGGTATGACACGTAGCGTCCTCTTACTGAAACCAATTCTCCTTGTTATATCCTTCAAATTCTTACAGTGATTGATGCATTTTTATCACTTTACAGCTGAAGTCTCACCGTTTTAAGAATACCTTACATCACGTGAAAACCTGGGCAATCTATTAATAAAACACTATTTTCATAAGCCTATTGAAGTTAGGCCTAAAGAAAAGTTTTCGTATGCCCAAGTTTGAAATAAAAATTGTAGTACACCATTGTTCGAAAATGTTGTCATTCAATTTCAGAACGCACTAGAAAATTCCGGTTCACGATAAGAATTGCTACGAGCCACTAAGTGACTCTGGGGAGTTCAATGTCATATTGAAGATACATCAGATATAAACCTACATTCGCTCTAAAGGGTAAGCCAATAGTGTTGCAAGATCGAACGTTATTCCATCAGTCTCATTACTTTATGTCTTACGTATCTTGATAAGTACCCTGTCTTACGTATCTTGATAAGAACTGACAATTGGTTACCGATATGTTTCTACTAGAAGCTGTAGAATGTGGATATCTATGTTCAAACTCCTTAACATTCTAGCAGTTGAGTTAAAGGCATTGTATTGTATACTTTTATTATGGTTTTTTCAATTTTAAATACGTACTTGCTAGAAAATAATGTTTGGGAACTGGCCAATAATGTTTAAGTTCTAAATGACACGAAGAAGTATAGTATACGAAGTAAGTATATATTATTACAATAGATACAAAATGATAAACAGTATGAATTATTATAGCAATATCAGAACAGCAAATGTTTTAAAAGTTATTAATGATACCAAGCTAGCGTTAAAAGTCGTTGGAATGGCGCCAACTTTTTTAGAGTAGGAAATTAAATTATCTTATTTATGTCTATTTTCAAATTAACGGGAAATGATGTGGAAAAGATGGTGAGTGCATTTGTTGCTTTACTGTATGGTCAGTTTTTCTGCACCATTCATCGGAACATTAAATTTTATGAGTAGGCCCACTATTTAGCTATTTAAATTGGATTCGTCCTGGTATTTATATAACAATAACATTTTAACATACACTTTATGCTAAAGTGATTCCATTAACACTAACAATAAAACAATGGATTGGGAAATTTTATAAAATATTGACCCGTTGAAGCAAATAAACTATCTGGAGGATCCACGGTTATTTAAATAAAGCAGTGAGACTGATTTTTAATATATTTTTATTCAACTAAAATAATAATTCTATATTACCTCCTTCAAAGCAGTTGTCTTGGAAGCCACAGCGACACAGTGCCAGAGAGGGTTTGTCCACTTTAAGGCACCAATTCTTTGTGAATGATCCTCTAGTTACCAAAAAAGCAAATTGGAGTGTACCATTCTTGGCTCCCAACCAAAAAGCCAGCCAGCCAACGGTGTTGCCAAACCGAATGCTACTCCATCAGTCTTATTACTTTATTTACAATCATCGTTAGTAAATATGAGGTTGTGTTGGCCAAGCATCAAAGTTTTTTACTTAATTGTCAGGTGCGGCGGTTAATAATTCTTATTTTTTTCTTAAAAAAACACTTTTGATTTAGCAGAAACGTAAAAAGTGGTTTATTCAGAGTATACACCGTCGATAGCTGCATATTTTTCCCATCTCCCTGACATTTTTTGGATACTCTTGCAGAAAAATCGTACATCCTTTGAGGTGGTCCAGTCATCAAACTATTTTTTCGACATCTCCTTAATTGTTGAAGTATTTTATGGAAAGTGCGTGAGACATTCATGAAAACATGTGGTAGTCGAAAGAGGCCAAGGTAAAATTCCCAGCCAAGTGCTGAAATGGTGTCTCTGACCCCTTTCGCTGTGTGTGATGGGGCGTTGTGTTGAGCAAAGTCACTTTTCCGACTCTTGTAATCCGTTTTGGTCGCTTTTCGATCGATGCATGGTTCAAATTGATCATATGTTGACAGTAGCAAACGGTATTAACTGTTTCATCTGGTTTCAGAAGTTCATTGTACACGACATCCTTCTGATCCCACCAAATGCACAGCATTGTCTTCCTTCCAAAGCGATTCGCTTTTGCGGTCGATGTTGATGGTTGCCCTGGGCTAATCTATGATTTTCCGTAACTTAGGTTCTTGAAAGGTGTCCAGTTCTCCAGTCACGACTGGATGCCAAAAATGTTTTCTTCCATGGCAAGAAAGCAAAACTTCGCATACCATTTTTTGCTTTTCCATCTCTCTGTCGCTCACCTGATATGGAACCCATTTTTCTGCCTTCTGGATCTTTCCTGATCAGATAATTACAAATGGTTCGGCGACCAAAATTTAACTTATATGCCCTTTGTTGTGGAGTTTGCATATCGTTTTCTTTCAAAAGTGCTTGCAACACCCACAAGCGTCTTGCGTTGGGAGATTGTCACTGTAAGTTTCTACAAGTATACGAGGGCTTTCACTAGCGTTTTTTCTTTTATTGAACAAGAAAAGCAATACGTGCCTATCTCGAAATCGTTTAGATCAATGGCATTTTGAAAGGTACTGTCTAGCAACAAAATGAGATATGAGATTAAATTGTGAAACTTAGTCTTATCTCCAGCGCCATCTCTTACAAAAAATTATTAATCACCAGACATGATACTTACTTAATCTTAACAAACCCAGTATCTGGTAGCGTCAGCTGATTGGCAGTTTAGTTCCCCTGAATTGGGAATTCAAAATTTACTCGAATTATTTCTATTTTTTCTCTTTACATTTCTCTTCACATGTCTGTGTTATTTTCAACCCTATCTTTTGTTTTTTTCTGATTTGTCTAGCTTTGTGTATCTATTTTAATATTTTGCATCCTACTGTATCCATAGAAGTTGTACTATTACCCAAGTTCCTCTTTAAAGTTTGGTAATCTGTACTAATACAAACATTTACACCGAAAGAGCAGTAGTCGAACCCGATACCACGCCAACCGTCGATACCATTGGTCCATATTAATCTCCCTATTTGGCTTTCTTCTAAATGCTTCATTCTTATGTTATCATTTCTGAATTACCTGTATTTCTTAAAAATCTTATTTCTGTTTTATCTTATATTTTCTTTTTTAATGCTCACTATGTATACCTGTGTATAACATGAATGCCTTTTTAACCACGACCGATTTAATTTCGTTATGTTACTGTTTTGTTCTCTATAAAAACATAGTTTTTATTGAATTGTATACCTTTACTTTTCATTTCTTTTGTTCGATCTGTTAATATTCCGTCATTGTTTATTGTTAATCTACGTCATTTATATTTTTATAATGTTCTAATTTTACACCGTCAATTCTTATGCTGTATTTGTGGTCTCTTCTAATTATCGTCCTTCATCTTTTCCATGTTTATTTTTCTAATATTATTTTCATAATTCTTTTCTACAACTAAATATCAAATCATCTTCTATTAACTTCTCGGAGCGCGTTTCGCTAATTATAATAGACTAATCAGGACATGATTTCTCTTCAATTTAATTCTAAACCTAAACCAGTACATAATGAAGTGTGTAAAATCTTAAAAACCTTGAAGTGAACCAAGCGTTACATTATTGATTCAAAATGTTGATTGAATAGAATAGAAAAAAAAAATGTCCAAAAATGTTTCCTCTTTGAAATACATTCCTATTGATTCACGTCATAGCTTCCATAATAAAATGGCTAGTTTAGGCTTTTTGGAGATAGCTTATCTAATATAGTTATCTTAATATAGTTATGACAATGAACTAAAATTAATTAGGGAGGTGGACGAAGTGAATAGTTATAATAAGAACATTATATATTGATTAGAAAACATACGTTTTTAAAATTATTACTTATTTATTTATTTTTTCGTTTGACATTATGTAGCATATAAATATATAGTCCAATAAGTGTTCAGAAAAAAATGGAAAAAAGAAAAAAAAAACAAACAATACTTAAACAACCCCCAGACGAGCTAAACATTAATATAGTTTTTCAATCCACTCCATCGCTGCAGCGTCGGCCCTTATGAAATCGTTCCAGCTGCACTGACAGGGTTGTAGGGAGCACTTCCCACTAATATGCCTGATGGATTGTTTCAGTGCACCACAGTCACAACTTAAAGACTCCGCTACATCCCATTTATAGAATGAGACACATTTACCACATCCAGTGCGGGTTCTATTTAATTTGACCTACAGTTTTCTTTTACGTCCGATGTTCACAGAATCACAGTTGTATCTCTCAAACCATTCCCGCACTTAGTGATTTTCAATGCTTCTGCAATTTTGGTTTTACGAATCGGAGATAAATAGACATGACTTAATAAGGAAAGCCGATAGGTAGGAGTTGGTCTGTTTTTTCCAGTGATTATGCGCATAGTATTGTTTGCGCATCAATTATTTAAAGCGCTCCATTTTTTAAAGAAAGAGATTTTTTAAATCATCTTATTATATTATTTATTTTTAAAAGGAGCAGAACAAAACAAATTCATAGTGATACCATTTGAGTCCAATTAACAGGAGGTCATTTACAGAATTTTAAAAATAGTGGACATTAAGGTAGTCTATAAATCACATAATAAACTAAGGAAAGTATTAGGTAAGGGTATTCAGTAAGGATAAAGTAAACCAACATGCAAAATCGGGGATTTATAAAATTAGTTGCCAATTAGAAAACTGTAAGGCTTTTATTAAGTAGACATAAACAACATATTATCCATATTGGGGTGGCCCAATATATACTTGACCATGATTATAATATAAATATTAGTAACTTAAAAAAAGTGTAAATAATAATGTTTTGGCTGCATATGAAAGTATTGAAATAGCAGAATGTAAAAAAACCTCCAACCGGGATAAAGGACCTATTCCATTCAGTATCACTGAATTATTAATCTAACGCTTCATTAACTTCACGGTTCATGATTTTTACACTCTTTATTACGTACGGTTGTCATATAAATGGAATATCGTTTAGTTTTAGCATTAGATTATATCATCTCCGGATGATGCTATCATGGTTAGTGAAAGGCGAGTCGACAAGTTTATGGTTAATGTAATAATGGTAAATGTGTTCGTGTTTACTATTTCACACCGAAGGATTCAACAAAAGAATTGCAATATGTTCATATTTCTTTGAAGCGAAATGTCACCTTTCTTTTGTTTTTTTCTGTTCCTATATATATATATATATATATATATATATATATATATATATATATATATATATATATATATATATATATATATATATATCATCATTCAGCCAGGACCGCTTTGGTCCATCTGCCCACTTCCATTTCAATTCTTTCACTCTTCGAATGATGTCACATACTTTCGTTTGTTCCCTGATCCACAGGCAGGTCTTTCTATCCCGCTTTGTAATGCCAAGCATAAACCTTTCCATTCCCCTCTGTGCTACCCGAAGCTTTTGAACTGACTGCGATGTGAGTCTCCAGGGTACACTTCCGTATGTCATAACGGTCAGGACGCACTGATCAAAGACTTTTTGTTTCAGACATAGTGGGAGTTTGCTCTTAAATGCTATATTGAACCTGCCAATTGCCTGCCAGCCATACTTAACACGCCGTTCCACTTTCCGGGCAGTATCACCCTTCATTAAAATCCTTTGCCCGAGATATATGTAGTGGGTCACAACCTCTAAATCGTTTCCTAAAATAGAAATTTTTCTGTTGCCAGCAAATTTGTTGAACATAACCTGACTCTTTTTTAGGTTTATTTTCAAACCAAATGGTTCCTCCGCCCTTTGCAGCTCTTGTATGTGTTTTTGTAGTTCATCTTTGTCTTGTGAGACGAGAACGATGTCATCTGCGAATCTAAGATGATTTAAGTATGCATCATTGATTTTTATTTCCTCCTATATATATATATATATATATATATATATATATATATATATATATATATATATATATATATATATATATATATACATATACATATATATATATATATATCTGTATCTAAGTAAATACAAATACTACAGATTAAACGTAACACTTCATGATGGAAACTAGACTTCAACTTATTTTTACATGTTTATCAAACGCTGTTATGTTACGGATAATGCCTTACGAATCACCTTCGAAATTTACAAAATTGGACGACGCAGGTGCAAACCTGTCCCTTTTTCGTAAGCAGATTTTCAGATTGATTACACCGATTAACACTGTTTTTGTAACATATATTTTGTAATGACATTTGATTGTACTTATCAACTCTCATTACAAAAACAATGTTATTTTTTTGTGACAGTTATTATTCAATTTCACCCCATATACGTAATAGCTATCATAGTCAATAAAATTAAATGTATTGATAGCCGTTAAAGGTGTAAATATGCTACGAAAGTGTTAAAATCACCCGGATAATTTTTGTTATGTATGTGAAGAATTAACTTTTACCTCTTAGCATCGAAATTTCACTGGGTTGTTAGCCGATTACTGCTGGAGATTGAAAAGGACCCTTCCGGAAGCTAAGTACTTCTGAAAATCATAAATATTGTGTATAAATGGATAATTGTATATGTGTAAGTGTGTTTTCGCGCATTTTTTTATAAAAATATATATTTAATATCAGAAAGAAATCTGACGTTTTTTTAAATTAATATATTCTTAACAAAATTATATATTAATAATAAAAAAAATACCACCTAACAGTTGCTATAGTACCATCTAAATTAGATACGTTTTCATGTGACAAAAAAGTTTGACAATTTTAGACCAGTGTTATTAGCTTAACTTAGTTACTGGATATCATTTAGTATTTTTTCTTTTCTACTAATATTTGATACATATTGAGGGCATATACCTTCTTCGTCCTTTAACTCTATCATGATTCTTGAATAGTATCTGATTCAGGTTGATAGGAATATGTTAATATGTTATTAATTCACATAGGTACAGAGATTGCAGAATTTTCTTATCGGGTTAAATTTCGATGGCGAGAGAGTGTTATAAGACACCTTTCATCAATAAGCCTCAGGCGCTTTACAAACGCGATATAATGAGGATGGTGAGCAGCTAGCAAGTTGATTATGATTTATTAAGTATATTAAATAAATTATATTTTAACACACTTTAAAACCCGAACGAACTTGTTTACGAACCCAATTTATTATTATGCATATATACAGTAGTGGGTAATAAAATAAGAATAGCGGAGCCTTATTAATATACAGGGTGTTCTCAAAGTGGAGTGATTTTTTTTAAGTTTTGGAACTCGTAAAAAGAAGTCATTTTACCAAAAATCATTTATATAAAAATTGCAAAATAAATAAGTTATTAACAGTCACAAAATTTGAAAACAGACCTGACTTTCTTTCTTTTTTTTTTTAAATTTAAGTCACGTCAATGCTCTAGGCGTTATTTAGTGACTTACCAATACCGACAAACACAAACAAATACGCACACAAACGTCCATGCCCGCACCAGGATTCGAACCCGGGACCATTGGATTGCCAGGCAGGCGACTAACCCACCAGACCATCGCGGTCGGCTAGACCTGACTTTTTGATATGATCGATCACTGAGTTGTAGAACTCGCAAAGAGAAGTCAATTTAGTAAAAATTATTTATATAACAAAATAAAATAACAAAAACAAAAATGTTACATGTTCAAAATCTTGCTCGGCTTACCCATGCGTCACTATAAGCGTCAATAATATAATCCCCGTGTTCACGAACGTGTTCCCGGTGTTACAAGCTTTTTCGATGCGCTGTTGTAGTTCTTCCACAGTATTTACTTCTCTATCGGGATAAACTAACTTATTTAATTAGCCCCATAAAAAATCACAGGGCGTAAAATTCGGGTAGCGTGCAGGCCAATCAATGGGTTCATGGCGCCCTATACACCTGTTACGAAATTCCTTATTTAAATGTTCGTGAATTTCTCGTCTAAAATGTGGCGGAGTTCCATTACGTAGAAAGCACATATCTTATCTAACATTTAGAGGAACATATTCTAATAATTGAGGCAGATTGTGTTGAAAAAAGTCTAAATAATTTTCGCCTGTCAGTCAACCTAGAAAAAAGAAAGGCCCAATAAGCATGCCATTTACTACGCCAGCCCAAACATTCACTGCAAACCTGTGGGGAAAATAGGTTCTTTTCAAAGCATGCGGATTTTCTACTACCCAAACATGGTCGTTGTGGATTTTTTTTCTCCATTTTTTGTAAATGGGATCTCGTCGGTCACCGAAATAAATTTAGTAAAATTTTTATTACTGTTTTACTGATGTAAAAGTCACTGGCAAAATTCAACTCTTCTAGGATAATCTTCGGGTTGTAACGCTTGTACCAGTTGATAATTATAGGGATAAAAGTGTTCTTGAATGGTCTTCCATACTTTACTATGGCTAACATCAACTTGACCTGCTGTAGACCTAGTGCTCGTTGTTGGCTCGTTTTCGACAGTTTCTAAAATTTCTTCCGCAACCTCTACCATTTCGCGTGGAGTAGGTCTTCTAACGTGACCTCCTTGTTGTGCCTTTAAGTACCCTATGTTGCGAAGTTTTGTAACTAAATTTACAAACATTTGCGCAGCCGGATGATTGCTTAAAGAAAATCTTTCCGCGTACAAACCACATGTTGCGGCTGCATTTTGTTGGCCCTCCCCGTAAGTTAATATTATGTCCATTAGTTCATTGTTTTCATAAACGTGTGGCATTTTAATCGCAGAAAGTATCCAAAAATTAAACACGTACTATTAAGAAATTATTACCACTGGACAAATCGAACATCGCACTCAAAAGAAATATCGTACAAGAATACAAAAAACTAGTCATATCCAGTATCAGCAGTAAACAAATACTTGCGTGTACAACGCAGTGGTCGAGAATATCAAAAAGTCAGGCCTGTTTTCAAATTTTGTTAATGTTAATAACTTATTTATTTTGCTACTTTTATGTACATGATTTTTGGTAAAATGAAATTATTTTTACGAGTTCTACAACCTGTTACCCTACAAATGACTCAACTTTGAGAACACTCTGTATATTATATCGTAAGTAAACTCATTTTTAAGTTATTTCTAAGACAAGATTAACTTTCAAAATAAATTTAATGAAACATTTCAAAGGCATACAGGTATTGTCTGAATATAAACGTTTACTTTATTCATAGTTGTACGTTGATGATATATTTAAAAAAAAAAGTTCATTATTATTAAAATTATATATTATATTATTATTAAAAGTTCGTATTTCAAAAAAATAAGAGTATTTTTTATTAGAAATTATAACTAAAAGGTGTAATTCCTTAAAACGGTGTGATCTATATAATTACCGAAGCTTAGTATTTTGTAGCATGGCCCTTGTTCTTAATTACTGATTGCTATCTTTCTGGTATGGATCCGATTAGATCGATTCAGATTCCAAGCTGTGTGAATTTCCTCCCAAAATGCCTTCCTGTATGTTATATTTTTCCAGGAAGTCGTCGTTTAAATTTTCTTCAAAGGTTCACGATCGGATTTAGATCCGGTGATTGTGAAGGTCACTTTAATATGTTTCCTCTCGAGCCACTGCTTCACCACATGAGTCGTATGTCTGGGATCATTGACAGAGCAAAAACATATTCTCAGCGTAAAATAGTAAAATTGTCTCTAAGATTACTAAATAAATTTCATTTGTCATATGTTCTTTTTATCCAAAATATTGCACTTACTCCGTTATCTAAAACGCAACCCCATACTTTGATTTGACCACCACCATGCTTCACTGTACTCAGTGTTATGTGGATTGAATTCATTAATTTGTCTTCTCACATACAATTTGCCGTCAGAACCAAATAAATTTATTTTGGTTTCATCGCTAAAAAGCATGCTTTTCCAGTTAGGTTGGAAATCTTCATCACAGTTGCTTTTTGTAAATTTTAATCCCTGTTGTATATTATGTTTACTTAAAAGGTCAAGATTTAACGACAGAAGTGGCAAAAGAAAACCTCGGGTACAATACGATTATCTATTTTTTTTTATTCATTTTTCTTGAATGGCCTGTCTTTTCTGTTTTTTTTTTGGATCATATAATTTTTTCAAAACTATAGCAATTACGTATAGGGTAAATGTATAAGATTTGTTTTGGCTTCTCTATTGCAAAATTAAACGTCTTTCTTCAGCAGTACAGTGTCTGGTGCAGCCTATGTTTACTTTAATATAGTGGGATATTAACAAATTTTTGCTGTATTAATAAAATAAATACATATTTTATTAAAATTGGCAAGCGCTAACGTATATAAAATTAGCACACTTATTTTTTTCACCTCTAAATTACAAACCATTAGGAGAAAATACATACTTTAAGAAGATAAGCAGCAATAAAATGGTTCATATCTAAAATGGTTTATCGTAAACAAAATGTTTAAAGGTCAGTTAATATTAGCATACAATATTATTTATTACGGTAAATAAATTAGAGAAGTAAACTGGGTTTAAAAATGTTTTAAAAGTCACTCTTAATTTGTTGGCCACAACAGTATATCCATTCCACTACACCACTCATCTTTTAACTAGTTAGACTTATTTGTTAAATATTTTGATGCTAGTTCTCTAATTGATTTGGACAACATTTAAGTTTTTATTACCTGTGTTCACTAAAATCAATATATTCAACAATATGTTTCCAAGAGTGGGTTTTTCCTATCATTATAATGATTTATTATGTCTCTAACCAGACATTTAATCTGTGTAGAATTTATAGCTTTTACCGTTTCTTTCACAAAAGTTCATTAAGAAAATGATTATGCGATCGATGATGTGTTTTCTCAGTAATGTATATTCATTGCTAGACATTTATTTATTTTAAAATTGTTTATAATTTGTAACTTTCTATTAACAGGTTAACTAACTTATCAGGAAAATAGAAGACCAAAGTAGAGGAAGATACCTAATGCCAAATGATATATAAACTTTCATTTATTTAAATTATTTTTGATCAAATTGATTCTTATGGCTCAATATATTGTGGTCTCAACATTCTTTAAAGCATTTCTGAAACTTATTTTGAGAATTTCCTTCGACGCTATGGCCGAACTCTGCTTGATGTCCAAAATTTGTATCGAAATCCATTTCCTCCATTGTCAGTTTCAATGTTGGAATTATCCAAAAATTACATGAAGCTAAATCAGGCAAATATATGGAACGGTGAAGCACTTTGATATTTTTTAGCATGAAATCACGAACAATTGTGTTAAGAAATCGTAGTGTCGTGTAGTGTGGTTTTAGGCATACCAGCAAGATCCACGATGAGTGGATCTTGCTGGTATGGTGCAGGGCAGCAAGCAGGACAAAATTCCAGAAAGTTGTCCATTATATGAGCCAACGGCGAGATTTATCTGAAAGTACAGACAAGTCGTTAATGCAAATCTTCGCCCATTTCTCTGATAAACTTTCTCTTCTCTTTGTCAAAAATGAGGGTGATTTTTAAAGTAAAATATTCTTCGAGTGCAGTTTTAATAGTTGCCGCAGTAGGATCCACTACAAAAATGTTCTATAGATCTGAACATATGGAAAGCTGACTGTTCATCAGTAGAATAAAGTGTAATAGAATATCACCGTTTGGATTAATCAATTTTGGATGTTTCTGAATCAAACACATGTTTAGTCATTAAAGCTGAGCTCAATAATATTCAGCCCAGTACACTTTTTTAGGGTGAAGACCAATTGTGGTGTGGTTAAAAAGGTGGGTGTCCTGTTGTTAACCATTGCTTGTTTCTTATGTGGATGGTTATATAGAATCCACTTTTCATCTCCAGCAAAAATTTGTTGAAGAATACGATATCTACCTAACCTGGACAAAAATACACTGCAGTTGGTTACACGTTGAATCTTTTTTTTCAACTGAAAGTTAATATGGCACCCACCTTTTTTCTCCTTACACTTTGTTAACAGTTCAGTAGTTGTTACATTCAGTTCAGTTATTCTAAACCGTCAGTTATTTTAAACTGTTGTATTATGGAGCATGAAGTTTTAAAATTTGTGGCTTTCAGTTAATTTTTTTTTCAACTGAAAGTTTATATAGCACCCACCTTTTTTCTCCTTATACTTTGTTATATATATATATATATATATATATATATATATATATATATATATATATATATATATATATATATATATATATATATATATATATATATATATATATATATATATATATATATATATATATATATATATTATATATATATATATATATATATATATATATATATATATATATATATATATATATATATATATATATATATGTATACATATATATATATATATATATATATATATATATATATATATATATATATATATATATGTATACATATATATATATATATATATATATATATATATATATATATATATATATATATATATATACATATATATATATATATATATATATATATATATATATATATATATATATATATATATATATATATATATATATATATCTATAACTGACAACTTGCTAGAAGAAGTGTAGATAAATTTTTCTTTGGAAAGACCAAACAGAAAAAGGGGCATACATCCGCAGAAAGATAATTCCATGCATAGAAAATCCTCTTCATCAAATAATGCAGAGGAAAATATGAAGAGTGTCGAATAGTGGCATTGTTATGCTTTCAAAATTTATAAAGCATTAAATAGCTAATATGAAACTTATCCAGGCTTTGCCCTTCCATTTCAACATTGGTGAACCCAATAACCAATTTTTATTTTCAAAATTTAATAATTAATACACTAAATAAATATTCATTTAGTGAATTCATTTAGTGAATATTCAGTTAAATATATATTTAACTAGAACAAAGATTACATTATATTAAATTAAGTTAAATTCAGCAGAAGATCATGTTTTTAAAATTTGAAAAAAACACATTACTTATGAGTATCCCTAACATTTTGTGCTATATTTAGAAATTTCATTTACTTCTTAATAATAGTAGTTCATACAAACTAAACCTTAAATTTTAATTAAATATTAGCTATCGAAAACAAGAAGGAAATAAATAGATAGATATTTGCCTTCTGCATATGCGTATTGCATTTCTCTCAGCCAACCTTGACAATTATTCTAATTACTTAATCTCTAAATCTGAATTTTAATTTTTAAATCTTAGATAAAGTTATGACCACAGAGACATGACTTATATTGCTCAGATCGTCTGTCAGACCGGGTGGGAGACACCTAAGCGTCATAAATTGCGTCATCAACTGCCTATATCATAGGCGTTATCTCAATATGTTCTTTTTCTTATATGTTTAGAGAAGAAGATACGTATATCTTCGGATATGAGTGGTACGTAACGATAGCGTTACACCGGGAAAGAAACAGAAAGTAACAAAAAAATTAAAAGGAGTTTGTATCGGCCGCTAAAAGTTCTTCTATTGAGTTCAGCGGTCCTGTTTTGGTTGTCATTGGACTTGTTTTGTTATTGTGTTTTAGTGAAATTTTGTACTCTAACGTGCAGTTTTATTGTAAAATAAGTTCTCATAATAATTACCGTTATTGATTATTTTTGTATCGATATTTGTAAAGATTCAAAAAGTTTTATTTCCTTCAATAATTCTAACCTAACCATAGATATTTTATTACAAATGTTTAATAAAAACAGAATTTATATTGGCTAATTCTAAAAACACACTGAAAGATAAACAACCGTTTCACAATAATAACGGACATATAGAGGTGCGAACTTATAAGGTATTAATATTTAATTTAACATTTTGTGTGATTTCAGATAATGCCGGGAAAAACACTAAAATTGCAATCCCAACAATTTGTGCTCAATGTTTGAGTATTTTGAAATGGAAAGTAGAAACGGGGAACCTTTAGAGCCTCTTTTGGCCATTCAAGAGGTAAAGAATACTTAATTTGCTTACTTTAATCATAACGTAATATTTTATTTAGAGAGTTGCAACAGCATTAAAAATATCTATAAAAACTCTCTGTGTATTTTATTAAGAAAAGAAAAGAACGTAATTCAGTTATTTCTTCTCCTGGAACAACCAGACCTCGTGCAAAGACCAAAACAACAGACTTACCCAAAGGAAGTAAAATTTGAAATACCTTCAACAATATGTTTATATAATTGTATGATATGTTTGTAATAAATGTGTGATAGGTTTCTAATAAATATGTATGCAAGTGTGTAAAGAACTTTGTATTCCCTCAGCTTAGTAACATTTTCATCACATAAAAATGGGTTTCAAAAACATTTTTTATAGAGAAAATAAAATAATGATTTTGAATAAAACAATTTCATTCATTGGCTACTTCCCTTACTTAATACTCGGAGACATAAATGCCAGAACGGGAAAGAAAACACAGAATTTAGTGGTTGGACCTCATGGAGAAGAGACACTGAATGATAATGGGGTAAGATTGATTGAACTATGTCTGCATCAATCATTAACAATAACGAATGCTTTTATGCACATAAAAATATCCACAAATATACTTGGATCCAAAGGACCAGAAACCTAAAGTCGATAATTGACTATCTAATTATCAAGCAAAAATCAAGTATTAAAATACATGACGTCCGGGTATGCAGAGGAGCTGAATGCGGAAGTGATCACTATCTCCTAAAAGGAAAAATAATTTTACCAATATATAAGCAAACCAAAGGAAACAGCCATCGACAACCTGAAAATGAAAATCTGGAAAGCAATACAGATCCTCGATACAATCTATCAAGCCTGGAAAATGAAAGTACGAGAACCTTATATAAGACTAGACTAGATGGAAGATTAATAAATGTTCCCGAGAATAGTTCAACTGAATCTCTACTTAAAAATGTAACAGAAGGAATACACCAAGCAGCCAAAGAATCCCTAGGAATTAAACAAACATATCCCAAAGCTAGGAAGTACTGCTGGAACGATCAACTACAACAAATGAAGAACAAAAAACAAAAGCTCCATGAAAAATGGATGAGTTCAAAGAGGCAAGAAGACAGACAGAAATACAAAGAAGCTACATCGATATTCAAACAGGCTGTGGTTCAAGCAAAGAATCAAATTTGGGAAAACAAATGCCAAGAATTAGATGGATATATAGGTGGGCGTAAATCTAGTGAATCATGGAGATTTATAAAGAATCTAAGGTCACAAACGAGAAATGAAATAAATATAAACCCAATTACAGCCCAACAATGGGAGGAGCACTATAAATCACTTCTGACAGAGCAAAGAACAGAATATATGAACAAGTCTCCCAAGAAAATCCGAATTGTTGGAGAACCCATAGCTCTTGATCTGGACAGGACAAAGAAAGCTATATACTTATTAAAAAATGGTCGGGCCGCAGGCCCGGAAGGTATCCCTGCAGAACTAATAAAAAATGGAACGGAACAACTTTTTAAGATCCTGACAGAAATTTTCAACCGATGTTTAAATGGGGAACCAGTTCCACAATGCTGGAAAGAAGGCTGGTTTACATCTATACATAAAAAGGGCAACAAAAAGAACTGCAACAACTATCGAGGTATAACGGTGACGAGTACATTAAGTCGACTTTATGGAAAAATATTAAAGGATCTCATATGTGAAGAATATAATCCCTACGAATCTGAAGAGCAAAACGGCTTTAGGGCAGGTAGATCAACAATAGACAATATTTTCTGCCTAACACAAATTATTGAAAAGAAGACAATGCGGTCACAAGATGTACACCTACTTCTAGTAGATCTAACAAAAGCATACGATACGGTCCCTATTGTAAAACTATGGGAAGTCCTAGAGAAATCTAATATTAATGTGACTATTACAGATGCCATTAAGGAATTCTATAGAAACACAACATCTAGAATAAAAATGGGTAATAAACTTTCAAAAGGCTTCAACGTAACTAAAGGCTTACGCCAGGGATGTTCTTTGTCACCTACCCTATTTAATATATACATCGATGAAGCGCTGAGGTTATGGAAACGGAAGTGTAATGGCATGGGAATAACAATAGAGGATACAACTCTATATACATTACAATACGCTGATGATCAGGTGGTGATCGCCCAGGATAAGGAAGACCTGGAATATATGGCGCGGAAACTATTCGAAGAATACAGGAGATGGGGATTGCAAATTAACACAGAGAAGACACAATATTTGAACATTGGACAAGAACAACTACCAGGAGATCTGATTCTGGACAACGAATATATCAAGTGCTGCGAGGAATACGTATATCTGGGCTCAAGACTCAACAAGACTGGCCGAAACAACGAAACAATAAAAGACAGAATAACAAAGGGAAAGAAGGTTATCGGAGCATTGAACTCAATATTATGGCAAAAAAATATTAGAGCACAGACAAAAAAGGAAATCTATAACTCTATATTACAACCCACACTGATTTATGGCTCGGAAGTATGGCAGCTGACAAACAAGCAAAAAAACAGCCTACTTGCAGTGGAAATTGATTTCTGGAGAAGATCGGCAGGTAAATCTAGACTTGAACATGTTAGAAATGAGGACGTCAGAAATTTAATGAGGGTAGAACACACAATAATTGATGACATCGAAAGGAAACAACTAGGCTGGTATGGACATGTGAGGCGAATGCCAAGGGAAAGACTACCTAAAAGGATTCTGGAGTGGATGCCTACGGAAAGGAGGAAAAGAGGAAGACCGCCCATAACATGGTTGCATGGAATAACAAAAGCTATGTCGGCAAGGAATCTCTCGGAGGATGACTGGGAGGATAGAAATAACTGGCGATTAGGAACCCAAAGGCGGTTAGCGCTATAAACGGGATATATGATGATGATGGCTACTTCCTTAAAATTTTGTGATAACTTAAAATTGTCCGTACAATTTTAACTTTTTAACTTTATAACAGGGCGTTTTATAATTTCATGTCATAAATATATACAAATAAATTAAGGTATATGTAACAAATGAAATAATATATCGTGGATTTAAATCAAAAACATAAATATCTGTCTTTCGAGGCACCAACCACGTCCATTATGAAACTCAGCACTAATTTGATTAATGATTTTTGATTTGATTCATATGGATAAAAATTGATGACGCATCTGTTTATTTTTCGGCGGTTAAATTGTATGTTGTTATATCTACCAAGAACCAGTACATTTTCGGTTTCAAAATAACAATGACAGCGTCGACAATGTCATTATTTAATTCTAATATTTTCCATTGTGCGTGGCTCATTGTCATCTTCACATTAACTATAACAATAATAAATTAAACACGAGAGATCGCGTGGATATTATTACCAGGTATAGCGGTTACTAATTCTTAATTTTTTTAAGAAATAGGACTGGAAACAAGGAGCAGTTCACAGAGTCTAATCTCTTATGCCATTTTGTTATTAATGTTAACGCTATTAATGTTTAAACGATTCCGAGTTAACGTCATATTTTTTTCGTGCGGTAAACATGTCGAGTTTCGAAACAAATAAAGGGCATTTGCAGCAAGTACTACTTTTCTTGTTCAAACAAAGAAAAACGCAAGTGAAGGTCGTCGTCTATTTGTGGAAACTTACGGAAGCAATGTTCCAACGCTGTTCAATTGAAAAATTTTGAAGATGCCGAATTGCAAGCATTATGGGAAGAAAACCATAATGAAACTCTACAACAAATGTTTGAGAGGTTAAATGTTGGTCGCCCGACCATTTATAATTGTCTGTATGCCATGAGAAAGATATTGAGGGCAGGAAAATGGGTACCACATCAGCTGAACAACCGACAGATGGAAATTGTGAATGGAGACGAAAAATTAATATATTCGATAACCCAAAACGTAGAAAATCGTAGATGGATCCAGCATAACCATCAACATCGACTGTACAACCGAATCGCTTTGTGAAAAAGACAATACTGAGCATTTGGTGGAATTAGAAGGGTATCGTGTACCATGAGCTTCTGAAACAAAGTGAAGCAGTTAATACCATTCGCTACCGACAACAAATTATCAATTTAAGCCATTCATTGCTCAAAAAGGCCCACAATGAGTTCCAAGACACGGAAATGTGATTTTGCAGCACGATAACGCTCCATCACATACCGAAGACCGGAGATATGTTTTCTGCACTTGACTTCTTATCCCACCCCCTGAACTTACCAGACTGGGTCATTCCGACTACCATTTGGCAATTTTCGTGAAACACTTCAACAATTACGGAGATGTGTAAAAATGGCTTGATGACTGGACCCCCCTCAAAAGATGTACGAATTTTCTTGGAGGGCATGCACAAATTGCCAGTGAGTTGGGAAAAATATGCAGCTAGCGATAGCGCATACTCTGAACAAACCATTTTTACCTTTCTCATAAATTAACATAAAAAAATTAATGTTTATATTTAAATTAAGAATTATTAAGTGCCAGACTTTGTAAAAATCTTGCAAAGAATAACTTCGTTCATTCATTCTCCTGAACTATTTAACGAATATATTTTTCGACGCATTAAATAATCTTTTTGCGAATGTTTCTCTTTATGTTTGCTCTTTCAAAAGAAAAATGTCTCCCCACTTCTCCCAGCAAATTTTTACCTGTATATAACCTATGATACCTGATTTTGTCCTTGTTTCTTACATATTTTTCTGTCACAACGCGGTTCTATTTCATTTACATGCAATGTGTCATGTTTTCTCCCACATCGTATATGTATGAGTGCTAATAGGTTTTGCAGTTATACTATGTGTAATAAAAAAACAAATAAATAAAATTGTATATAATTGAATATTTTTTGTTTCTTTAAATTATTTTACAAAAGATAAAATTACGAGGGTGTAATAGACCATTTTTTGCATATTATTTTAAGTGAAAATATATTTTCAATTTCATAAACAGCCCTGTATGATATTCACTATCTACACATATTCTATTTTCTGAGACACTAAAATGTAAATATCCAAATTGTAAGTGCATTACTTCGAGCATCAACCGTAACCATAACGACATCTCTACGAACTATGACGCTAGACGACCGAGCAAATGTAAATTTAATCTAAATTTTACTTTCTCAAATCTTGTAATATCTTACCGAAAAGTTTCGAATAGATAAATCATTTTGTCGAGAACAAATTTTATGCTTTCTGGCTGGTGGCCAAGAAACGAAATGGAGTTTCCGAATTTTATTTATCGTCCTTCGTATCAGCTGTTTCGCTGCTTACGTTTTCCGATGCAATTCAGTTCTTACTTATAGTTGAAAACCAGTTTTTGGACGTTAAAGAGACACATAATTCTAAATTTTATGTTAAGCTTTTCCGGAAAAACTAAAATAAATGATTTTCTAAAATTAAATAAATTCTTGTATTGCATTTTCGATGTTCTCTTGGACTAAAACGAAATTTATTGAGTATTGATAGTCAAAACTATTATAGTCGTCGCAGCAGTATAGAAATCGACATTGTCATTATGGAGTTTTAAATAATTTTCCTTGCTGACCTTCATTCAAACTGTATTACTTTAGGTTGCACTGCAGATGCAATTCAGTTCTTACTTAAAAACAACAGAACCTTTTAAACATTGCAATTTCACCATCTTTTGACAGATTTACCCTTGTTGCGTTGGAAAGGTGCATCCTTCGCTGACGTTCTGACAAAATTTATGACATTCGGATCATTAGAAGCCAAATTATCGCACTTAAAGTGTCAGTGTGTTTATACTATCGGTCGAAAAATGAACATCGAACAAAGAGCGAATATTAAGTTTTGTTTTAAACCTGGTAAAACATTCACCGAAACATATCAATTAATGAAACAAGTGCATGATGAGGATTGTTTAACCCGTGGCAGAGTCCACGAGTGGTGTAAACGATTCAAAAAAGGTCTTGAGGACGATAAAATCCTGGTCCGAAAATTTCCGTGGTTACTTGTAGTAACATTGAAATTGTGCGTGAATTTATAAAATCTCAGCCAAAATCTTAGTTACATGGAAATAGAATTGAACATATTTTTCAATTTAACATATATTCAAAGATTCAATTCATCGCTTTTTAATCGATAATTTGGGACTTCGGAAGTTTTGTGCATGCTTTGTTCTAGACAAATTGACTGACGACCAAAAATTGCCCCGAATCCAATATTATAAGGACTTGATTAAAGAGTCTAAAAAACTCGAACATTTCAAATACAGCATTGTTGCTGGTGAGGAGACGTGGTGTTTTCAATCTGTTCCAGAAACCAAGCGTCAAAGTGCCGAATGGAAGCACCCGAGCAAGCCAAATCCAAAGAAAAGCCGTCTCGAGAAGTCAAAAATCAATACAATGTTGATTTATTTCTACGATTCGGAAGGAATTGCGCAGGAGTTCGTTCCATCTAGTCAAAAGATCAATGCTGTATTTTATCTTGATATTATGAAGTGTCTGTTGTCGCGTATTCATCGTAAGCAGCCACAATACCATCAACAAGGCAGTTGTTGCGCGATAATGCGCCGTCCCATCGCTCGACATTCATCACTGATTTCTTGACCAAAAATGGCATTTTAACCATCAATTGTTTATCATATTCGCCTGATTTAGCTCCATACGACTTCTACCTATTCGAAAAACCTCATTTGCCAATGCAAGAAAAGCGGTATGCAAACATTGAAGCCATTCAAAAGGCGTCAACCACCATCCTGAAGGACATAACTTTACCCGAGCCCATGCAAAATGATTTTTGCGAAAAATTAAATATTTATGTTTTTTTTTAAATCCTCTTTTCCGTGGCGCATCTTGTATAGAGAACTGTAGTTATGACTCATAAAGAAAATATATCTAGTGTGTCAAAAACAATTGACAGCAATTTTCTGGTTGTATATTATAGCAAACAAATCAACAAAATTAAATTAGGAGCATCGCAATTTTCTGCTAATCAATCGTAGTTGGAATTATTCCATCAATATATAAAAGAAGCGAGATAAATTTGACTTTATTTACGATCGATTATGATTTAAGAGCAGAAAGAGTGAAAAATATGCGGAGGTGTTTTGGTATTAAGCCATAATCAAATAAGGTCATCGTGGGGTTTGCACATTTCATTTATCCTCTTCCTTATCAGCGGTTTCAGCGTAGATTTTCGTTTTCTGATACAGATGAATCTTTGTTTACAGCTGACAAATAATTTTTGAACATAAAAGGAACAGATAATTTGAAATATATATTTAGTTTGTCTGGGAAATAGAGAGGAAAAAAATAATTCTATTTTATCTATTAACTATAATTCATACTAAATAGTTGTTGCTAATGGTTAATTACAACAAAATTCCAAAATAAAATTAACAAAATTCCCAATTAAACCTTTAATTCTATGGATTTTTGTTAGAGCGTAATTGAAAATCAGGAAAAATCTGAGATTTTTTATATTAAAGCGATGTATGAGTTTTTTTAGCTTATTTTTTTAGTACATATTATAGTTTATATTTTACACCATCTTAAAAAGATTAACCTCTAAATGAATATTATGTTTTTATGTGTTCAGTTTTTCAATGCTCCAACGATACTGATTATAGTCCTTAAGGGCAAAGACTCATGGCTCTCCAATTCAACCGCTTTTTTCCGTAGTGATGCTCTGTTCAAAACAGAAACATCTTAAAATATGAAAAATATATAAGTCGGGTAAAAAGGCTAAACTATATGCTCACTATAGAAGAAGTTTAGTTTCAGCAAAATCCTGGAGCTCTGTTCTCGTATGTCTAAGCATAAGCCGTTGTATTCTGTTGACCAAACCGGAATATTTTCAGAGTAGCTCCCGCTTTAAAGACTCGAGTGTGTCACAATAGAAAAGGATTGCGTCGACGGCGTCTTTTGTTGAAATAGCAGTGTGTGAGCTCTATTTTCGGAAGTTCATTAGAAAATATAGAGAAGGCATGAAAATAATTGAATATTTGACTAATTGGAAAATATACTGAGCAACAAAAAAGGTGCGTACAAAATAGAAGAAGTAAATTAATAAGTATTACTTATTCTACGAACCTTTAATTGTAATCTACGCCAACTCTGAATGCATGTTAAGTAAATATTTTTCTTGGACTAACCTGTTATTATTGACTTTTAATTAATTCCATCTACGGCAAAAAGACAAAGGCGTATTGTTTATCTTTCAATTTAGTACATTTAATACATTTCAACGCGGCTACACATTTGCCCGCATGGCCAGGCCAATATTTGATCCATCGTTGGCTGTCCTTTCACATTTCACAAGTGGGCATCCACACATTGGCTATATATGTGCCACATCATCAGTTTATGAGAAACTGAACCAACGTCGATATCATTGAAAACACACTGATAAAACAAAGCAAAAAATCTCGATGTGTTGAAAAGACAGCACACCATGTGGCCAATGTGTGGATGGGCACTTGGTACATGTACCAGCATGTGCCAGTTCATTTGATCAGAGTAACAATACCGATAAACCATCGGCAAGTGTCCAATGTAAACACCAACCTGCGCCAGCGGTTTCACAAGCGCCAACTTTACCATCCACAGATTGGTGGCTTTACACTAATAAATTAGTTTTCAAAGTATCTATTAGTTTTTACAAGGGTCATTTTAATTATTGGTCGTAGTGCGAAACGTAGTGAGCAAGAAAAGGAAGAATTCTTGCATTGAAAGAAGAGGGATGTTTTAATCCTAAAACTGCCAGGTATATTTTACAAAGTGAGAAAATTCGGAATCGCTTCAAATTCCGCACCGTTTGCTCGCATCATCATGCAGGAAGCAAACGTCCAAACATATATCCGTAATGTCTAAGGTTTGCTTAGAAAAACTCAATGGATTAAAAAAAAATAGAAAAACAACCACCGCTTGTCTGTTATTACAAGATATGCTTGGCGTTCGTTTAGCTCAACATGCCATGGACTATAAAGGGGGAAAAAGTTAATTTTAGCGACGAGAACGAGTTCAATCTCGATGGTCCATTATTACTATGATTTAAGGAAGGAACCAATGATATTGTTACGACCGTCAAATGAGGGGTGGATTGGACAGCCATCCGATTTTTAAGAATATCTTTTATAGTTTTCATGGAAAATCGGGTGAATGTTGATAAATATAAAAGTATGCTTGCCCAAAGGCCATAATTTGAAGATTTAGCAGCACTAGAGTTTGTTCCAAGCTCTCTCCAATTTCTCCAATCCCCAATTCAAAACTTGTTGAAGATTGGTTTCAAACCAAAAATATAGACGATCTGGTGTGGTATATAAGTACTCCAGATTTGAGTAAAGTAAAAAATGTTTGGGGTCGTCTAATAAGAAACGTTTTCAGCCTTGTCTCAAACGATTTCTGGAAGAATTTGTAAATTAATTCGGCTTAATGGTGGATTTACGAATTATTAGTCAACGTAAACATCTATAAAGTGTTATAAAGGTTATATGTAAAATGGTTTGGAAGTTATGCAAAAGACGAAAGCTCGCTATAAGACGCGTCACTTAGAATGGTGCTGTACTTGCAATGAATTTGAATCGAACTTGCAATGCTTTAGTGAACAGCAAACTCTGTTTGCTTTATTGACAAGTCTAGATATAACTAAAGAGATCGCGATGAAATTTTTCTTTCGCATTGGAATGGCATATGGCTATCAACTAAGTTTGCAAAGAAAGCTACCTCTAGTAGGTAGAAAAAGACATTTAAATGCAGCCATTAATGTAATTGAAATAGTGTACCCTGTCATTAGGCCGTATCTATAAGCTCGTCCAAATTTGATCTTTCAACAAGATAATATCAGATTGCATAGAGTTTATTTAATAATGCAGTTTATAGAAAAACGTGCCATATCTATGTTTAACTGGCTCGAGAGATTTTTAGATTTATCGCCGATAAAACATGTATAGAATACTATTGATCGAACCCTTGAGCGATTGCACCAACCGTTAGCAATAAGCGATTCGTGCCTCAAAGAGTGATCGATATAGATCTACTGTAGATGAACCTATTTTCTGCCAACTAAAGCTGGGTGGCTCAAGAGATCAAGATATTGGTTTCCTTTGACATATCATCATTATTCCCTGTTCTCTTCCTATTTTCCGATATTGCTTATTTTGATTTTAAAGAATTTGAATTATTTTTGAGCATTATTAAATTTAAGGTGAAAGCTGGTTAGAAAGATAATTATTCATAACAGTGTTTGAAAACAAAACTAATGTAAACAAACCACTGTACTTGCATGTGAAGTTGTGAAAAACGGTAGTTAACAATACTTATGTATTCGCATCAAACCTCCAATGGAAATTTGTTGGATATTCCAAATCGTATCAAAATGCTTTCCTTTTGTTATTATCGCTAGTTTTGGAAAAGTCAGAAGTAGTACGTAATCAAATCAGTTGAAAATAGGGGATTATAGAGCATCACAATGCTTCTTCTTTTAAAAGATTTCTATTAAAATTAAATCTACATTAGATTCAGGAATTTAATTTAATTTAATTCAGGAATTACAGTAAGCTATTCGATGAACGTGGCAGACATCCAACAATCATTTCGAAAACCTTTAACCATTTTTTGCAAGTTTTCTTTATTTTGAACTGTTATTGGTTGATCCGGCCATGAATTGTCTTCGATAACTTCTCTGTAAAAAATGTATAAAAAGTGAACTCGTGGAGAATATATAAAATATTGAAAAAACAAGAAACATTTTTTCGTGCTCCACATAATAATTGATCTTTTCTTCACAGCCTGACCCCCCCCCCCAACGTCAGCAAGCATTTCCCGAAACCAGTTTATGTACTTAAGCTGTCATAAGTCGTGCTCGAGTTCAGTTTTCGGAAAGCAGCTGAAGAAATGGAACAAAGGTGTATAAGTTTGAATCATTTTAAATATATCTGTGGCAGTTATGATTATAAAACTTAAACTTGTTCAATATTATTACGAATGAAGGAAAATTAAGATGTTAGAGCGTTGAATTTTTTGGTAATAATATCTTAAATGAGTCTTTACGAAATTTCTTATGTATTTAGTATTGGCGTTGCGGCAGGAGAGAATGGATAATCAACATTTAATACGGATATTGGTCGAGCCAATACTTAGAACACAAACGTAATAAATAACTTAATTTGTAAGCGTAGCATTTACGAAATAATTTAATGAATTTCCGACCATATCAAATTCATGGCAATAACCTTTTATTTCTTATTAACACGATAATACGATAACATTTTTAGAAAAATTGATATCAGTGTCAGTGAAGAAACAGTAGTGGAGTAAATTAAAAAAAGGAGATTAAATAAGGTTCTCGATGTTTTTGAATTAATTCATAATTAATAAACATAAGTCTATTACATTGCTACCATTAGTCTAACGGAATAGAAATATATCAAAATAAACGAGACAAAAGGATTACCGACAGGTTATAAATGATATTTTTAGAAACCGACTTAGAAAAAACAAACCAACACGCACTGAAAATTCCAATTTCACATCACGTGCCACGAAACAAAAGAAATGCTTTAATATTCCTCCTCGCAATGGATTCATTTAGAAATTATTTTAGCAAACTAATATATTGTGGGCATTTGCCAAAAATGACAAAAAAAACGAAGTTAAGAGATAATGTGTTACACTTAATTTAAATAAATGGCGGAATATTCGCATAGATCTCTTGTTCATTTAAAATGATATTAGGTTGACGCATAATTACACAGGTCAACAATTTGAAACTTTTTTGATGTAACATTGATGAAAATAGGCGTACATGAAGTATTGTGTAGTCCTATATCCGAAAAGAAAAAGCTAATTACTGTAACACGTACAATTTTTTTGTTACAGTGGGTCGGTGGTGGGGAAAAAAGGGAGACGACATATTTTTACAAATCTAATATTTATTTAATATAACTATGCAAAACATATTAAATATATGCAATGCCATTACTGAGGATTATGTGAATAAAAAATTTATTACGTGAGATGCCATACAGCGACAAAACATTTCACTTTTTCTTTTTGTGTTCTATATCAACTCTTTTTAAAAACCAGCGATAGTCAAACAACATAAATGGGTTTCAGTGTCTCTGGTATCTTGCTTCCATCATCCTGATGTATTGGTATACCTCTCTCCTTGTTTGTCGTTTACTGAACCCAAATTTTCTGGAAAAAAAATCCATTTGGTAGTGTAAAAAATGTATTTTTAAGAACATGCGACACTTTAATATTTCAAGAGTTCAGCTATGATGATTTTATACTTTTCATCTCTCTTGTTGCTCAGAAATCCTTTCTCTACATTTATAAAATTCTTCCAAGCCGCTAATTCATTCTCATTTTATTTTTCTTAAAAATAAAAATCACCTAGAAGCTTTTATATTTAAGGTCCAATAAATATGCCTTCTTTAAGTTTTACATTACTTACTTGAAACCATTATCTTCTTTATCCATGGCTTTGACAAAGTTTTTCATTAGTTCAAACATAATACAGAGAGATGGATGAAGCACCTTTATTGGGTTAACAAGGGGGTATATTTTATGTTAGAACTACCAGGTTCAAAAGAAGTTCGGTGAGGGCAATCTTTCCTACTGTAATGTTCTTTTGTTGTCCTACTATCCCATAGATACAAAACAGCAATACTTTGTAAAACCCCCTTGAAGTCCTAGCAATATTTCTATCACTTTAAAATCCCCACAAATATCCCACTGATACTGTTCATAGTTAACGCGATTTAGTATGGTTGCTAAGTTGTCATATGTTTCTTTCATTGTCACTGAATGGGCTAAGGAATATAGATTTTGTTGCCATTATATAGAAAAACTTCTTTTAGGGTGTATTTCGACGAATCTATGAAAATACGCCACTTGGAAGATACATGTTCCATATTAAGTTCATTCTTAAACCATCAATATCACAACAGACACATAGTGATTCTTCCATTTTATAGAAACTTGATAATGTTACATTCCTTTTTCAGTAAAGTTAAGTACTTGCATTTTTATGTAACAGGTTCCAATGTTGAAGTCTGGAACCAAGAAGTTCCGATTTTTACTTTGATAATCCCAGGTTACGTATCAAATCATTTCATTCATTCTGAGTTATTAAGTGAGGTTCACTGGTAATTATTAAAGGTGTTGGGTAAGAACTGGTGTTCTCACGAAGTTGTGGATCAGATCCTGATGAAGAATTAGAATCACCGGGAAACATGTTGTCCAGGTTTAAAGGCCCAATCCGTACCGGTAGTTCCTGGCCATGAAAAACTGGCCTAAGTGCAGAAGATAAATTTAGATACTGAATTTTGTCCCTTTGGTTTTTTGAAATCCCTTCTGTTTTATTGAAACAAAAGTAGCAATCACTTACATGGTTAGTAAGTTCGGTAAATTTAAATTAAATATAGTTCCGGAATCTAAAGAAAGAATTAAAAACAATCTTTTTTTTTTTTTTTTTGGTAGTATATCACTGTCATTAAAAACTATTATTGTCAATGTAAGTATCATTGACATTTACACAAAATATATTTACTTCCTATCTTTTCAGTATTTATAGAAATTAATATAATTTTTTTTAGACTCGTTTTGAAAATGGGAGGAGAAGACCTCCCGAAACGTTAAAGTTCAAAACTTTGTATTTATTTTAGCAAATTGTTGTATTTTTTTTTAATTTTGTACGTTAGGCAAATTTATTACAGAAAAAGAAACACTGATTCAAATTTATCTTCCTTTGGTTTTTTGTTTTTTACCCAGTGATTCTTTATTTACATACGAACATAAATTTTTGATTTCTTTTGAATTTTAGATCGTGGCAAAAAAACCCAAAAAACAGAAAAAAATACAAAGATTATCCGCTGGATTTTTGCAAAATCGACGACTAGAACATGCCTTTTTATAGAAAATAGACTAAAATATTTGACTGTACTCTAAATGAGACATAAACAAACTAAACTATAGAAAACAATAAAACTACCCTTAAAGGTTCGTAGAATATTATGGAAATAGGGGCTCTATGGTCTTGCGGCAATTCCTACATTGTCCAGTCCAAAGTCAAGCAACAGGTACAAACAGTCGGGTACAATAATTTCAAGGATTCCATATATATGGCCAGATAATCTGGTCTGGCCCCGATCGTCTCTCCGAACTGCTTTCCTTGCGTTTATCTATAGCTCGGCTGATGACGGCTGAAAGGCTAGAAATCGGTCCCGAGAGACACGTGACGTCGCATGGTTGACAGTTCGTCGAAGGCGATCGGTGGCACCACGTGGAAAAAGGGTGAAAGATTTCTGTAATATATATATATATATATATATATATATATATATATATATATATATATATATATATATATGATTATAGATTTATATATATATAGAGCAGAAGCAGGTACTTGAAAATGGGACGTAGCAGGCCATTTCTCTGAAAAAGTGTTTAATAACTACTTAAATAAAACGCAAAAAGAGCATTCTCATCAATGTTACAAAAATCATATCGACCTGTGTTTCCATGTTTTTTTTTTATAATATTATTCTTCTATATTTATTTCAAAAAATGGGTGTCCACATTTATATTGACGTTCGTCATATTATGCTTATATTTTTTAATTTTATTAAAATTATAATTCAACATTCTTCCTTCAAAGCTATTGAGAAGCCTTGGGAAGCCACACAGCGCTGGAGACGGTTTGTCCGCTTTTCGTAGCAGTGTTGGAAATCAGAAACTGGAATCGCTTTCAGCTGATCGGTTACGGCCATTTCAATGTTCTACAATATCCCAAACCGGTATCCTTTTAGGAGAATTTTCAATGTTGGAAAAAGAAAAAATCACTAAAACGCAAGTCTGGTGAATAAGGACGTTGCGCGACCTTTAATTCGATACTTTTCCAAATTTCACAAAAATATCACGGTGAAAATGCTGCTTTACCCTTTGGCTTTGGCATAAATTCATTATGGACGATTCCTTGGCTATCGAAAAAGCAAATCAGTATGATTTTGATCTTTAATTTGCTCATTTTGGTTTGTATTACCATCCCTTAGGTTGGAGTCTGCCATTCCTAACTCTGGCAAAAACTCGCCATCCGTAATGATACGTTCCATAAAGTGATTACTTTTGAATCCATCCCAAGAAGTCAAGACATGTTTTCCCCTATTTTCTTTTTGCTCTTTCACAAGGTTCTTCGGAACCATTTTCACACAGATTCTCTTTATCCCGAATTCATTGGTTAAAATCTAATAAATGGTTGTACATATCAAACTCAACTCTTTTCCTATCATTCTGACCGTCAGCCGATGATTAAGACGCACGAGATTTCGGACTCTGTGTAGACATTTTCATCATTTTTTGAAAGCCTTCAAAAGACTCAATCTCGGCCGCCTGGGAATCACTGGTAGACTGATGCATTTGCAAACAATGTTACACACATACTAATTTTACCCGATCAAATAACATTACTTAAATGAAAGAATAACTCCACCACATGCCATATGAATGTGCAGAATCGAATATTAAAAAAAAACAAAAACATCGCCGGACACATTTATTTAAAATTAATTAGACTTATATTAAATCTATTTAATGCATCCTTCGCAGGCCTTTGTTCGATACTGCTAGTGTTATTTAATCTATTTGATTCAATTTCTAGAATTTTAGAATTAATTTTGGAACGGTATGCACTTTATATTTGACAGTTTCGTACGTTCCATTTCATAATTGTATTGGTTATTTAACATTATTAGTAGGTAATAATTACTAGTATTTTTTATTAGTTTCTACAAGGGCATTGTTTTTCTAATTAGCGCCTCAGCCCGGGTTGAATTCGATTCTTTATTTTTAAGTTTTTTGTAAAGTTCGTACTTCTGAATACCCCATCATCTGATATGGGTCCTTGGTTTCCAATGTTAGCATAAATAAAGTTCTAAGTCCCGTCCACAGCCGCCATTATTACAATGCTGTTTGTTCTATTATAATTATAAAATTTTTCCGTTGTATTATTCATCCAAACAATCACTATGCGCTTTCATCGTATTTTCGTATCTCAAATCCGAGAGCGATTGTTTTCCTCTGAGTTTCATTGCACGATAACTAAAAAAAAATATTTTATTTCGACTGATCCATATTCTTTTTGTATTATATATATTTTTTTATTTGCCCGTTTATTTCTAAATGCATAGCAGTTGAGCTTATTTTTTTAGGACATTGGAGTTGGGCAACGGGAAATACTATCAATTCGCCTAGCTCATTCGAACTAAAAGAAACTTAAAAATATCTCGAACAGGAAAACGAAGCACTCAAATTCTTGAAAATAGCAGCCAACGAGGTGACAACATTCAATCTGTCAGCGATATTGAGCAGCCTACAACTGCATATCAACTTTAACTTGTAGACGAAATACAAGAGCTTGTGAATCAATAATCATAAATAAATACATGAGAGTCATAAATGAATATCCGCTGGCCAAGTATCTTAAAGTGATAGTCAACTTCATTTCAGCTGGCACTACTTGTCGTAAACAGTGTCGTAAACAGTGTAATTCTTGGTAATCCGCGGTTCCACAATTTTAAAAACTTCCCTTTTCTGAATATTCCTTTATTCATACGGATTTTCTGTATTTTTATCTCTTCTTTTCCGTGCTCTTATCAACACCAGCACAGCAACACTCATACCGTCTAATATGACAGTGTCAGATTTATTAATGAAATTGAAATTGCACAGTTAACAGTAGGTACCTACAAAATAAAATGTTTTTGACGTTTTTAAAAAACCGTCTTTACTAAACTCAGCAGAAATGTCGAATTAAACAGACGTAAGCATGTGGAGGGGAAGGAGACATGCTTCTTACTCTGCGCTAGAATGCGATCGCTAACCTATGCTGGTTGAAAGGCACGTTGAAACCATATATATAATACTACTATATTGCTAGCAAGGTCTGGAGATCGGCGAAATCATTACGGTGCAGACATATATGCGTCTGTTTCTCTACTTTGAGTCTTATGCGCATGTCCGAAAATTGAGTATGCTTATAGACGTGCGTCAGTTTGCATATTTTATGTTCTTGTGTCACATTTATTTATCGCGACATTTGCGCACAACGGGGCGAATAGTACAAAAAAGACATAGAAGCAGACGTTTGCTGTCTCACTTAGTCCGTGACATCTCCACTTACAGATATTAGCAATATAGTAGTATTATATCTATCGTTGAAACGCATGATGAACAAGTGTGTGAACAAGTGAACAAGTGAATCATTTTCATCAGAGAACACCAGATTGTTCGGCAAATTGGAATTTTTAATATATTCGTAACGCCCCATTCCATTCTGGAAAATTTAAATAGCATCGACTGGTGAAATTTATTAAAAATGAAACATTGAAAATTTATTTCAATTATACATGAAAATAAATTTTAACACAAGATTTAAATTTTAACACAACTAATTTAATATGAATGCAATTCGTTTCATTGACATTTTAACATATCAAGAATAATATTTTAACTTGATTAGCCATATTAATATTGCAATTACATTTATTTGATTGTATAATTAAACTTGTGTAGGATACACAGTCGAATATCTATTTTATGTTATTACAATATAATACAATATGAGAGATCAAAAACAACTTTTTTCTTCTAACAAGGAGTACATAAAATAACCCCAAAAATATCATATAAATTGTTGGAAATCTATCTAGTATCTACAAAATTGAACATACTCATTGTAACTGTAAAATTAAACATAAATATATTCACTGGCATATCTGGAACACAAAAACTGATAAACTCTCTGTTTTTCGATACACTTCATGTTGCTATTAAGCGATTTCAAAAAAATTGCTTTAGTAAACGGTTTATTAAATTTAGTTTTTATCAGCGGCGGTTCGTGGGGGAAAAAACAGGTGGGGCATTTATAACCAAATTTTGGAATGGGGATAGGGAAATGAGTCAGAACCAAAAATTTTACATTTTTTAGTATCATACACACACTTTGCTGTGTAGAAATATGAGTGTAACTGTCAAACATCAAATTTCCATTTCATTTTTTAATTTTTTGTATGGGGTATGTGCCTACGTGCCCTTATGGACCAACTGCGACTGGTTTTTATTGGATTGATGTAAAAGTTAATCTCATTTTTGACACTATAGGTCATCGCAAGGCAAAACCGAAGTGTTATCTACTTGATATATAAACTCGAAGAGATTTACCACTAAAAATTAAATAACTTTTTTTTTAATTCTCGACGTGCATTTCGCTAACCATATTAGCATCATCAGTAGGCAAATTAATGTAATTCTAAATTAAACTATGTTCTATTATGTGACAATCATATTTAACGAAGCGTATAAAAATCATGAACCGTGAAGTTAATTAAGCGTTATATTAATAAGTGAAAATGTTGACTGAATGGAATAGGTCCTTTATCCCGGTTCATAGTTTCCTTACAATTTTTGAATAATTTCAAATGCATCCAAAGCCCAATTATTATTTATACTATTTGCACTTACATTACGGTCATGTTCGAGTGCATGTTCGGCAACAAAATATTTTTCATTTCTCTCATATCTAATGTGGGTAATGTGTTTTTTATACGGGTCCCGTAACAAAATTTCTATTTGATTGATTCACGGCGCAAACGCAACAACTAGGAGGAGCGCGGGGCGCATGTCATTCAATAGCCCTGCGTTTAGGAATTTTGTTGAGCATCAAAAACCCTTACATTAGCGCAAACTCACTGTATGGGCTGTAAAGGCTGCCAGCGCGATGTAAAATCGGCCCCGTCAATTCAGAGCGTTACGTATAAATGTTGGACAATTTTTTGGTACCTGAACTGCAAAACCTTGCTGGTCTAATCAAAGAGCATGTTTTCAGGAGGGCGAAGCAACGTCACACACTTTCAAAACGTCTCTACCACGAGTCCTTAAAATTTTCCCTAACAAATACAGCCCGTCGTTAGGGAGTGTGAAGACTTAACCAAATATCATATTTCAGCAAGATGACGCCAGACTGTATACAGCTCTCCAAATTGTAATATTTTTTAGGCGACTCTGCGACAGAGACACTTGATGCACGGGATAAAATTGATCAAACTTTTCAACGAATGTGAAGCATGTATGTCACGCTTTGGATACTTTTCCACAAAAAGCCAAAAGGTCATCTAATTTGGCCCATGCTCCGCAAAGTTACTGAGTGTTATAATAACCTTGGCGGGCCTATTCATTATTATTTTTTTTGTATCAAATGTAAGTAAAATTTTATATTTTTATCATTCCATAATCCATCAAGACTTATACAAAAATTACAAAATTAATCAAATAAAATATATTATTCATATTGACAGACGATTTCGTCTTAATATTTGAGAAATTGAACAATTTCTACTTATAAAAATCGAGTTTTAAATTATATAGTATTTTGTATAATTTATTTACTGGTAAAAAAATCAAAAAAAATCACGAATAATCAAATATAATTTTGAATAATCAAAAATAATCACGAAAAAATCACGACATCCAGAAATAATAACCAACGTTATATGGATGGAATAAACATATCTCAACTTTGCCAGTATAGAGTTTCAACATGATGCGCTACGTAATGTCTGAATGATTGTGGCGTGTTTATATATTTTTTTCTTTTTTTGGATTTTTTAGTTCAATATACAATCAGTACAGTAAACAATGACACAGTAAACCTCACCTATAAAATTTTTTGATAGTATGTCACTGTCATTAAAAACTAATTGTCAATGTAAGTATCATTAACATAAACAAAAAAATATTTTTATTTCCTATCTTTGAATTATTATAGAAATTAATATAATTTATTTTTTAGATTCGTTTTGAAAACGGGAGGAGAATACTTCCCGAAACGTTTAAGTTCAAAAGTTTGTATTTATTTTAGAACATTTTTATATTTTTTTTAATTTTGCTCATTAGGCAAATTTATTACAGAAAAGAATCACTGAGAAATTTGTCTCTGTTTGAGTTTTAGATCGTGGCGAAAAACACAAAAAAAGAAAAAAAATATATGATGGCGCTACGCTGCATAAAGGTGTTGATTAAATTCGTTTGTAATTCACCAGGCTTGTTCTTTGGTGTTATACTAATAAAGGAGAAGTTTATTAGAATAATCTTCAAATGATCCATAGGCTTATTCAACATATCATTATGAGATAGAGTATTGTACGATAACATGACTGAAAATTTAAATAAAAATGACTATTTCCAAAGCTGTAAGATGTTAGGGCTTAATTAAAAAATAAATAAATGACAGCTACTCAAATTAATAAAAAAGCTTTTTAAAAAGCTACTATATAAAGCTCCTATTCTTTTCCCATTTTTCCGGAACACTATCGGCAATTCGATTTTAAATGATGATCATGATGTGGGCAATTGATATCAATGTCATTTTCATATTTTCTTTTTACAGTTTGCCATTAATTTAAATGCATCTGGTATAAATCTGTTATAAATGTGGACTACAATCATTCTAAAGAGGCTGTGGACATGATAGCCAAATGTGCTCAGTTTATTTTACTGCCGGAATCTCAAGAAGGTAGTCTCTTGCACTTTTTATAGGAATCTTGGTATACCAGCCATGGTCATTTTAAATTTTATCAATTGTGAATATGAACTTAAACGGTAAATATAAAAAAAATTAGTTTAATATAATATAGAAAGGATATTAAGGTTTTGTTCACAAGATATACAACGGATGAACTTGTACTACAGGTAAAAAGTAAAATAAGACATTTGTTGTTTGGGAAAAACAGAAACAATAGAACGAAGAATGTATACCAAGAATATAATAAAAATGCGTGTAAAAAAATCGTGTCACAGTTTCAAAAAGTGGTAGCTGCGAAGATATAATGGGAATAGTTAAATGCGAAATGCGAATAGTTAAATACACCATGTTTTTTTTTTAATGTGTTATTTATCTTTTTTCCTATTTAATTGTAGAAATGATTTTTAAATTATAATAATTATACATATTTTAACACGTTATACAAAAGGAAATAGAAAATAAACAAGAAAAAAGTCAATTCCGGTGAAAACCGCAGACCGAAGGGTTTCATTTGGGTTAATAAACAATGTGGATACAAATACAAATTAAATATTCTAAATGGAAAGTATACCTGACAAAACAAATAAATGAAATTAATTGTACAACAAATATTATCTCTAAAATAAAACAGTTATCAAAAACTGAAAAGTTTTGTGAAAAAGTCCCCATCCACCTATTCCTCATCTTTATCCATAAGTATCCCATCTTGACAAGAGTTCTTGTTCTAGAAGTCGTAAAATTTATAACCATCACCAAGTTTTTATTATTCTTATAGTAGAGAAACTTAAAAGATAGGCACATATTTTTTTGTATTCGGTTATAAACCAGGTCACCAAAATGCAGAATTGATATCTTACAAACAAAAGCACTTAAAAATACTATAAAAGCAAGTTAATTCGCTGAAGGTCTAATAGAAATGGACGGACAAATATAAAATTATCTGGAGAAAATGGTAAACGAAGTAGAACTATAACCCGGTCGAGAAAAATCAATTAGTATTACTAAAATAATCCCACCAATAGAAGACCGTTAATACTAGAGAGATAAATAATACTAAGAGAAAAAGGACATTAATTGTTAATTTTTGGGCTGTGGGCTTTGAATTTGGCTTTAATTCAATTCCATGCATAAAATTCATGAGCGTTTCATGAGAGGTTCACTTAATTCAGAATTGTAGATAATCAATATACTACAGATTCAAAACATGAACAGACATAAGTCAACAGTGATAATAAAGACACGGACAGAAGCTAGTTCCAGAATAAAGAAGATACAATTAGTTCCATCAGCAGGGTAGAGTGTTACAGTGAGTTTTGATTATTCAAAAAATCTTTTGTTGATTCGAAATGGATGAACTGAACAAGAATTAGGTCACCTAAAAGTATTGATGTACGGTCGGCTTAAATTCCGTACAGTTAATTAGTGTGATTACCAAATCGATAGAATGGGCCCTAAATCAACTAGCATCACTCATGAGCAGTAGAGTTTGTGAAGCCACTCGTGAGTGTTACTGCGCAGGATCACAAACGATTATGTGTTAAGGATAATGAACAAGGAAAAATAAATTATAATCTCTGCCAATGCCAGAAAATAGAATACTTAAGAAATCGCTTCTTACTCCAATTGATTGTTTATAAAAGATAATGGAAAGGCGGAGCCTTGGCAGGTGAATGTTATAGTTGGCCAGAAACATATGCGTACGGTTTCATTGTATGAGGACAATGAATCAGATACTTTTCCGATAACTATCGTTGGAATTACAAACATGATTACATTTCTAAAAAGTAACTGTCTTTCTACTAACACTTCAGGAATTTCAAGTCGATATAGTTTAGTTTTATTTTGACAGTTTTCAAAAGTAGGTAGTTTCAATATTCTTGTTATTATGGCAGAAAGTGAATTTCGTGTGTTGGTTAAACACTACTTTTGAGAAATTGCCGCGTGGAGAAATTACTGCCAAAGCCGAAGAAAAGTTGAAAAAGTAGTATGGGGATTCTCCTCCTTCACATTGCATCGTTTATATGTGGTTTATTAAGCTAAGATGTGGTTAAACCAGCAAGAGTTACGCTCAGAACTTACTAATGAGGAAGGCACTTTAACAAAATCCATTATCGTGTTGTGAATGTTAGAAATTATTGAGATGGAGAATCTCGAACGAACCGTACGGAACATCCTACATGAATTCGCCATGAGAAAGCTATCAAATCCATGGGCCCATACTTGCTCACTGTGGACCAAAACTAGAATCGAGTGACCGCTTTATATCGGTGTTCAGGCACGTTCAAGATTGTTGATGAAACTTGAAGTCACTACTCCATATGACAAAGGAAGGAACAATCAAAAATAGTGGGTTTCCTTTTTGGTGAATGTGTCATGAAGTAGGCAAAGATGTTTCCATTAATCGAAGAGGTCATGGTCGTATTTTTTTGGGATTCGTAAGGTATCATCTTTAACGAATACCGTCACCATTTCAGGAAGAGCTGATAAAAAACGCCATCATTTGGCGAAGAAAATGAAACAATGCATCTGCTAATAAGTGCTCCACTGTAACAGTGAAATTGGTGAAGGAATTGGTGAAAGAAGATAATATTTTGTTTTTGAACTAAAGCTTATAAAATCTTTGATTTCCTATAGAAATATTTCATGAAAATATTAAGAAACAATAAAATATTTAATGGTTTCAAATTTTGAAGGGCCATAATGAATAGTAATAATTAATATAATATTGGTTGCTTTGAATATAGTTTTAGCTTATCAGCAACTGTATTGTGTTAAACATGTAAATGCAGTCAAATATGTAACATAAATTAATTTTGTATCATATTGGACATATATTTAATATTCTAATTTAATGATGGTGATGTCTGAATAACGAGCTTAATCAGAAATCAATAATAATGTCGTTATGGTATATGTCCTATTTCATATAACATATAATACGGATAATCGGATATAAATTAATATGGTAGCATTATTAGTATGAAAAGAAATATTAATTATTATAATTCATATAGTTAAATGTTCAAAAATAAGGGCTGTCCCAACTAGCGGAGACATTAACCACAATGACAATTATTATAATATGTTTCTACGGCGAACGCACGTTATGTATCGTTCCAGTTATTAATTATTACTAATGCTGTGATACTGCTAATATAGTGACGATGGTCGGTGTATCCCTATTTAGAAGGCGCGAGGAAAATTTGATTACATAACTTGCATGTTTCTTCACCGCATTCCATCCAGTTTAGTAAAGTCTAGTATATAAAGCGGTAAGTTTATGTCAGAAAGCTCGAAAAACAATCTATCTCCATTTGTCTTAATTTCTGCATCATTAGAAGTGATGTTAATTCCTGTGGAGCTAGTTATGTCGTAATAAGTATATTGTAATTGTTATGTATTAATAATTAGTGATATTATTACTTGTTGCATTTCATAACATTATTTTAATTTATAAAATTACTCTATTAGCCACTTATCGTTTGATATTTGCTGCTTTTTTATTCAACTACTACCACTTTATTTCGGTCTTGTCAATCATTTTCATGGAAGCCTCTTTTTTCCATTGCTTTTGTCACTTCTACTACCACTGATAAACTTGATTTTCCTCTTTTCCTTCACTGTATTTCTATCTGCATCCTTGTCAAGTGGCTTACCATCTTAGACATTTCACTCCTACAATGTCCATTATATCAAACGGTACTCCTATTTCTTCCTTTATTATTTCGTTTCTGACTTTATCCATAAGAGTTTTACCGCAGCTACGTCTCTAGAAGTTAATTTTCAATCCCTCAGATCTGTGTATTTCTGTCGGATATTTCTCATACTTCTGCTCCATATAATGTTATGCTTTCTACTATAGTCTCATACATCTTGCGTTTCATATTATACGGCATATTTTTATTCTAGACTTACGAATTGTAGCTGTTTTATTTCTACCTTGCTTTTTTCAACAGTAGGTCTTATTTCCTTTTCACTTTTGCTTTTACTGGACATAATTATTCCAAGGTATTTAGAATTTTGTCAGTTTCTCATACTATATAGGTCTTTCTGTGGTGCTAGTCTGCTTCAGTGCTTCGTAAACCTTGACTTCCTTCAATCTTCGCTTCCAATCGGATCTACATATTGAATCAATCATATCTGAGGCTCTGTCTGAGGCGTGCAAACAAAGCAATGAGCCTGGTGGCGTAGCGTTGGATCTGGCAATATGGTGGGCTTCATTGTTGGTGTGGTGATAGGCCAACATCCGATGCATCTTCAGTATAAGTTTGAACTCCCTAGAGTCAATTAGTGGACCGTAGCAATTATTTTCCTGAACCGGATTTTTCTAGAGCGTTCTGAGAGTGAGTGACAAAATGTCAAGCAACCTCTTAGGCATAGTTCGATGGAAATTTTTGAAAAACTTTGACAAGCCTATGAAAACAGTGTCTCGTCAATGGTTTAGGCTTTCAGGTGGTTTAAGGCATTCTCACAAGACCGAGACTCGATTGAAAATGAATCTTACAGCGAAAGAACCATCAACTGAAAATGTTCACATAATTCGAAATCTTGTGCATTCTGATGGTCGGTTGACAGTCAGACTCAGAGTTAAATTTCACTTACTCAAGCATTCAATAGATTTTGACCAACGAATTGAGGATGAAGAAAATCTGCATGAAAATTGCCCCAAAAAACTGTTCGTAGGATCAAAAAGATTTTTGGGGTTGGATTGGAAATGACCCTCATTTTATGGAATGGGGTATTACTGATAACCAGCCTATTTTAATACGATCCAGAAACGAAGCATCAGTCAAAAATGTCGACCCAGAACCCAGAACAAGAAACGAAATCAAAAATGGCATATTCCAACCTCACCATGGTCAAAAAACGCAAAATGAGCATATCAAATTAGGAGCAGGTTAATTTACATTTTTGATATCCAAAGAATCGCCCATGGAATTTGGAATTTGTCCCTCAATGCCAAACGGTAAACCAGCATTGTTACCAAGGTGTTCTTGAAAGACGTAGAAAAAGGGTCATTCGTGTCAGACCGAGCATCAAGACCACATTGGTGATGCATTACAACTAAAAACATAACTGAGGCTTCGCAGCTCTCTTATTCACCACACTTTATTTTCCCAAGATTGAAAATTCACCTCAAATTATACAAGTTTGGGACATAAAGAATATTGATAAGTTCGTCACCAATTAGCTGAAAGCGATTCCAACAACTAAGTTCCAGCACTACTTTGAAGAGTGGATAAGCCATCTTCAGCGCTGGGTGGCTTCCCAAGACAATTATTTAGAACGAGACAATGTAGAATTGTATATTCAAATGAATAAAAATCCTGTGACCCATGGGTATGTCGACCAAGGTTTTGTGCTAACCGAACAAATGGTGACAGTTTTGTACAATTTTTGTAACATGTAACATTTTTGTTTTTGTTATTCTGTGTTACATAGTGGTCGAGAATATCATGAAATGAAGTCTGTTTTCAAAATTTTTGTGATTGTTAATAACTTCTTTATTTTGCAAGTTTTATATAAATGGTTTTTGATAAAATGACTTATTTTTACGAATTTTACAACCTGTTAAAATAAATGACTCAACTTTGAAAACACTATATATATATATATATATATATATATATATATGTATATATAGAACATTTTTAGTTTGCATTACCATATTACCTTTTGTTTATTCGTTACAATAAAAACACAATTTTTATATGCCTGTATACATTTTATTAAATTAAAAACAACGCGAGAAATACCTTGTTATATTTTGTAATTTAATGTGGTAATTTATACGTTCTCTCCTAAAAATATTTTCTTGTTAAACTTTTTTACGACATCGTTAATTTTAAAGCGTTTCTGGTTAAGCCACGTTTTATTGTTGAAATTGTAGCAACAATGCCCGGCCAGTTTCCGTATATCGTACCACCGTTGTTATATTTCTCGCTCGGCGCGAAACAAAATAATATTTTTACGACATTCCCTGTTCGCGTCGAAAGCTGAATTCGTAAATAGGGATGGGAATATAGCGAAAAATATTTGCTTAACTTAATAACTGGGGCATAAAGGTTATGTCGATAGTTGCACATTGTTGGTTAGTTATTTCACGTTAATGCTACGGACTACGGACAGACACTGGGCATACAGTTCCAGTAACATGAATCAATATTCTATTGGTTTTTTATAATTGGATACATACGGATCACTCTGAATATTTTGGTCATATATTTCCCCAACTCGAGCATACATATATGTATAACTACTTTATCGAACATAATTATAAAAAAAATTGTTAATTTATTAGATTAATATTATATTAGGATATTTATTTTTTATTTTACATTAATAGAAAATTAATAATACTATAAAATTCAACTAGGCAATATATTAACACTAGAATAAGTAAGCTATATATACATAAGAATCTAGGTTCTTGGATAGAACTGCGTTTTAGATTTGTAAAGTCTCGACGTTTCGGCTTCCACTTTGAAGCCATAATCAAAAGAATCTATTTGATTTCGCCCGAGAGCTCAATCTGCCTACTCCCCAGACTTCACAACTAGAAAAGGAGGATCCCGGGGAGTAGGCAGATTGAGACCCCGGAAAAAATCAAACAAAATTTTCCTGACAATAGCTTTTGAAGTGGAAACCAAAACGCCGAAATTTTTCAAAACTAAAACGTGGTTTTACCCGAGAACCCAGTAATTCACACATTACCGACCGCGGAAGCCATTCTAAACATCTTAGATTCGCAGATGATCTCGTTCTCCTTTCACAAGACCCAGAGGAGCTGCAAAGACACATATAAGAGCTGCAAAGGGTTGTCAAACCATTTGGTTTAAAAATAAACCTGAAAAAGAGACAGGTTATGTTGAATAAATTAACTGTGGACAGAATAATTTCAGTTTTAGGAAGGGATTTGGACTTACTTACTTATTCTTCCTGGATGGTAAGTTGACCCGAAGGCCCTAACTTGTATTCTCTGATTTTTTCCGGATGTCGCGACAATGTCGTTTATCCGGAGGGTTTATTTGCCGTTCTTTAGGACATCAAATGTATAATAAAAGTTTTTTGCATTATTTCCACTTTATTGTATTAAATAATTGTAATAATAGACGCGTTTCGCTAACACTGTAGCTTCATCAGAAATAAATATTTCCCATGTTCAAGTTCATTAAGCGCCTATTACAGCCAGAAGTGATGACATGGTTACATAATCCAGGTCGTATTGTAACCCAGTTTCAAATTGGAAAGCTTTTTGGGATAGCGTATCCAGAAGCAGCGACTCTACTAGTGTTTTTTTTTTAAAACAGGTATTTGTCCACTGAATCCGAATATATGTTCAAATCGTAATTATATTTCTGCTACTACAACGGATAATGATGTCATATGTACTAACCCTACGACGAACTCTTCTGAACAAGTTACAGTTGAAACTCAAGATAAAAATATTGTTGTTAACACAAACGTTGCAAAAGTTAACACTGTGCTTCCACAGCAGCATCAACTTTCAGAAGCTTTACCAATAAATCCATAACCAACTCCATCGAAGCGACCAGCAGGTAGTCCACAATCAAGCACTTCAAGCCAATTGGCCTCGTCGTCTTTAGCTTTTTCACTAGCTGATATTTTACCTTAGCCTTATGTTGCAAGAAAAACAACTACAAATGCTCGTCGAGTTAAAAGTGCAGTTATTATTTCATCACCTTACCTTATAAATTAGAACTCGAAGAAAATGAAGAAAATGATAAATATAAAACGATTACACAATTTTACGTGTGTTTACACAGCTTTCAATTTTGACAACAAGTATTCCATTAAATGTTTCTAGTATAAGTGGTGAGAAAAATCTGATCAAAAAAGTACGACGACAAATATCGGGTTGTCCGGAAAGTTTGCCAAGAATTACCATTTTGTTGGCAAAAAATGTCGACAGGTTGTTTCTTACCCCTTCTTGCGTTTTTAAAAATTCCCATTTAAACACTTTTAGATGGACCAGATTATATAGTAATCCGAGGGTGCGATGTCCGGTGAGTAATGTGCATGAAGCAAAACATCCTAATTGAAGTATTATGTTGGGTCCTGATTGAAATGAGTGGTTTGTCATGATAAAATACGATGATTGATCTTTCTTGTTTACTTATTCTAGCCGTCCTTCTTCAAACCGCTTTTGTACTTAAAACCGCTGACCCTGGCAACCTTCATGATTTTTTCGTTGTATCACTGATCACTGTATCACATATGATCACTAGGTTCGTGAGGAACTAGCACAGATTGTAAAAAAAAACTGTCAAATTGCCAATATTGCACTTATCTGCTGTATTTCGAATTATGGTGCGTGGATCTTCGGCTATTCCGTAACAAAAGCCATCCTTTATTTCAGCGATATCAACGTTTGAATGACGGCCCAGTGATGTCGGTCTTCCAGGATTAACCAAAGGCGAATGTAAACGTAAACGTTCAAAATACCACAGGAATTAATAATATCTAAATAAACATTTCTAACCAAAAAAAAAAATGGGTTACAAGCGTTACAGCGAAGAGTGACTAATGGAAAATCCCCACGAACTTTCCGGACAACCCAATATTTAAAACGGCAAGACTATCAGTGTGCCTGAGTGACATATTTTGAAAAAACCAAAACATAAATATAGAAAACAAAGTAAAATTATATGAAAGTGTAGACCGACTAATCATAACATATGAGTGTGAAGCCAATGCCGAAACAACATAAGCTAAACTGCTAGCGAAAACTACAGAATTGTCTATCTGCCTAAATCAGAAAACAATATAAGGTGCAAGACAAGTAAATTTATGAAAAATAGAAGAAACTACGGGAATACACATGTTGAAAGAATAAAATATCAAAAAAATCAACACTGCGCTCGGAAGAAGAGTGGTAGGAAGGCCACCGAAGAGGTGGGCACAAAGTTAAGCGCATAAACAGACACACCAGTTTAACAAACTATGGCTAATGAAATGGCTATAAAAAGAAGAGTATTTATTTTGGTTTAGGAAATTGATCGCTAGTTATAGTTTTATCCATAATTATTTTCTTTAAAAATTTAGCCAAATATATTATTGATATGTAATTGATGAGTAATAATAATATTCAATTACTGAAGACAACAGCTCACTCCGATGCTTTCTGGGCAATTTTATCCAAAAATATGCAGGTGATTATAATTATTAGGCACTGTCTTCAATAATTATTAATAGGTTAAAGAATATCTGGTCAGCACTTTCAAAACAGGACTTTTCATGTAATTTTTCTCATAACTGCAAAGTTGGTGTACATCACAATAAAATTACTTTTTATCCATTCAATCATGTATCTTGAGTATTGTAGCAAAATCAGCACACACAGTAATCTGTATGATTTGGTAGGTAGACCAATTTGTTTGTTGTTATTTTACGAATACCATTTTCTGGTTTCATTGACATGGCTCGATTTCTGGTATGTTAGTTGTCATGTAGTAAACTGCAGCTTTTGTTAATTGGCATAAACCATGTACTGATAATCTGCACCTTTATAGTTTTATAGCTAAATCCTGAATGAAAATAATTACCAATGTTCTACTTCAGATAAATTTGTTCTCTAGGCTCATTTGCTTAATTAAGTGCATTAACTAAAGTAACTAAAGAAAATATAATATCAGATGCAGAAGGGTGTTAAAAATTATTATGAGAAAATTTAATGTTATTTTTGAAACCAAGCTATTTATTTATGTTATCAATCAAAAATAATTTTCAAGAGCATTCTGTGAGTTATACACATCATGAGATCTGGAATATATGAAATAAAAGAAAAGCCTCTCACCCTGAGGGACTCAGATATAATTTGGAAAACACTGTACTGCAACTGATACACTTAATAATGTTATAAAGGGATTTTCAAATTGAGCGGTTTTTTAATTCTTGAATAAAACACAGAATTTACGTTAATTCAAAAAAAATATATTCATAATTGAAACATGAAGCATTTAAACACGAAAAATAATATCTGCCAAATGACTACCTTTTGCAGCGCCGTAGACCACTTTTTTGTCAAAATTTTGGATAACATAATTTTTGGTATAACTGTGGCTCTATCTCATCAATGATTCGAATAATTTTTTTCTTTAGTTCAGGAATATATTGTAGATCGTTCTTATAGACCTGGATTTTCACGTATCCCCAAAGAAAATAGTCCAACTGTGTCAAATCACATGATCTTGGTGGCCTAGTAATATCACCATTTCTTGCACTGACTCGTTGAGGAAATTTTTCTCTCGATAAACAAATTGTTTCATTAGCAGAGTAAGGTATAGCGCCTGTTGGAACCACATATCCTCAAATCAATATTATTCAATTCAGCCTACAAACATCCACTTATCACGATATCGAACGTCATTCCTGTCAATAATGTTCGATATCGTAATCTATCGAACTCTTTACAACTTCACCAGCAGCATTCTGAAATAAATACGGCCAAATTATACTTCCTGGCCATAATGCACACCAAACAGTGACTCGTTTAGGATGTAAAGGTTTCTCATGAATCAGTCGTGGATTTTCCTCAACTCAAATGGGGCAATTTTGTTTATTAACACTGCCACCAATTTCAAAATGTGCCTAATCTGTAAAGATAATTTTTTGAGAAAAATCATCTGTCTGTTCTTTGGTCCAATTGACAAAAACGCGACGTTTTGAATGAGTTTCGATGTTTTTCCAGTATTATTTAAATCCTAAATATGCCTTGAGAGCTAAATCTTTTCGTAAAATACGTCATGTTGTGAATTCACTAAGCCCAAATTGTTGTGAATTTCGACTAATAGAAATTTTTGGATCTTCAGCAATATGTATAATATAAATGTCATTACACTTCTGAAATGAGACTAGACCTCTAGAAAGATCCATTATAGACATATAAGAAGGGTATAAGTATAATAATGACACTGGTGATGCAGCGCTCGATCTGGCAATATTGTTGGCTTCCCCTTTGCAGAGAGTCACTTGGTGGTCTGCAGCAATTCTTTTTGTCTACCGGATTTTTCTAGTGAGTTCTGAAAATGAATGACAAAAATTTCGAGCAACGGTGCGCTATCAAGTTTTGTTTCAAACTTGGGCATTTAATAAAATTTTAATAGGCCTATGAAAACAGAATGTTATCAATGACAAAGATTTTCAGGCATTTTAAAGATTCTCAGAAGAATGAGCATCGATTGTAGATGAATCTCGCTTGAAGTTTTTAAATACGATCGGGAAACAAAGCACCAGAGACAGGAATAGCACACTCTAACCTCACCACGGCTAAAAAACAGAATGCACAAATCAAACATTAAGCGCACGTTAAAACTGCCATTTATTATCAGAACGCACAAGAAAAATCCGATTCACGATTTTGTTGCCTCATCTCCAAAGGAAAAAACCAACATTGTTGCCAGAACAAACGCTACGCCACCAATCTGATTACTCTATTTACTCATCTTATTCAGGAAAAAACTATCAAAATTATTTACAGTGTATTACGAATAAAATAATTTATATTTAGATTAACTAGGCAAATCAAGAAAGCTAAATTTTGACAATTATATTACAGATATTTAAAAATATGTTTGAATGGTTAACAATTCTTATACATGGTAATCCACATCCTAAGATAATGGAAGATATAAACTGTGAAAAATTGCTGGAATTTATCAGAAAGTCAATCGGTTTGTTGCCTCTACGAACACATTTTATAAACTTATCAATCAACTAATTAAAACCTGAAATATATAAGTTCTCAAAATGTTTACTCTGTTCTGATATTAAATATGGCAAGAAATTATTTGGAAATAAATTAAACCGCTAATTTAGTGGAAACATCTGTAAATTTGTTTTCTAGTAATACCACAAAAAAATCAGCTTGCTAGTTGCTAATTTTCTAAAATTTAAATAATGATAAATTAGAATAACTTAACATCTTCAGCAATTTCGATTTAAAATTATGTCGGTTAATGCTTACTAATTAATTAAATTTTCCAGTATACATAGCGACAGCGGTTTTATTGAATGTTGTCACGCTAGGAAGTAAAAGAGATCAATTAATTTTTCTATTTCCTACAAACAATTCATATTTCTAGTATAATAAATTGTTATGCATGCATTATATTAACCATATATTATTAGTGTTTATTAATATATGAAAATTATGATAATATTATTTTAGTTCTACAATAATTACTAATACATGCATGAAAGGATATTTCAATATTTGAAAATATTACTTTATTGGCTTAAAATAAATATTTATGTTTTGTAAATATTAGCAACTCATTTTACCGTATAAAAGTTAATGTTTAAATAAATTATTGCCCAATTCTCTGTGAAAATATTACGCATTAAATTGAATCGAAAGTTTCGAAACAGAAAAAACTTAAATATAATTCTATTTTCCTACCGATATCCATGGAGTATTAAGGACAGAAGCTGAAATAGGAAGTAGTGTAGTGACAAAATTTTTGAAAACTACGACGTTCAAGTTTTAGGCCTTGCAATGTAATATTCTTAATATTGTAGAGAAAATTTTCTTCTGGTTATTATAATCTAATTATATTAAGTTTCGCAGCAAAATGTCTTCATATACCAATTATTGTTTTTAATCACCACTCTTTCTAATTAAAGCACACTTTATTTAAAAACATTCAACGAAAATCTGTATTTTTTATTTGGATTTTTTATTAATTTCTTAATCGATTAATTGTAATCGATTTCTTCAAGGTATCAATTTATAAATAGAAGGGGAAGAATTCTTTGAACCTAAAAAGACGTATGAGATTACATCTGTAATATTTCTTTTTGGCATTGCCTTTTAATTTGTTAGTTTTGCTGGCTGCTGATTTTGATCCATTAGTGTGTAATGTGACATGACCAAAATAATACAAATATCTTTATATACTGATAATTAGTCTGCTCATAGATCTTTAATTGCAGTTATAGTGCGGTTCAAGATATATCGTTGACCGAATGGCTACAATAAACTGTTAACAATCCCTGTCGTAACGAAACCCGGCAAAGTTGCAAAAAAACGTAAACAGGGTCGGGCCTAATGAAATAACAAGTAAAAAGTTAAAATTAATTTTATATCTGGTTTAGTAGTTTCGAAATATATTAGTTTAGTTCGCATTCTTTTCTTAAACAGTGCAGTTCTATAATTTCGATCGTATTTTTATTATTCCAAATGTGCTAAAAATGTGACGTTCTTGGCAAGATAATGATCATTGTGCCTCCGGTAGTGCTAATTTGAAAAGAAAACATTTATCGTCCGATGCTAAGCAAATTGTTAAAAATGTGTATGTTTCGTTACTGAATAGGAGGCTTAATGTAAATGCAACCGCAACAGAAACGTCTTTATTAATGAAAACTACGTTGATTACGGTTAAATATATTGTGACGAAGCCAATTAAAGCCAAAAAAGTTCGTAGTGATTCTGATATAAGCAAATGTGTTGACGAAAGCGACAGACTTAATTCCAAGCACAATTTATGCTATGTATGAAGAACAAACTGTACCTGCATTGCATTCATTGCAACATCGACTAAGGAAAGATAAAACCAACATTCTTTCAGCAGAACTAGCCTCCGGAGAATATTACCTCTAATGGGTTTTGCATATCGGACCATTAATAAATGACAAATATTAATAGAATCACAACGATTGCGACGATGGCGGTTTGACTACTTAAACTCTATAAAAAAATACAGATTAGAAAATCGTTCCATAATCTACCTTGATGAAACATGGTTTGATACACATGAAACGCCAGCAAATGGATGGGTAGATACATCAAGAAAATGCCAAACCAAAGCCCCAGCAAACAAGGGAAACATAATTACAATTTTACATGCTGGTTCCGAGGATGGATGGGTTCCAAATTGTTTACGGTTTGCCTCCAAAAATATTAAACATTCATCTTTGGACTACCATAACGACATTTTTTAAAGATTGGTTTATAAATAGCCTTTTGCCCAATGTGCCAAAGGAAAGCGTAAGTGTAATAGGCAATGCTAGTTATCATACCCGCCAAAAAAATAAACTTCCTAATGCAAATAACACTAAATTGGAAATTCAGAACTATATGTAAACAAAAACGATATATACTTCGAAAATACGTATAAAAAATGTGATCGAGGAATATTAAAGGCATTTAATATTAAAAAGGAATATGGATGGGATACCATTGCTGCCGATATAGGACATACGGTTTCACCCTTTTTACATACCCTTTCCCCGTATTACTGTATTTTTAATCCAATTGAGCATAAGTGGCATCAGGTAAAATCCAATGTTAGAGCAGAAAACAACTGCTGCAACATTAATTAGGAAGGTAGTATATATACTATCGTATTCCCAAAGAAAGTTGGATAAATTCGATTAACCATATTATTAAAATGGAATATTCTTATGTATTATTTACTAATAATATTGAACCACTTATTATTATATAGAACAAAGTGACAGTGAGAGTGAAACCGAATTAAATGTATCATCAAATTTAAGTTATAATTTTTATTGTACTAATAGATAAATGTATTTATTTATATATTTTTATTGTACTAACAAATTCAAAATACACAATGTTTTAGTCATACATAATAATAATAATAATTTAAAAATATTTTATTTTTTCCTAAATTATTCAGAAGTTAAACCTCTCCGACTCTGGCGCCTTTGGAGAAACTAGGGATATTTTAATTGAAATTTATTGGAGCAATCAACATTTTGCCGAAAGGCTACGAAATATCTTGAACCGGACTATACAAGGGTCTATGAATTGCATTTTGAATCACAGCACACATGTATAGCTCATCGCGACAATTTGAGCACTTTCTTTTTATTTTCTATATTCAAAAGTATATAGTAAACTTGCTGGACAAGTATTAACTTTAAACACTGAAGTCATCTCTATTTTGTCAAATAAAAATTTTATAAAATGCTGGATGACATTTAATGTGAACTCATGTCTCATAAATTGAGAAATAATATATAATATAATCTCTATATATATTTTTAAAATGCCATCATAATATACATTTCAAGATTAGTGTATATGTGTTTTGATTACTTTCGTTAGTATACATAAGTTCATTCGGTGCATTCGTTTTTGACCAACTCTTGTTTTTTATCATGCAATTGTTCAAATATAAAGGGATAGGTTTCACAATTTTTAACTAACACCAGTTTTGTGTAACGTAGTGTAAAATCATTTATGTAAGATGGAAAAGAGTTCATTGTGATTACATTTTGCAATATTTTTTCAAAACAGGCATATGAGCTCTACAGAGTGTTATAATAGTATGCTGATGGATGTGTCTGACAAAAATGCATTTCAATCAATCTACATGCGTAGGACGCTTTTTGGTGCCAAATAAATTGATCGAAGCCCAATTGAACCAGGGGATGGCAGATGGATAAACGAATCCTTACATTAGATGCATAATTATTGATCTATCATAAATCTGCCGCAAACAAACCACGAAGGCGAAATTGCTCCATAAAATTATGCTCCGGAAGATTATGCTTCTCGTATGGAATTATTGTTTATTACGAAATACTACCGTCAGATAAGATGCGGCAGATGCCAGACCCAATACGTCATTAACTATTCGGAGCTTAGTACGAACTTAGCACGCTACATTAATGAGTTATTACAGTCGGGGCAGAATTATGTGAACTAAAAAGCCTCTACTGATAACGAGAGTATTAAAAGTCATCCGCTTTGCCGTTTTTTGCCTATAAGCATAACACCGTGTACCCATAAGTTGTTTTTGTTTCAAATTTTTAAAACACTGCTTTCTACTGACAAATTATTTTACAGAGCACCAAAAAATAATAACAAGAATAATACAAATGAGATTACCTATACTATATAGATTACCCATAGATATCTATATAGATTACCTGTACTATATAATTAAAAATAAGGAACTGCTGATAAACGATGAGAAAATAATGCAAAGAGGGAAAGAACACTTCGAAGAATTGTCGGAATTAAAATGGGAAGGTGAAAAGAAGCTTGAAGAGAGCAATATAGAAATGAACAACGAAATTATAAGCACAGAACCTATCAAGATGGAAGAGTTGGAGAAGCAATAAGAAAGCCAAAGATGGAGAAAGCGGGACATGACGAAATAACCAATAAAATATATGGGAAAAATTGTGAAAGTAATTTTACTTCAGTTAGTGAATGAAATACTAAGAGGGAATAAAATACCGGCGGACTTATCGATAATACTTCCAATATTCAAGAAGGGAGACACAAAAGTTTATGAAAACTATAAAGGCATATCCTTACTGAGTACAACCGAAAATATATATAAAAGCATATTAACAGAAAGGTTAAAAGCAAAGATCGAGAGGGGCTTGGATGAGGCACAAAAGGGATTTAGACTAGGCTCAGGAGAAAACGATGTGATATTTGTATTACAGCAATTAATTGAGAGAACAATAGAGACATATTATACCATACACTTGTATTTTATTAATATTTCAAAAGCATTCGACTCAGAAGTCAGAGGCACAAGAGTTTGTGAAAACTACAAAGGCATATCCTTACTGAGTATAACCGAAAAAATATATAGCATATTAACAGAAAGGTTAAAAGCCAAGATCGAGAGGGACTTGGATGAGGCACAAAACGGATTTAGACTAGGCTGAAGAGGAAACAATAGATATAGACGAAACCATACATTTGTATATTATAGATATTTTAAAAGCATTCGACTCAGTAAATAGAAGTCAGGTTTGGAAAATATTAGATAAATATAATATAATTAAGGAAATAATTAAAAGTACCTCAAATATGTACGCGGAAACTACAAATTATGCCCGAACAAAAAATAGAATATCCCAAAGATTCACAACTGTATCTGGAGTGAGATCCTAAGGAACATTAAGTCCCTATCTGTTTAACATACTATAGGGCGCGATAATTAAGAAATGTATTAAAAGAATAAAGAAAACAACATTGGGATATTTTAATCTAGAAAGGGTAAAAATTAATTATTTGACTTTTATGGTTGACATAGTACTACTTGTGAAAATGGAAAAAGACCGACAGGCGATGTTACTACTTTTGTTATACCCGCTCTCTAGATGCTCATTTTCTGAGCATCTAGAGCTCATATGTATATAGAGCTTAAATGTATGGTATGAGGAACTGGGCAAAAGTCAACCGACAATAAACCGAAGTAAGGCAAAAATAATGGTGGTATCGAGAACACAGAAGAACATAGGAACTAGATTGGGAAACACAGAGTTGGAACAAGTTAAATAATTTAAACACTTAGGAAAAGCTATAGCGAAAAATGGAAAGATAGAAATAGAAATAGAAGAAAGATTAAAAGCAAACACCAGATAATATTATTCGCTAATTAAAAATTAAATTGGGAAACACAGAGTTGGAACAAGTTAAATAATTTAAACACTTAGGAAAAGCTATAGCGAAAAATGGAAAGATAGAAATAGAAATAGAAGAAAGATTAAAAGCAAACACCAGATAATATTATTCGCTAATTAAAAAGTATTTAAGAAGAGAGAAATAAAAACAGAGACTAAGATTAGAGTACATAATGAACTATGCATCCCAACTTTGAAATATGGCTCCGAAATGTAGAAGCTAAATGAACATCAGATAGTAAGAATAGATGCCTGTGAGATGAGAGTATTGAGAAGAATTAGGAACTAACTTTGATGGACCGCGTATCAAACAAGGAAATTAGGAAGAGATTGGTGGTAAAATCTCCAAAACAAAGGATAAGGGAAAATCCACTGTGATGGTTTGGAGCTGTATGTAGAATGCCTTATACGAAACCCACCAAGAGAGTGTAGAAAATGGGGAAAAAACTGAAAAAGAACCATGAGATTGAGAAGTATCTTAGGAGAGTGGGACTGGACTAGAGAAGGACCGAAGAACTTACAAGAGATAGAAGAGAGTGGAGGAAGAGAGTGATAGGCGATTAAGAAACATTAACTTAGTACTGGACAATAGCCGGTAAACGAGTATAGATTTTGATGATGATGCTGTCTACTGACAATAATGTAAGTTAATATAACGTACTCTATATTCTAGTTAAATCTAGTATACTTATTGTTAAATTGAATAATAAAGGTGAACTCTATAAGAATGGGAGAGCAAATTGAAGATCAGTTCCATATTTGACATTATATGGTTTATAAGTTTCGAAAGCAAAGCAATGCCATTAAGACTGTTTATTCTGTTGCCTTGGATAGCAAAATATGTCAGCAGTGGTTTAAAAAATTTAAAAACAATGATGTCAGTATTTTTGACGGTATACAATCTGGAAGGCCTGCTGAGTTTAATAAAGATCTATTATTTTACTAAAATTGAAGCTGATTCCAAACAAATCATTCAGGAACAGCCACAAAGCTTAACACTTTTTATACCAGAATATATCAGTGTATAAAAAAATTGAACAAGTGCAAAGAGAGAAAGAAGAAATGTGGGTGGGATATCAAACTTTCGGTAAATTCATTACCGAAATTAGCATCTTTATAGAAAAGGTTGTTCAACATAAACACATAATCAGTGTAACATTGCAATCACTTGAATGACACTAACGCTTGCCCAGTGCTCTCTCCAACGTTTCTTCATTGGTTTATGGGGGTTATCATCACACATGCATGATTTTAAGTACCACCAACAAACTTAAATCCAACTGTATTACGAGATATTCAGATATTTTTATCATTCTTATCGGACAGATACTTCCCTGACAAATATTAAGGATAAATAACACATATCCTATAAAATCAAGAGTACCACAAGGTAGTCTTGAGTCCCATTCTTTTTCAACTTTTCACTTCTGATCTACCAACTATACCAAACACGTCTATAGCCACCTTTGCAGATGATAACATGGTTATGGCAATAAGCAGGATACAAAAATATGCATCTGAGAAGCTTCAAGAAGCTCGTGATAAAATAGAAAAGCGGATAAAAAAGTGGCGCGGGATAAAAATCATTGAGGCAAAATCTCAGCAAGTCATTTTTACCTTAACGAAGGAATCATGCCCGAGTGTATCACTTAATGGACATCAACTCGCTTTAAGGCACACTGTGCAAAATATCTTGGACTGAGACTTGACCGAAGATTAAACCGAAAACAACAATTTTTTACAAAGAGGAGGCAACTTAAAATTATCCAAACTCTACTGCTTAATTTGTAGAAAATCCAAACTATCGTTGGTTAACAAGTTAACCATCTACAAAGTGACCCTCAAACCCATAGGGAGTTACGGTATACAACTGTGGGATACTGCGAGTGCATCCAATATAGAAATACTTCAAAGATTCCATTCTAAAACCCTGAGAATAATTATTGATGCCCGTTGGTTTGTGACAAATCAGACTTTACACAGCGATCTAAAAATAAAGCATATGCTAGAGTAGTGCGCGAGTGCATGAGTGCGTGATTGCGAAGTATCTATAGCGACTTGAAGTAGACCTCAACTCCCTTGCTGTTAGCTTTCTGGAAAAAAGCTAAAAGACGCAGATACTGAAACGCTGTGATTCTTTGGAGATAAGCTATACAATTTAAGACAAAATTAAGATTTTTACACTATTCTAGTTATAAAGAACCTAAGTTTCTATACACGCTAGACCTTTAATGTAAGCACCCTAACCCCTAATGATTGGCAACTTGCTGGCTTGCCCTAAATGTTGTAAAGTTGCTTATTGTCTTTAGGTAGATTGTAAATATATGGGAGATATAAGAAAAAGTACCTCCAAAAGATAAAATCACATACGGAATTAATGATCGATAAACATTTTCCTTATTTATGTTTACGCTTATGTAAGCGATTGCAAAAAATATTTCAAAATTATCAGTTTGCAAAATTACTAATTGTTTTAGTAATGTGTCCAGACCACTGGTGAGATCCCAAACTTCGCGAAAGAATCACTGGCAAAAGATGTATGGTAAAGCATTAGTCTAACTTTTGGGCGATCATCTTGATAGCCATTAAATAGACGTAAATCATCCAATTCGGTGCATGCCTGACAGAGTTACAATAAGTGTTATAACAACGGTAGTAAACGTGGTCAAATGTAAGTTGAATTTTTTATAATTACGGAATAACATCATGGTGTAAAAAAATATCAAATTAATCGACTTTCTTAATGTTGCAATTTTTTGTCATCAGTACCGCAATTCTAATAGTAATTCAAAGTAATTCAACCTAGTAATTCAAAATTGTTCAATGGTAAATTAATTGCTTTAAGAAACACCCGGTACTTTTAATTGTCTATTGTCGCAGTAATATAAAAAAAAATCCGAATAGTTCTGTTAATGATCAGTGGGTATCTTGAAAAGGGTTCTTAAAATTAATACCTGAACCCCGTTGCGTCACATCAATGAAACAGCTTGCAATGCTGTATAACCCGAGATATAAAATCGACCCTTATTTTAGCAATCAAAACGATTATAAATCTCCGGCAATGAGGTATAATAATGATAATGGAAGTAGTGGAACCTTTTGTAGACTATAGCTTTCCAAGCTATTGAAATTTTTTAAATGGAATCTACGACGTGAAACGATATTTTACTAATTTTATTGTTAAACTTAATTTCCCTAATGCATCATGTCAGTATTTTATATTTCGTGAAAAAAAAATGAACATATAGGGTGTAAGGAAAAGTATTTTCTTATTTTCTTAAATTTAACAAGAAATTTCTTTAAAAGAAGGCAAAATTTTTAATTTTTTTTTTAACAATTAACAACGTTCCATCGCGATTTTTATTTCGATCGTGCGGAATTCAGTTCTTTGTTTCGTTTAGCCTTTTAAGGATGTATTGGAGGTACAATCGGAGATACAATCGGAGGTACAATCGGAAGAAAAAGTACTGAAACTCATAAATTCGTAAATATATTTTCTTTACAGAACATAGAAAAGCAAAATGTATAAAGATAATCTTAGAAATTAATGTATAATTAAAAAAGAGAGAGCAAATTTCACATATAATCTAGAATTAAATTGTTAAAAACAAATAATATTAAAAATTGTACGTCTTTTAATTTTTAGTGGTGATACTGCCTTGATTTTAATTTTTCGGCAAAAACATTTTTGATTTAAATCTTTAGAACTACGAACATGGAATTTTTAATAATACTCCATACCTTTAAATATTATTTATTTTTGAAAATTATGAATGATAAATTTTTATACTTTAAGGATGCATCGGAGGTATGACAAAATGCTACAAAACGTTTAAAACAGATTTTTTTGACAGACTATTCCTTACTCAATGCTTAAGCCACTGTGAAAATTTCATACCGATTGACTAAGTTGTTTAAAAATTGTTGAAATGTTAAAATTATCGTAATTTTATGCGTAGAGATTCACTAACCATTATAGATACAGAGATTCACTAACATAATAATTTAAACACGTTGTAAATATACAAAGAAAAGCTATCAGGCGATAACTTTCAGATTATGTAACAGAAAACTTTCACATTATGTAACTTAAACTGTTTAGAACCAATTTTGCGCGGTTTTATTAATTTTTAGTAATTTTGCCTCCGATTGTACACCCGATACATCCTTAACATAGTATTTTTTAACTATTCATTCCATACGTTCCAGAATACATTTGTTTGTTTATTTTGTTAGACTCCAGGATCGATTTCCCACTGCCTCCCACATTCTTGAAATTTTGAAACCATTTACCAAACCAACCACCAAATTAAACACATGTGTGCTAATCTGGAAGCGACCTTTCTGAAACATTTTTTGTTTTAAATGTTACTTAAATACACGCAGTGACATAGAATGAAATAATTTTTATCGCTATTTTGAAATTATATTTTTGTCGTGGCGATGTTGCCACATCGGTTTTGACTCATGTAGGGTATGATTCCTAAATAAAAAAAATGTTTTAACAACGTTCATTAGTTTATTCGTTCAGTAATAACCAATCTATATTTACCAAATATGTTTTTACACATATTTGTTTAAAATGTGAATTCTTATAGTTTTTTGATTGGTAATTTATTGACTGCAATTTTTTAATTAAACACTTATTTTATGAAATGCACTTAATTTAACATTAAATGTTATTTCAAACGGAAATATTCTTGAGCGTTCTTATCATTGGACTTTGTTGTTTGAAAATTATATTTCTCTTTACCGCTCTGTTTGAAAAATGTATTTCTTCAAACTTCAAAAAGAATATTGGCAAAAAATACATTAATTTAGATATATACTCCATATTATTGACATGTGGGCCGCTATTAAGAGGGCCTCTCAAAAAGGAGTTTTTTGACAGCTAATCTGTAGACCCTTAACTTAATTCTTAGTGCCTACGTTTCATCAATCGCAGAATCTATTCCAATCACATTTTTTCCCACCGAATAATTATTTTAAAGCGGCATCTTTCAGTTTAAAACAAAATATCGTGTAGACAGTTTTAGTTGCGATGTCGTTCAAAAAGCAACATTTGAGGCACTGTTTCTTTTTCGTCTTTCTAATGAAAAAAAAGAGGCTGCAGAAGTGCAGAACATGATTTCTGCGGCTTTCTACATCTTATGCTGGACATTATGATGGTTTGTATAGTACTGGTTTGTATTGTGGGTGGGGCAAGAGTCACCAGCCAAGTGCAAAAATGGTGTATCTGACCGCTTTCGCTGTGTGTGAAGAGGCGTTGTCGTGTTGCAAAATCACTTTTCGTGTCTTGACTCATGTATGGTTTAAGTTGATCACTTCTTGACGGCAGTGAACTGTATTAACTGCTTCACCTGGTTTCGGAAGCTTATGGTAAACTTCTGGTCCTACCAAATGTACATTATTATCTTCTTTCCAAAGCGATTCGGTATTGCCGTCGATGGTGAGGGTTATCTTTGGCTATATATGGCTGGGTTATATGAGCTATATATGGCCTGGGTTATCCTGGCTATATAAAAAATAAACCACGATTTTCTGCGCTTTGGCTTCTAGAAATATATCCATTTTCCGTCTCCAGTCCCGATCCGATGCAAAAAAGTCTTTCTTTCATGACAATAAAGGAAAAGTTCTCTCACCGTTTTTCGCTTTTCCATCTGTCTGTCGTTCAGCTGATTTGACCTCTGACCAACATCTAACCTCTCTGCCATTTATTGGTGAGTTTGCATATAGTCTTCTTCCAATAATTCCTGCAATTCGGCATCTTCATGTTTTTTTCGGTTGACCTGGGCGTTATTTGTCTTTCAATTCGAAATCACCACTTTTGAATCGCCTAAACCAACGCTCACAAGCATATTGCTTTTGGATATTATCATCGTAAGTTTCCACAGGTATGCAGATGCTCTTTATTTGGCTCGAAACTAGACATGATTACCACACGAAAAAAATATGATGCTAACTCGAAATTGTTTAAATATTAATGGTGTTTTGAAAGGTACTGTTGTAGCAACAAAATGATATAAAAGATTAGACTGTGAACCAACCCTTGTATCCAGCGCCATCTTAAAAAAAATAATGCCCAAAACGTTTGGGGCAGCCAAAAAGCTGAATGAGTAATGATATAAGGATCTAATAATTCTAGAAGAGCTCAATGACGTGACAAATGATATGTTAGACTTTTTGTTGTACGAAATCGATACGAAGATATCCGGAATTTACGTTACAACCACAGTAAATTTTTTTCGAACTAGAATTGCATGTGACTTGGAATGGAACTATGTTTGCTTTTGGTGTTCGTGATAGAATAGTACATTTCATTCAGGTGGTCCTTTGTAACTATCAAAGGAGGTTTAAATGTGGCCCATTTTATAACCAAAATACAGAGGACGTGTCTGCACGTCCTAATCTCATCTTTCAGATAGATACCACTGGACTGCATACAGCTATGGGATATCATTGAATTATTGAAGTATTGAATTGTTTTAATTTTCTTAGCACTGAATTCTTGCAATATGTGTACAACGCGCCTGAAATACCTTGCCAATCTTAGATATAGATCATCTAGTTTGACCTATACTTCGCTGTAACACCTTACTACTCATTATTAGTTATTTTTTTTATAATTTCATGACTTTTCTTCACAAGTAATACCGTTAAAGTGAATAGAAAGGCTACAAAATGAATCGAATATAATATATTTTTTAGATTATTGCAATTTTTAGTTCTCTAGTATATTATTAATTCCATAAAAAAATTCCATATTATTAATTCCAGAAACGTATTATGCACCTTATGTTAGGTTGTCCGGAAAGTTGGTAGGGTTTCTTTTTAAAGAGAAAGAAAAAATTCAATTAGTTTAAATAAAAAATTATATAATATATTATGTAATTACCATTATTAATATTATTATTATTAAACTTTTTTATCAACGTAATATTTGGTCAAAAATTAGCATTTTTATGACAAAAAATATCCACGGGTTGTTTTTCACTTCTTTTTCCATTTTGAAAGATTTCTCATTTATACAATTTTGTAGGGAGCGAAACTGATAGTAGTCAGATAGTACGATGTCCGATGAGTAAGGTAAATCGGGCAAAAAATCCCAATTGAAGCTTCCAATTTTTACTGGGTCGTAATTAAAACTTGTGGTCGTGCATTGTCATGATGAAACACGACACCTTTCCTGTTTTGATTTAATTGTGAACAGGAGAAGTCGTGTTGATGATTTGGTTATACGGAAAAAGTTCAAAGTATGTGGGTCCCCTCCAATCCCACCAATTGCACAGCATAATTTTCTACGGATGAAGGCTGTATTTCTCCCTACTTAAAACCGCTGATCCTGGCAACAGCTCTAATTCTTTTTTATTGCACAGTTGTTGAACACAATCCAATTTTCATCACCAGTTATAATCCGCTTCAGATATGGCACCTGAGAATTTTTTTTCAGCAAAAGATCGTATGACGAGATTTGGCTTAGCAAATTTCGCACACTGTTTGTCAGGGACTCACACATCGTATCGGTGGACGCACGCATCCATTTTCTTTCAGCTGGTCAGAAACGATTAATTTGTCAATATTTAACATATCTGCTATCTCACTAATCGTGGGACATGTATCTTCAGCTAGTATAGCCGTTTTTCTTCAACATTAGTTCTTGAAGTGAATGAAATTACAATTACACCATGATCTTCCCAACGGGGCCTTTTCCGTATACGGCACGGCAAATTTTTCCGCATACGGCAAATCTTGTTTTTTGTTTGGACAGCACTCTTGCCTTTTTAAAATAAAAACTAACACTATGTGCCTTAAATGCATGTTATCGACCGATATTTTCTATTTGAATCAACTGGACTAATTGAAAGCAAATCAGAGCGAACCTGAATATAAACATTGTAAGAGCCACAGAAATTAATAATATGTAAGTAAACATTACTATTCTAACACGGAATTTTGTTTACAAGCATTAAAAGAGCAACTGATGGAAAATCCCTACAAACTTTCCGGACAACCCGATATATTTCTTTTCAATTTCATTCATCATATTTATCGAGGCCACTCAGTAAAACTGTTTTTTAAAGTGTCGGTTATGAAATGACCGCCATTAATATTAATTTGAATAAACAATTAGATAATAATTTTTACCGTTTACATAAATTAGCGACAGTCTAGTTAGTTTGGTGATTACTTCTGATTAACTATCAACTCGGAATAGGCGTGTTGTTCTTAAGAAAATTATTTATGGTCGAGGAAATCCTCAGACGCACGAAACCAAGATCTAATAACTCATTTTAATGTGTAAGCTTAATTTATGACTCGGGCAAGTTCGCTTTGAATTTAGATTTCTGGGCGGTTTTTAATTTGGCCCGTTGGTTGCGGCACCGGATGTCTCGACGTTGTCTCGTTGAATTTCACACGAAATAGGATTTCTATATTTTTCGTATCCATTCACGTCCTTTGCGGAAACCATTAGTATTAATAGTACCATTATCGTATTGAAATGTGTTGATATATATGTACGAGGGTTGCTATTTATGTATCCGGAATAGTAATTAAAAACAAATATATATCATTGAAAATGTCTTTATTCTTTTTCAAAATATTTTTTGCGATGATCGATATACTTTTGCATACGTTTAAACCAATTTTCATAGCACTTTTTTCATTCCGACTGAAGTATCTCCAAAACATGCATTTTGAACGCATCAACTGCTTCTTCTGGCATCGAAAATTGTTGGCCCTATAGTTTAGTCTTCACGGACAGGAACAAAGAGAAATCATTGGGTGCTAAATCAGGACAGCACGGGGATAACACATTAGTTCGATATTTTAACAGGTCAAATATTGAGTTGTTCGGTCCGATGTTGTCATGGTGAAGAATAATACTGCGTCGCTGGTTGTTTTTTTCTTATTTTTTCAACACAAATACCGTCCGTATGACAAAATGTTCTGATGAGTATATAGTGAACAATGTCAAACTTTACGATGTATATGTCAGATGGCACTTAGCAACACCATTATTTCCAATTCCGGACAGATATGTACATCGACTTGACTTCGACTTATTTAGCCAAATTTTTGGGTTAGTCCTTTCGGCTCTTACCCGTTTCAATTCAAGTTTCCATAAGGAGGCACAAAATTTTGGAGTCTCTATCTGACCCGGAAAATACATAAATAGCAATCCTCGTTTATATTAAGAATTCGTTTTTTATAAGGAAAAAATCAGCAGAAAGAGGACATGCAACAATCCATTTGGACTTTCAAGTGTATTTTGTGATTGTACTGTCCTTAACCATTTTAATGTTGGAAGGGACCATAGATTTGTACTAGCAAAGATTAGAATAAACCGTCGAAGAGAACCTAAGGTCGTTGTAAGTATAGTAACGTCGAGGAAACGTAAAGTGGATTCTGCTTGATTGCTTTGTCAAACCGCTTTGCTGTATTGCAACACCCGGAAGAGATAGAAATAAGAGATCGGTGTGAATAATTCATTAATAATAGGTTTGAAACGGCTGCTTCAATAATATCAGATGAAAAATATCTAAAACTGTCCAAAATAACAATGACAGATAATGAGAAGGGAGTCTTTTTGGCAGAGTCAAATACGTATAGCTTCGCAAGACTATAAGAAAACGTATACGAGAGGAAACGCGTCAGATCAACATGCAGATAGTTCAAAATACAATGGAATTCAAAATACAGGGGAATAAACAATGCTAAACATAAGCTGATAAATAAAATGAAGCAAAATTTTGCCTTAATGCGTAAGGGTGTGAGGATGGCACAGTGTGCCGACTGCATACGGAAATGTTAGAACTTGTGAGAAGATATACTAACTTATATGAAAATCAGAACCAGTCACAGACAGCAATGTCCACAGAAGAACAAATAGCAAATATCTTAGTAGATGAAGTGACAAAGGAAAATTGTGTCGGGATTAGAATGTTGTGGATTATATATATGTATATATATATATATATATATATATATATATATATATATATATATATATATATATATATATATATATATATATATATATATATATATATATATGCTAGAATATTAGTCCGGGAGTACATCCGATCGTTTGTGTCCCGTTTGTTGGGAACGTGCAGACCTTTCGCCAAGGTCACACTTGGCATTCTCAATGCTTGTGTGTCTCAATGCAAGTGTGACCTTGGCGAAACGTCTGCACATTCCCAACAACGGGACACAAACGATCGGATATACTCCCGGACTAATAGTCTAGCGTATTCTTCCATCCGCGAAACACTACGAACTAACATATATATATATATATATATATATATATATATATATATATATATATATATATATATATATATATATACATATATATATATATATATATATATATATATATATATATCATCATCATCATCATCATCAGCCCGTATCGATCCACTGCAGGATGAAGGCCTCTTCAGCATGCTTCCAACCTTCACGGTCCTGGGCTTTCCTCTGCCACTCGGGTCCAATATACTTAACGATCTCATCAGTCCATCGTGCTTTCGGTCTTCTTCGCGGACGTTTGCGATCAAGCGGTATCCACTCCAGGATTGCCTTGGTCCTTGGACCTTGGACCAAGGCAATATATATATATATATATATATATATATATATACATATATATATATATATATATATATATATATATATATATATATATATATATATATATATATATATATATATATATATATATATATGTGTGTGTGTGTGTGTGTGGGTGGGTGTGTATGTGTATGTGTGTATATGTGTGTGTATGTGAGTGTGTATGTGAGTGTGTATGTGTGTGTGTGTGTGTGCGTGTTTGTGTGTGTTCCACATGAGATTGTGGTACCTACTTGTATAAGCCATCTGACATAAAGTCGGCGAAAATGTGGGTTGTTTGATTATGGATAGGGTCTCCCTATCCTTGGCGAGAGAGCATATGTCGGTACCCTGATGAGTCTAACAACCAACAGACGAAACATGTGCCCTTCAATATAAGCGATGGGTGGGCCTTCTTCCCGGTTGAGCAACTAACAAAATTTTTCATTTTGGCGGAGACGCAGGTTGTTGTGTGTTCAACATGAGATGTTGGATCAATTGAGGGGGATATCGCCCGTGAGGTGAAACGGCATGTTAAGTATAGCTGGCAGACATTTAGTAGACTTAACATGATGTTTAAGAACAAACACGCCGTTTTCTTTCAATGCGCCTTGCCCGTTATAACATATGCAAGTAAAATCTGAACACTCGCATCAAAATCAGTTCAAAAACTTCTGGTAGCATAGAGAGAAATGGAAAGATATATGCTTGGGATTGCAAGGCGAGTATCAAGAATAAAAGAATTAAAATGGAGGTGGGAAGGCCACATAGTGAGGTGATGTGAGTACAGGTAGATTAGGAGAATTCTGGAGTAGATGCCGTTTGATCACAAACATCCACAAAGAAAACCGAAAGCAAGATGGACTGATGACATCAAATTTGTATATATATATATATATATATATATATATATATATATATATATATATATATATATATATATATATGTATATATATATATATATATATATATATATATATATATATATATATATATATATATATATATATATATATATATATATATATATGTTTGTGCGTACTGTTTCACGAATGGAAAAACATGTATTGGGTTTTTTCCGGGAGTACATCCGGTTGTCGAGTTGGTCCCTGTCGGGAGCGTGCAGACGTTTCGCCAAAATCTCATTTGGCATCTTCGGTACTTACTATTGCGAGGTTCACGAACCTCGCGTCACGAACCTACAGTCGAAGCCATAGTCACGAACCTCGCGACAATAAGCACCGAAGATGCCAAATGAGATTTTGGTGAAACGTCTGCACGCTCCCGACAAGAGCCAACTCGAAAACCGGATGTACTCCCGGAAAAAAAACCCAAAATATATATATATATATATATATATATATATATATATATATATATATATATATATATATATATATATATCTGTATACATACATGCATACATACATACATACATACATATGTTAATAATACATATATATATATATATATATATATATATATATATATATATATATATATATATATATATATATATATATATATATCTGTATACATACATGCATACATACATACATACATACATATGTTAATAATACATATATATATATATATATATATATATATATATATATATATATATATATATATATATATATATATATATATGCAATGTTAAATTTCTTTGGACAGCGTCCAATGAGACAACAGTAGATGAGTTTCACATACACCCAACGGCTGGGTTCGACAATCTCATGTGGAATACACAACAACCTGCGTCTCCGTCTAAATTAATATATCGTTAGGTGCTTGACTCGGGGCGAACCCCACCCATCCCTTCAATTGGAAGGCATATGTTTCGTCTCTTGATGTTCAAGGTCATCAGGGTACTGTTACATGCTCTCCCGTCAAAAATAGGGAGACTCTATCCACAGTTAGCAACCTATACTTTTGCCGACTTTCTTTCGGATGGCGTATATATGTAATGTTAGATTTCTTTGGACAACGTCCAATGAGACAACAGTAGCTAAGTGTCATATACACTCAATCGCTGAGTTCCACAATCTCATGTGGAACACACAACAACCTGCCTCTCCGCCTAAATTAGTATTTTGTTAGGTTCTTGACTGGGGACGAGTCCCACCCATCCCTTCAATTAGAGGGCATATGTTGTCGATGCCCTGACGAACCTGAACATAAAAAGGCGAAACATATGTCCTCCAATTGAAGGGATAGGTGGGGCTCATCCCCGGTCAAGCACCTAACAAAAATTATTTCTTGCTATATCTCATCAATCGACATAGTGTCCATAAATTTGAATTGTGGAATCCGCCTGTAGATTGGAATAAAGAATATAATATTCATTATTTTCAATAACATAACAGTCATTATTTTCAAACAATATTGTTGTTAACTGTGTGCTTTCTATGACCGTAGCCGTCAGAGGGGAGAAGGTTTTAGATTTCTTGTAGAATGGGAGACAACGGCTACCAAAGGACTGATGAACTGTAGGATATAGTATTCCATCAAGGCTAAATAATATTGAATATTCAAATATTCAACTGTTTAAATGTAGATGTAAGTCTTGCCAGCCATTTGAAAGCACATCATATTTTAGAACGCACAATACCTTACTCGTTACCAGTCTCAATGTTGCAGCGAATACGTGATAATTTCTACAAGAAGCCAACATTAATGTTCTGCATTGGTTTACTTGACTACCAGATTTGTTGTCTGTATAAATTGTCTGAGATATGATAGATAAACGGCATGCTATGCTTCTAAACGCTTCAATGAATTTAGAACTGGTGCAGGATACATTACAAGTGCTTTAGACTGAGATTTCTAGAAAGTACAATGATAACATCAATAGATTTCTAGATGAATAACAGATTACATCCTTTTACATGAAGTTGCAAACCATTATTGAATTATGTCTGAGATGTTTGTGAGTTGTTCAACAAAAACATCATCAAATGTATATTATTTTCAAGGCAAAATATAATGTACAAAATTTAGTTAATAAATATTTAATTTCATTGGGTTATGCGTTGTTATGCCAAAAATTATTTTTGGAGAAGTTAATGAACTAGTTTAACAAATAAATATTCTTTAATATTATATTTATCTCTTAATATTATTACAAAATGCACCATTTACTGAGATATTTGTAAAATTAAAACCGGAAGAAATTAAAGAAATATAATAATATTTCAAGCAAATTCGACACGTATATCTTTGTCCAAGTAATGAAATATTGCTTAAATATAAATTGTCTTTTGGCAAACGTGTAAGTAACGAAGTTAATGAAGTGTCAGGCGTACATAATTAGAGTGACAATCGTTCTAAATGTTCAACGCAATATTTGACGCAGATTACCTCAGGCTTAAAAAAGCTATTTTAAAATTGGATTTTCCAAATACAGTTAATTTTTAAGATTTTTTATTCTTTAGGAAATTATTTTCACTTATATACACATCCAATACAAATTGGATTTTATAGTCATCCATGGTTCAAATCTTTAAAGACTCTTTAAAGAGATGATGTTATTTATTTAGATTTAGAAGTAGATTTTGCTTACATTTTCCAAATTTTGAATAATTTATATATATATATATATATATATATATATATATATATATATATATATATATATATATATATATATATATATATATATATATATATATATATATATATCCAGGAGTATATCCGATCGTTTGTACTCCCGGACTAATGGTCTAATGTATTCTTCCATCAACACTACGAATTAATATATATATATATATATATATATATATATATATATATATATATATATATATATATATATATATATATATATACTGTTAGAATTCTTTGGACTGCGTCCAATGAGACAACAGTGCTGAGTGTGGGTTCCACAATCTGGGCCCCACCCATTCCTTCCAGTGGAGAGCACATGTTTCGTCTATTGATGTTTAGACTCTTCAGGGCAACGACATGTACTCTCTCGTCAATAATAGGAAGACCCCCATCCACAGTCAGCAACCCATACTTTTCACCGACTTCGTTTCATTTCGCGCCCTCCATCCACCCGAGATTATTTTCTAAAATAATCCCGAAACTTCACTGCTGGTAAGATGGGGTATGCTGGTAAGATGGTGTTTCCGCTGCTTGACCGCCGGACGGGGTGGGCCAAGCGCTTCGCACCACTCCCCTCTGGGGGCAAGTACCAGAGGGGGTGTAAAATGTGACTCCTTTCGCCGACTTCCCGTCGGATGGCGTATATATGTAGTGTTAGAATTCTTTGGACTGCTTCCAATGAGACAACAGTGTTATTTGCAACATCCCTGTTTTATTAATGTGCTGGACTAAAAATGATGTTTTTGAATTTTTGATTTAAGAAGTATGAATTATAGTTAGATGTTTGCCTGATTCCATGATCTGTTCTGTCCATATGTTGGAATTTACAAAGACATCTGTGCAATATTTTGATATAATTAATATAACTTTATTACTCTTTTTTATTTCAATTTGAACAAATTCTCCATTATACGTTGTTATCTTCGGATTAAATGGATTTTTATATAAAATCAATAAATTGTAATGTAACTATGTGTGAATATGTACAATTTCTAGAATCTTAAAATAAAATATAATTTTAATATAAGTATTCATATACAAAGAGACATTTAGCTATAGATAGACTTATTTCCTTTTAAATTAACATATAGATAATTATTAGTCTTACCATAATAATACGATATATCGATATGTTACGATTATACCATACCAACCATATAATGAACCGAACAAACTATACCAGTGATTCCAAGAGGTATACGACACTTTTTTGGATGTTGTTTCGATGTTTTCTTTCTTTGACAAAAAGGAATGCGGAAATATCGGGCTGGGGTTTGAAAGGAACGCTTAACAATAGATCACATTGTTTGTAGACCGTCAACTGAATTTGATGATCCTACATGATTGAAGTCTGACCACGTACCTAGCATTATTATGCGAGGCTATGGAGGAAATGGGAGTATAGCTAAGGTGATTGGATTAACTAGGATGACAATACTTAACTATAAGCAGTAAAATCAAATAATTCACCATTGAATTTGAGACTGAGGAATGATGAAATAAACGTGAAATCCAAATAGCCGATACTGAAATAAGTATAGATTAAAAATTATATAAAATTGATGGAAAAGAGAATAGAAGTGGAAAATACTCGAAGAAGAGAATAGAAATTTACAATTATATGACAACATTAAAGTTGTAAATGAATTTACTTATTTGGGAAGCAAACTAGAGGAACACAAGATCACAAGAGAAATCAAAAATTGCATCATAAAGGGTAATTAAAGCAAAGAGCTTAATTTATACATAGGAACACAAATGTTCAGATCTATAAAATATTCATTTGGCCTGCGAGATTTGGATCCTTATATATCAATGGGCTGTAGCAGCAGAGGAAGATCTTTAGTGCAGTGGTGCCAAAACAAACATCAACTACAGTTTAATAGATCATGGGGACCCCGCATCGAATCGCCGCTAATAATTTCGAAGATGGAATAGCATTCAAACAAATAATCTTAAAAAGACGGTTTTTATGTGATTGAATTATATCTATTGCAAAGTGTTAGCGTCAGACATAACAACTGATTCAACATGAAAATGCATTAACAGTATTCAACAAGTAATAATTCCTAATATATAAATAAATCTTAATAAAGTCTGAATACTACAGAATCATCTTCAAAGTGATACAGTTATTCGAAAGCAGAAATCTAAATTGAAAAGGCAAAATTATTGTTCGCAATATGATGAATTGTTCGCAATTTTAAAATATTTAATAAATTTCCTGTGAGGAGACCGCTCAATGCTATTAAAACAGCAAAATATATTAGAGAGTACAATAAAGGAATTAATCCTACCAGTGCAGATGTTCTCAAAATATAAAGAAGGCCGATAATGCACTTTCCTTTCCCCCTTTTCTTTCTTTTCTCTGGAGATGCTCGCACAATGACCATGAACAAATAAAAGACCATTAATTTATCTGAAAAATGGAACAAAGTCTCGCAATTACTTCGTAGCGATTGTCGACGATTTCGAACCAAGCGGATATCGTGCCAGTTCTTCCTTTTCAGGTCCTAAGTTAATTACTATCGTGCACACGGGCCACTGCAGCTCTGAGGGTGTGAAGATTGATTTATCCCGGGGCATTGTCTATGACGGCGGGCGATCTACGGGTTTATAATGCCCAAAGGGCCCTGTCCAATGGCTTATGTACCCCCGATATCCCGCTGCGCAGAAAACGTATTACTGAGGCCTCGAGTTACATTAGTTTCCAGAAAATAGATTTTACTCCCATCGCTTTTGTGTTCCTTTTTGTATGGTTTATATTTTTGAATGTCTTTGAGAATACAAGGGTTCCGAACAAACGATAAATTTAATGCATTTTTACGAGAATTTGTTCAGTTCGTGCAAAAAATATAATGAATGATAGAAATATTTGTTTTGTTTAAACGTCGATAGTAAGACATTTTAAAAAGAGAAAGCTAAGAAATATGAAGATGAAATATAATCAAACACATTCATCAAATGCAATATAAAAATCATAATATGGAGAAAGTATAAGAAAAATATTGCACTGATCTTCAGAAAATAGGTGGCACTACATCATTTTAAAACTATATTGAACTCTAGCTGAACATGATAACATACGCCATTAAAAACTAGTTCGTTATTATTTGTCATTATGCATAAAAAACATACATTTTCATAGTTTTGAATATGTCGTATTATGTAATAAAACTCTTTAACTCTCCTAATAACTTTTTCTAATTACTATCATTCTCTGCAAACAAATACGTTAAGCGGAGAAGTTTAATAACTTTCTTTTACCTGAAGAAAACGGCCTCTGAAAGTTATCGATTGTTGGTTGAAGTTTATGGTGAACATACTATAACACAAAAAAATTGTGAACGGTGACAAGGCGCATCCAAGACAGCCGAATAAGTTTGAAGATGTAGGTTTGCAAGTATTATTGGATAAAGACTCAACTTACACGTTAAAACAATTGGCAGAAGCATAGAATGTTGCCTAATCCATCATATCCGAATGTCTACACGCATTGGGAAAGATTTAGAAGGAAAGAAAATGGGGAAAATAAAGCGAAAAACCACTTGGAAAATTTTGCTTGCCAGACAGGAAAGAAAAGGTATTTTGCATTGAGTTGTGACAGATGATGAAAAGTGGATCTATTTTCATAACTGTACGTGCAAAAAATCATATGTAGACCCAGGCAAGCCTTCAACATCACAACCAGTGCGCAATATACATGGAAAGAAGGCTTTGTTGTCTATTTGCTGGGATAGTAGGGGAGCTATGTATTACGAACTATTGAAACCTCGTGAAACGATTATTGGCGATCGATACAGATAACAATTGATAAAACTGGACTGAGCATTAAAGGAAAAACAACCGGAATACGATAAAGTCACTTTTCGACATGGCAACGTGGTAAAATCTATTTAGAAAACGTCAAATGGGACGTCCTACCCCTACCCGCTGTATTCAACGGACTTACCCCCTTCTGACTACCACCTATTTCTATTGATGCAGCACGGACTTTCAGAACTTACATTTTTCAGAACTTACACTTGCATTCTTACGAAGAAGTAAAAATTTGGCTTGATGAATGGTTGGGCTCAAAAACCAATAGCTCTTTTGGCGCGGAATCCATTCTTTGACAGAAAGATGGGAACAAGTAATAGCTAACGATGGTCAATTCTTTGATTATGAAGGTAATTTATTTTGTTATGGAAATAAACGGTCAATTTTGTCGAAAAAATCGACATAAGACGAAATTTATATTGTGTTAGATTATATTATAACCTTCTGAAGATAAAGGGTGGTGTTCACATAAAAATTATATTGGGCAATTTACTTACGTATAATATATTTTGATCACAAAAACTAATACGTTTTTTGGTTGTTTACGTTAATGGTTCTGAGTGAAATTGAAAGATGTAAACTAAATTAGATGGTTTAAAAATTGTTAGAAATTTTTCTAATACTACTATGCAAACCAGTATTCTCGTGGTTCTGTTAAAAGTGCTGAAATGTTCATGCTGTACGTGTTTTCAGGTAATTTAAAAAAAAAAGAGCTCTTGGTAAGGAGTAGGTTTAAGTTTTCGTGAAATAGTGAGACGATTATACAATGTTGCTTTTATCGTTATGAGAACTTGATTAGGATGGTTTGAGGATTAGAGCACGATTAGCACGAGATTAGTTCAAGTATTCCACCTTCTTGTTATACGAAACTGACATTAAAATATCCGGCAAAAGGCTATGCTTTCCCTGCAGCTACAGATAGAACTGTTTCGAGGATGATTATTAATTAATATTTACTTGTGATGCGAATTATAGAAGTGCTTCCTCTTATAGCGCACCACAAAACATGTTACGTAGAATAGTGGCAAGGGTGAATTAAATGGGATCTAGAACGGAAATCCATATGTTTTAGTGGTAAGTCTAAATTTTATTTAAGTCATCAGGATAGACATAGAAGGGTCAGAAGCTTTCGGCAGATTTTTTCTGCTTACTAAATATTACTGGTATTATCGCACAAATATTGTGCAATAGAATATATTCCAATCATCAGCCTTCGAAACGAAGAATGTTTTTGAAGACATTAGCGATGAAGTTGATGGAAAGGCATTTTGTCGAAAGAGCAAAATTAGAAAATTTATTAATAAAAATCAAAGTTTTGTTATCGAAATACAAAGAATATTAAACTCCAGCAGAATCTCTAAAGAAAATAGGAAGCGATTGCGTATTATGTGGACTTTCGAAAAATAGGTTGACTACTATGAAATGTACATCATGTCAAGGCCTTGTATGTAAAGAACGTACAACTGTAATTAAATGTCAATTCTGTATAAATGTAGAAGTGAAGAAATAAAAGATCTGAACAGTTTTGTGTGCGTTTTAAATTTTATTTTAGTTTAGTTTTTCTTATACTTAAAAACAAGTTGTTTTAATTTTAAGAAAATTCACTTTATTCTAGAAAAATAAATGTTATATAGTATGAAATGGCTAAAAAATAAATATAATACCTTTAAAATTCCCAAAGACTTGCTATTTTTCATGTGGTGTATAAAATTACACCGCGCGAGTAACTGCATCATGGCATACCGCGCCGGTTACTAAGGGTTAAATATTTATTTATCAAATATTTACTTGATCAAAACACACCGATTTCAAAAACAAATTGCAAATAAAATAATTCTTTTTAATGCTATTCCAAGAACAATTGACTTGTATCATCCGTTATCCCGTCTTGCAGAAACTGTATAACTGACGTCCCGAATTGAATTAGTTTCCAGAAATTAGATTTTATTCGCAACACTTTCCTGTTGTTTTTTTATTTGTTTTCTATTTTTGAATGTCATTGAGGATGTGGGAAATTTGAACAAAAGGCACATTGTTTACGTTTCGCGAGAATTGGTTTGCTTTGTTTCATATGTAAAACAATTAAAGTAGATGAAAGTGTGATGTGACTATTATTTAAAGATACCAGTAGGATAATTATTTAAAACAAAGAAAATCGTTATGAAAGACAGATTTAAAGGATAAATATTCAACACTAAGGTTCTTAAAAACAATTTGTGTCTGTGTCTCGAGGAAATAATTTTCCTTTTTAGTTTAAAATTTTAGTTTTAAAAATAACCGATATTTACCTCACTAATTTTTTCTTCTTGAAGGCAATTTTCAGAAGTTGTTGGGCTTTAGGTTAGGAAAATTGTTTTTATTTATCATTTAGCCAATTTCTTACGATTAGGCTGATAATAAGCATTCGCATGGTACCAGGTATAATAAATAATAAATTTGTGTTTGAGTTGCCTTCGAATTTAAGTAAGTTTCGTTCGAATAAATGAGTTTTGGCAATCATTCTATTTAAATTTGGTAGTAGTTTTTTCGTCTTTACATTTAAAAATCTGCTGATTTTAGTAATGAAATTAGAGCGTCATGTGCTCAAATTTAAACTTATCTACGTTGAATTTGCAATAACCGAATGTAAGAAACCATACTGAAAGAGAGATAAAGTATTACGAATACTTTAGTAAAGAAATAATTTCAAAAATATTAATAGAATATCGTAAAACGGGGTTACACTAAACAGATTTTGATAGTTTTTTGTAGGTAACTTTGTGATAACATCCTAAATTCCAACTTTTTTTGCGCCAGTAGAACAATGTGTCCTTTGGCTATCAGATGTCTAAGAAATTCAAGCTTCACCACCCCCCATAATTTATATATATTTTTTGTGTCAAAGTTAAAGTGTCAAAGAAACTTCGAGTATGGGGTTTCTTTGACAAGGTATGTTAAAGATCCAAAACGCAAGGGTTACTTTGATAAAAAAAAAGAATAATATTTTACCCATTATACGTAGAATTAAATGGAAAAACAACGGATTTACAATTAAATTGTCATCTTTATGATAACATTTTTCATAAAAACATCTGTACCGAGGGTACAATTACAGACACATAATCAGTCTTATAATTATCACTGAGATCAAAATCAACTTGAGTAACATAACAATCAACTTTGGCAACATTATAATTTACCAAAACAAAAAAATTCAGCGACAACATCTCTTGTCTCGCATGGGGAATTGTGTTTTCGGAATGACGCCCCGTGTTCTTGATTCTTTTTAAAAAAATCTCTAGAACTTATCTCCATTGTTTCTTTAAAGGGCCATATACATCCACATCCAGAGATTGCATCATGTGAGTAGAGTTTGGTGTCTGAATCGTAAAGTAAATGTTGTTTTCTATGCAGTCTTGATGACTTCAGGTGCAAAATGAGAAACCAAATTGTCACCAATGACAACACCTTTTTCATTTCTTACTGTGTGTTCTTGGATGTGCGGTAGCAAACCCCAGCGGAACCAAATCCCGAACAGGTTCTGTCAAGCCAGCCGCTATTACTGTTCCTGTAAATAGTTCTACGTGGACCACCCTCTGTTGAGTTGTTGTAAAGTTGCTTTGATTTATAGACAACCAAGGGAGGAATCAGTTTTCCGTCAGCGGTGCCACAGAATATGATTTTGACTGATGATTTCAAATGCTCCTGGCCTCTTTCGATGCGTTTGTGCCGTCGCGGTATTAGGACTTTATTACCCCGTGGTCGTCTGCTATGTTTGTCTCGTAATAATTATAAATTACAGCTGGACATGTCCACTCCAAAGCCCGTCTCAAATTTTCGAAAAAGTGTTTGATCTCGTTAGGACCCAATGACGCCCTTGAAGTACTGATGTTTGTAGTCATTCTCTGCGTTAGGTTGTTCCGAATTGCAAAGTCGTTCACACAGTCATAGCCCAGTAAGTTATCTTTCCTCTGTTTAATAACCTTACATTCCTTGTTGATAAACATTTGAACGACGGTTCGGATGTCAGCCTTTGTTAAAGGGAAACTCCAGTGTGCTAGAACACTCAAGATATCAGCAAATACTTTCTCACTCTGAGGCCTCAAAACAATGAGATGACCCGGCGTCTCTTAATGTATGTGATGGATCTTGGGTAAGTATACCCGCCCTCACTACTGCAACGGCTTTTGCAAGGTCTTCATGACTGTAATTTTTATAATTACGGGGACCCAATTTTCTTTTATACGTTCTGAGCATTCTGATTCATTTATGAATACAAACGAACATATGGATAACCTAAAACAAATTAAAATACCATATTTATCATCAATTAAGTCACAAATGCACATCTAGATACCTTAATTTACACAAACCAAGGTATTTTTTCGTAAATAATACTATAAACTTGGTGTTGACAGATAATTTCAAATGCTCCTGGACTCTTTCGACGCATTTGTTCCCTCGCGGTAGTGGAACTTTATCACCCCGGGGTAGTCTGGTATATTTGTCTCGTAATAATTATAAATTAGAGCTGTTTCAAATTTTCAAGAAACTCTTTGATCTGGTTAGGACCCACTGATGCCCTTGAAGTCTTAATGTTTGTAGCCAGTCTCTACTTTAGGTTGTTCCGAGTTGCAAAGTCGTTCACAAAGTCACAGCCCAGTAAGTTGTCTTTCCTCTGTTTTATAACCTTACTTTCCTTGTTGATGAACATTTGAATAACGATTTGGATGTCGGCCTTTGTTAAAAGAAAACTCCAATGTGCTAGAACACTGAAGGTATCGGCTAATACTTTCTCACTCTGAGGACTCAAAACAATGCGATGGTCTGGCATCCCTTCATGTATGTGATGGATCTTGTCATGAATAGTTGTCCTATTAATTTTGTACTGCTTGGCAGCAGCAGCCTGGGTAAGTATACCCGCCCTCAACACTGCAACGGCTTTTGCAAGGTCTTTATCAATGTAATTTTAATAATTACGGGGATCCAATTTTTCATTCTGAGCATTGTGATTCATTTATGAATACAAACGAACATATGGTTAACCTAAAACAAATTAAAATATCATAATTATCACCAATTAAATGCACAAATGCACATCTAGATACCTTAATTTACACAAACCAAAGTATGTTTACGTAAATAATACTATAAACTTGCTGAAAATTGAGCGTCCCAACGGTATTAAGCCGTAACAAACACCTACGACGAACATATTCGGACTAGTCGGTACGTCAGGCGATCTCCTCAATGCTAACCATTTCCCGCACCAGCCGCTCGCTACCAAAAGTCACAAAGGGCTCGGTACGCACACTTTTAAACCGTATTTTTGCGCTCTGATAAAGTAGCCCCAAAAACTGCCAAAGTTACACTTAATGTCAATTTAACCCTGTTTTACGGGTTAAACATTATATATATATATATATATATATATATATATATATATATATATATATATATATATATATATATATATATATATATATTTATGTACCAGTGAACCACTGGGCTAATCTCTAGAACTATCTATATACAAAAATTTGGGATAAAAGACGGTGGGGTTCGATTCCCGCTCACAGAGTAAATATTTGTACATTGTTTAAATATTTCCGTATGTTTCCAATCAAATATGTAAAATCTAATAAGAAATCTGCCCTTCAATCCTCCATTTCGATGCTGAGTAAGACCGATTTAATTCTGAGTGGAATTCTACGATGTTTACTCGCTAGTCGGTATGCTTTCAAAAACTAAAAGTTAAGAACAAACAAGTTGATGGTCCGAACGAAGTTTCAATTCTTCAACTCTATCAACTATGGTGGCCGGAGTTAAACGATCGTAAACTACCATGGTTCAGAGCCCACATTAAGCTACAGCTTAATTATATACCACTGAACCTACATATACAGCCGTTACATAGCTTGAGTTATGAGCTAATTATATTGAGCTAATATGTGTCTAATTACTATGGTAACTAAAATAGTAATAAACGTATTTGCGTTTTTTCTCTTGTTTATTAATAAAGGATTATACTTCACTCCTCAATGATTTTATCTGATTTTAACGTTTTTTCTTCGACAATAACTCAACGTTCCGCCTCGACATTCCTCTTCCCTATTAAAGCGATTCCACTACAAAATATTCAGTGGCCGGTTTTTAACTAAAACGTTAAAATGGGTGGAATAAATCTCGAAATTAAACCAATTTTAAGACATTATTATAAACACGACTTTAAAGTGACTGACGCCAGTCGTGAGATTAGCGAAGTAAAAGGAGAAGGTGTCCTAACAACCCGCACCGCTCAGCTCTGGTTTAAAAAGTTCCAGGAGGGAGACATGAATCTTGAAGATAGAGAAAGCTTAGGTCGTCAGTGGTCTTTTAATACCAGAGCTTTAAGAGCACCTGTGGTTTCAGATCCTAGAATAAACACTAGGCAACAAACAATATTTTGAGAAATAATTTTCAGGTATATTATTTTAAATAGTGAATAATGATTAAAAACGCAAACATTTTTGTTACGCTCTAGTATCAATCCTAACTGATCCACCTACTTTGGACAATAAATATGAAAAATAAATAATTTTAATAAAACGTTGTCGATATTAGTGTTTAAGCACCCCTCGTAGCTTATACAATGGAAATAATATTAGGCAGGTCGAGTAAAATCATATAATTCCTTTAATGCATTAAATATTAAAATATTTAGTTCACTTTCTACCACACATTTAAATTTAAGTAATTACTAACTCGAGGTTGAAAAAGAAAACGGTTATAAATGCAACTAGATTGATTAGTGTTAAGGATAACTGGTGATTTAATTCATATCAAAGTGTATGTTAGTAATGACATAATGTAAAAATAATGTTATTCCATAAAATTGATTTTGAAAGATGATTATTCAAATCGATTGATGTGTGTCTAAATTTATTATACTAGACTAGCTGAAAAGTTCGCGGAGCGGAAATCATAAAACAAGATTAAAATAAAAAAAATTATTTTATTCTTTTGTATATTCGCTCCTAAGTTAAATAATTTTTTTCCTTCGATTTTGCCTTTAAAACTTTTTTTTACAGATAAATTAATCACTGCACGATTTTTAATAGTTTCCACTTTTCAAAAATAACATTTATACATTTTCTCTAAGCTACTGTTTTTGTACGCATGAATTGACAGATTGACTTGAAACTTAATATGTTCATATGATCTGTTCATATGATCTCTGATCTGTTTGTGGGAATAGATGATATAACATAAATGGAAATAAAATTAGAATTAAATCCAAGTAAGGTATTACTATTAATTAAGATTCTCACTATTTCACTATTCAAGCTATAAAGCAATCAAAAATATAATTTATTAACTACATATATTTCAAGAAAACACCTTGAAATAACACTTAATCTATGTAACTTTTCTTGTCTTCAGGTATATTAGCCACTTTATTGTTAAAAATAATACTGATTTTAACTGACCAGATAACCATCTGAGATTGTACTGATCAAAACATTGCTATTATGACCAAAAATAAAAACAATGGGGGTCTGACAAAGGATTTTAATTCAATGTCACAATTTGTTTACAAGCTTCAAAAAAACAAATCACTTGTTTCAATGTCAGTTACAGTGATCAAAATGAATTACCTCTTATACGAAAAAGTAATCAAAATATACATGGGATTGTAGATTGTTTTAGTCTTGGCGAATAATATGTACAACATGCTAATAACTAATTATGTAATATACGAGGGTCATTCGAAAAGTTCTAGACCTGACAAAGAAATCACACTATTTTGATTTTATTTTTTGTCAACATAGTTGTCTTGCATTTCAGCACCTATATATAGACGTTATTCTAACTTTTCATCATCCACGATATAATGCGATTCATCGTACTACTCCGTAAAATAAGCGGTTGCCTCAGCTTTGACCTCATGACGTGAAGTGAATCTTCCAGTCGTTCTTTTTCCAGATAATTTATTACCAGCACAACACGAGAATTTCGGAAAACAGTAAACAATGTCTTCTCTTGTAGGTGAACCGTTTTCGCTTTCTTTCACCTGTTTTCATGCCCTGTTTGTACTGTAAAAACTCATTAGATGTCTCTATTCGAATGCGTATTTGATCAAACTTTAATCAATATGGGATCTATTTAACGGAAAGCTTCTTATACCCAAAACTTCGTGTATAACGCAGTAAACATTTTATGCGAACGAAGTTTGTGTATTTTCATTCGTCGATCATTTAATACATTATTCATTTTTGTGACTATTTTGTTGGCTGGAGCATTTTTTTGCCGTAGCATCATTAAAAAAATAAACTTAAAAAAATGGAATTGATCACAGAAATGAATCCAATGAACTAAATTTTTTATACCTATGTGTAATAAATAAGGCTTATACAACGTTTTTGTTAATCTGTTATTTAATTTGTTCATACTTTATTTTCCCGCTATATTATGTAATAGTTTTATTTTTAATGCTTTCTCAATCTATCATGAATTTTGTTGTATATATATTTGTCTTTAGTGCAATTCACCACTAGCCCCCCATCCATGCCATAAAGGCCAGAACTTCCGTTTCTTCTTTAGTTCTTAATTGCTCTAATTGTAATATTAATTAGGTATTTGATTAATACTTGCCATAATTTTTGGGTAAAGATTGTATCGAATGCATTAGTTAGATAAATAATCAAAATGTGTATGTTTTCATAGTCCCGAATTACCATGCTGGTAACAGAGGTACAGTTATAATTCCATTCATCGCGCCTTTTTTTTGTGGATATGTTATCTGGGCTGCTTTCCATATAACTTGACTAAAGCCTTTATTACTAACAATTTTCGAGAAGTGTTATTTAAGGAATGATATGCGCTTTTTGTACTGTTTTCAACATTTCTGCCGATATCCATTCAGGTTCAGTTTTTTTCTTGTTTTTTTTAAGAAATTTGTAGTTTCCTATATTATATGTTTTTCAGTAATGTCCAACACATTGGTCAATAAGTTTGACAAATGAAACGCACATTTTATTTGCACATTTCGATTTTATTCATCAATATATTCTTGAAGAGCTATACAATCATTCCAACGCTTTTATAACATGTCTGCACCTTTTTTATAGAACGATATCACTTTGCCTTCAAAATATCCTGTAGTTTCGGCAATTTCCTTTCCATTGGAGCAAAACTTCTTTCCAGCGGGTATTTTGTTGAGATCTAAGGACAGGATAGAGTGGCCCGATCTGGAGAATACGGTAGACGAGGAAGCAATTCAAAATACAATTCGTGCAATTTAGCAATCGTTGCTAACGGTTTGTAATACGGTGCATTGTCTCGGTGAAACAGCACTTTTTTCTGTTAATTTGGAGCCTTTTTTTGCGATCTCATCCTTCAAACGCACCAATAACGCTATATAATATTCGCTATTGATGGTTTTACCTTCCTTGCGATAATAGATGAACAATATCCCCATGTGAATACCAAAATACAGCGGCCATAACCTTGTCTGCCGATGGATCGATGTTTTATCCAATATCACATAGTGCATGAAGAATTCCTTTTTGTTTCGCTTAAACAGCTCAAAACATTGCTCAGAATCATTACTGTTTCTTTTATTTATACGTTATTGTTTTTAGAGTCTGGGAGCAAACTCCGTAGCCATTTCGATAGCAATTTACGCATTCCCAAATGTTCATGCAAAATGATACACTTCCCGTCGATATTATTGTGATATCAGCTATCTCCTGCAGCTTTACATTACGGTTTTGCGAAATAAGTTTGTAAATTTTTGATTGTCTGGTATAACCACTTTATTTGAACGTCAAGAGTTTTCAGCATCATCGGTGTTTGTACGGCCACATTTGAATTCAACATACCAATCAAGTATGGTTGATTTTCTTGGGGCAGAGTCCGGGTAATGTTTATCAAACCATTGTTTTGCTTCAAACGGTATTTTTCTTCATGAAAAAGCAATGCTTAATCAACATACGAAATTCTTTTTTTTTCCATTGTTTTGAAAATAATAAAATAGCGTCACTTAAAGCACAACAACTGAAAAACTAGTAGTTTGAAGGTTGGCACAGACGATAACTGGTAAGGATTTTTCGCATATAGATGGCGTCACTTACCATCTATATGCCGGACTGGGGACTTATTGACCAATGTGTTATGTAATGTCATTGATACATTTTAACAACGTCCTGGTGAGTTAATGAGGTATTCCATCCAGTCTTCTCTTAGCTGTTTAGACTACTACTGATTACTGTTTATCGCTACTTATCGATAGGAATTGGTTGCAGGCTGTTTCTATTTGAGGTGCTGTCAACTAACCCTCAAAAGTTAATATAAAGAAATGAAGTTGTAACTTCTTGGATGCCATCAAACAGTTGTCTTTTTGAAATTACCGGCTCCCAAAACATGTTTAAACAGGGAAAACAAACTAGAAAGTTTGTTAATTTAGGCCGCAAAATAAACCAAATTATCACTGATGAAAAGTAAAATCTTATGAACATTGAGGAACCGATAAATTTTTATCCTTTTCAGCACTGTCTTTTACAACATTATTCCCTATATTTTTGTGTGAGACCTTTGAATGTTAATCGATTCTTCTATTGGAACCCTTTGTGGTGACTACTAAACTAAAGTGACTGCTAAACATTAAACACCAAATCACTTGTTGAAGTAAAAACTTTTTTAGACGCGTTGAGCGATTTTCGGTAGGGGCAAAACTTATGGGTTCGCGTCACCGACATGCTAGTCACGTGTTGCGCCAGGCTGGCGACCCATTGTGGAGGCCAATTGTGTTTTAAATGGGTTTTAATGTGTTATAAATTGAATTGTGTTTTAGATAATCATTATTTTAATTGTTTAATTGTACAATCAATGTGCAGTACAAGGATGAGTACTTAAATATGCTAATATTTTTATGCAAAAAAAGTAATAAAAAAAAGCAAAGCATTTATTTTCGAATATTTCCATATTTAATTTAATAATTAATTTAATTTTCAATTTTTTTTATACCACAATTAATTTAAAAATCTAAAAAAAAAAACCGTTATTCCAAAGTTTCAACTTTCCAACTTTCAACTTCTGTCAGCATTCCCCATGACTTTTTTAATTTATCGACTGTAAAAGCACTCACATTCACAATATCTCAGTATTCTGTGAAAAGTTATTGCAGATAAACAAATTTAGTATGTAAATACAGAAAACATGAGTATGAAATATCCTTTTCCGATTCCAATGTATAGTCAGCATCTACCATCTTATGTTTTTTCTTTTTTTACTTTAGAACTAGTAGATCTAGTGAAATTGTAAAAAACTAAATAATATTAAACAAATATATTAGAACAACTTCTTCTTCGGAACAAAAGTTGTTTCAAAGAAAACCCGGAGTAAATTGAAAAGTGGAAGTAAATAAACCATTAATTGAACCGATTACTCAAAAAAGTATTCGAATCTAACTTTTTCTTACTTCTATGATGGTGAAATTCTAAGAGTCATATGTAAAGCGCCTAAAGCCTATAAAAAAGAAATAATTCTAACTATATTTGATCAACATCATCACGAGATAGTAAATCTATGCTTTATAATTAAGCATTGTTGACGAAATTTTCCATCGAAAAGTTAATTAGCTTTTATTAAAGCGGCCTTACATTCTGCAAAACAGAATCACGCATCAAAGAAAAAACAACCAGCAATAATGACCGTCCAATTCCGTTCGCATATAAAAAAATCCCATACATGTGCCATGTGCATGTATGTGTTTAAAATTATTGCCTTGTCACAGACACGCAGTAAAAATCGCCGGGCGAACAATTCAGCCGTGCACACACGAAGTCGAAAATAAAAACGAGCCCAGTTAGCTTCAGTATTTGATCGTTAAGGCACGTAGAATGGAATTTTCTTGCGAAGTCGCATTAACATTTTGTATGTAGGGAGTCTAAATGTAATGCGCCAAGTCAAAAATAACGACCCGACTATATACGTACTCTATTTGGTAAGGCTTGAATGTCTCTGTTGTTCGGCGTAGTCACACGACTTTTAACTTCTAAGTGGCGAACCAAAAATGTTACAATTTAGCACGTTTTGCTAAATGTCGTTTGTTGTTTTATAGCAGTATTGGTAAATTGTTCACGCAGGATTTAAAAAAATAAGTAACTTCTCAAATCTAGTAATAAATAATTATTTTTTTACATTCATGATGTAAGAAAAATGAATTGATTTTTTTAATCCGTTACTTTCGGAAAATAAAGTCTGTTGGCTACGAGGGTTGTATGATAAATAAGTACCTGGCCTTGACAAGAAAAAACATTTTTATGTGTAAAATTTATTTTATTTTTCAACGTAATGACCTTTCAGTTCAATATACTTAGTCCAACGTTTTGCTTCCCATCTAAACAATCGATTGCTCCAACCCTTAAAAATAAGTGTTCGTTGACTGTTCGTGACTGTTCTTTGGTCTCTGGTGTGCTGTAATGAATCCATGTTTCATCAACAGTTATGAATTGACGCTAAATCGATTGCGTTTTAACATCACTAAACGTTCTTGACTTGACACAGGTGTGTTTATTGTCAATTGTGAACAATCGCGGTACCTCTCTTACGAAAAACTTTTTCATATCCAAATGAGTTAAAATATTCTGCACCCCTTCAGTTGAGATGCCCACAGTCTCAGCAATCTCACGCACTTTCACTGTCCGATCATATATCACAATATCGTGGATTTCTGCAATCATTTCTGAAGTGGTAATCTTAGTTGGACCACCTAGATGATCTTTATCAAAAATGCTTGTGCGGCCACGTTTAAATTCAGTTGTCCAATATTTTATGGCTGATAACGAAGGTGCAGAGTCCCCATAAACTTCGCTGAGCTCCGTTTCATTTGTTTTGTTTTTCAAAATCAGGTATTTTATCACTGGGCGATATTTAATTTTTTCCATTGTTGTAAAATCACATACGTTGGTGGATTTAAATGGCTGCCATTCACAAACTAAACCACACAGCGACTTGACAGTTTGTTGTTTTGTGTTTTTTATTGACAGTATACTAGCAACGCCATCTCTTGTCTATCATACATCTCTTGTCTATCATACATCTCTTGTATTTTCGCGTTCACAAATTGTTTTTTGTTCCTAACACCTTCCATTACTTTAATTAGTGTTTCTTGGCATATTTCCCCTATTTATCATAAAATATTGCCTTTGAAATGATCTGCTGAGACGAATTAAACTCTCTCTTTAAATTAACCCCAAAAAAAGAGATGGTGAGATCTGAAGGTATTGGAGCCATTTAAGATCTCAATTTTTGGAGATTAATATATTATCGTTCATAAATGCTATTGCAACCTTTGCAATATAGACTACAGCATAATCCTACTGAAACCAATAGGCCTCAGCGTCTTCATCGAATAAAAGGTTTCAAGCATATGCCCATAACATGTATGTATATTCATTACAATATGCAAAATTTAATATGCATTTATGGTTTCTACTCGTTCTTTTTCAATTTAAAAAAAAAAGGTCCAATAATCCTTTATGTGAAAACTGCACACCACTGTGTGACTTTCTAACCATGCACAAACTTCTCATAAATCATAAAAATCCGGTAAGGTGAATTTTGTATATTATCCATTTATGAGAAAATGGGCCTCATCGGATATCTACGATTTATTAGCATAATTTTCATGTTCATCTTCAAGTTTAAGAAATTCTTATTGCAGCAGGAAATTCTAATCGCACACTGAAATCATAAGAGTTTTCCTTTTACTCTACCTGAATTTTATATGAATACATACGGAATTCTTAAGTTAAAATGATCAGTAGGGGTCGTTCTTTTATTCTCACCTTGAATAAAGCGTTAGATATTTTTAGCTGATCCAGCTCTTCGTGGTCAACGTAATCAACAGATCCAGTCTTCAAAAATTTGTTTTCGTTCTGCAAGTGAATAATTCATTTGTCCATTTCTAAAACCCTTTATTTAAAAATACGATTAAACCAAAAATAAAATATTTAAATGTAATTTATTTACATTAACAATTGCCTGATTGGTGAAATGAGTATTGAACGATGAATATATGAAGACATAGGTAAGCTGTACTATATTTCATAAGCTTTAATATTTCTCCAAAATAAATTCACCATAGAAACACCAGAAACATAATCAATAAGAATTTGGATGATTGTCAACACGTAGAAGGCGGCTGCTGAAGAGGATTTGGTCATGCTTTTTTACCTGGGTTTTATTGATAACAAAAATACATTTGACTGCGTCGAACGTTGCGCTCTTTAAATGTACTAGAACTAGCTGGTGTCGGTCATAGATTCATATATTTAATGAAAAAGATTCATCAAAAAGCCAAAACAGCAGTAAGATTACACGAGAAAATGGATTTATTTGCCGTGTAGAGGAGAAGAGTGACACAATTCCATCGGTACTGTTCACACCAACCCCAAAAAGCAATTTTCTAATGAATGGACTGGGTAAGACGGAGAATCGTTGTAAGTAAAGATAGCTTAACAGATCTAAGGTTCGCTGATAATGTAGTTTTATATGTGGATAATGCCCTAAACCTGAAAAAACTGATTATAGAACTGGCTTAAAAATCAAGAAGCATAGTGTTAAAAATTAACTTAAATAAATCCAAATAAAGTAATGTTTCCAGAAAACCCCATCATCATAACAAATAACAAAAAAAAATCGAAATCGAATCGTAAAAAAAAACAGATATTTGGGCCAAAGGGTAATTCTAGACAAGGAAAATCGAAATCGACACTAAAATCGAAAGAAGAATCGGGCTAGGATGAGCGGCATTTACAACATGAATAAATATTATTAAAATAATAAAAAATATGCCTACAAACAACAAAGAAAAATATCTGCATGATCAGAGTATAGATAGTTGTTTGTATACAAATTTGGACCTTTTCGCGGCGGTATCTGAGCTGCGGAAAGAAGGATGCTGTGCATTTTCCTGGGCGACAGGAAAATAAACGAGTACATCAGAAATATAATCAAAATAACAAACAATAAATAGGGCTAGCATTGCGGGAATACAAGAAAATCTCATAAATTTAACTGAAATGACAATATCTAAAGTGACTGCACATGCGTCAAGATGCAAAATGACATCGCGAGTTCAAATGAAACAAAAATGGGTGTTAGGCAAGGATGCGCTAGCATGTCTTTTGTTTAATATAGCTCTAGAAAAAGTAGCACGAGAAGCCGAATTGAATAGCAAAGTCTACTATATTGAGCAAGTAAAATTTTCTATTCTGGCTTAGGTCATCGATGTAGACATAATTACAAGATCAGTACGACAGGCAAAGAAAACATTTCCAACATTTGAGGAAGTTGCAAAGCATATGCAATTGACGATCAATGAGGACAAAACCAAATTCATGACAGTTACAACTAACCGAATAGGACGAGACGTCGGACCGGGTTTCACCACTGGTGCCCATAACTTTGCGGGTGTAAAAGAGTTTCAGTAGTTAGGCTCAACACACCGTAGAACGATTGCAGTACTGAAATTGAATGGCGTATTATGCTAGCTAATCAATGCTATTTTGGTCTTTCAAAATACCTCAGTAACCGTAAAGTATCAAGAATTACCAAACTCAGACTTTATAAAACTCTCATTGTCCCATTCCTGATTTACGGATCATAAGCATTAATTGGACACAAAGGTCGATGAATCATTTCTATTAACTTTTGAGAGATTTTAAGAATAATATATGAGGCAATATGCGAAGACGGTATATAGAGATTCAGGAATAACTTCGAGTTAATTAAGATGTACTGACAAGCTAATAATAAAGACATAATGACGTTGATAAAACTAGGCAGATTGAGGAGGGCAAGTCATGTCATAGAAAGACAAAAGGATGTTTACAGTAAAACATATAGGTTCAAGAAGTAGAAGAAGACCAAGACTACGTTGGAATAATGGCGTGATGCAGGACGCGGAAAAGATTGGGTCACCAAATTGCATAATACAAGCCAGCAATAGAACCGAATATCGACGTGGGTAACACAGCTTAAATGAGACTACGCAGGATATGTACATCGCTCAAAAAAGTATAATAGCTGGAACGAAAGTGTAGTGAAATGTAGACCGTGGTTGGGTAGAAGTTCGAGAAGAAGAAAATTGTATAGTTGTATGATGACATTCAAATGTGGCAGGACTGTTTTGAATACAAAACGTTCAAAATATAACAAACCGAAAGAAACTAAAGGAACCCTATACTCAATTCTGGGTGCAAAACGGCTTGAAGAAGAAGCAATTTACGATACATTACGATGATCGCTTTGAAAATTTTCAGATGGTACTACTTAAGCTGGTTGCAGCCCAGTTTTTTGTGTTGAGAGTGGTACTTCTCTTCACTATCCATGTTTTTTTTTTAAAACGAATTTCCTCTAGATGAAAAAGCGTTACCACTTTATGCTTCGAAATTGAGTAATTTTCTTATAACAGTATCAGTCTTATTGTCTAATGGGTCTACACCATACAAACACATTATGCGTTTGCGAATCGATTTTTTCATTGTGATGCACTCCTTGTAAAATGTATCAAATTGTACCCTTAAACGTTTACTGTAACTGCTATAAATATTAAAAGGTTATTACCATAATGAACAGATTTAGACCCCATATAGAGTTATATATATATATATTATATATATATATATATATATATATATATATATATATTGATATATATATATATATATATGTGTGTATATATATTATATAT
>JARFXV010002096.1:0-30383 GCA_031761425.1 Cosmopolites sordidus
AAATTAAAATAACGAATAGAACATTAATATAAATTTATGTTTAGTTAATCTTAAATTTCAATATTGGTATTTTTTTTGAGGGAATTAATATATTATGTAAAGGGTTCCAAAGTTTAATATAACAGGAAGTTATATATGTAGCAGGAGGTAACAGCAACAGGAGGTAGAAGTAGACACACCACTATTGTAATAACAAGGGAAAGAGGGTGATAGAATAGTCATTGATTCATTGAAATCAGCCCTATATGTTCATTTTTAATATCAATCTCATTGGATGTCAATTTATAATTGTAATTTATGATTTATCAAATTTCAGGTATGGCAAGGATCAAAGAATGGCAACCCAACAAAGAGAAAGAATTGATTAGCATATACAATTGTGATACTAATTTTTGAAATTATGGAGTTGGAATCAGTGTTATGGTTCTGGCGTGTGTGTTATAGTGTTACAGTTATCAGTGTCTAGTTAGTATATGCCTCTTGGTTGGTAAATACATGTTTGAACAAATGTCTTCTGTAAAGACGATGAAGCATTATGTACCAGCTGATTTTGGATTGTCAAGGTAAAATGTTTTATACCAATATTGTGTTTCAAATTGTACTGTTATGTTTTATAGGTAGTTGAGTGTTTCTCTATTTTGCTGGTTTCTTTTATTTTACACACCAATGGGGTGAAATTTGATGAACCTGTTATAGGCATTAGTGTCACCCCTAGCTTTTTCATTCTTTTCTATTTTCACATGATTCAATTGTTTTTTTATTAATATATGTAGATATTTTCTTATGTTGGGTGGCTATTTCATAGGGTAATAAAAGCAATTGTTACATTTAAAGTATGTATATTTTGGGTCAGGTTAATTCTATTAACTTTGTTCTACGAAGCAATCAATCCACAGTGTATATTTAAATTGTGGTGAAATTAAATACTACAGTTTAGATCTACATGTCGATATCAATTCTAACATAAAAAACAGTAAATTTATACTTATATTAAAATATCAAATTCATCAACTTAAAATAATGAATAGAACATTAAGAGAAATTTATATTATATAAGTAGAAGTAGACACACCACTAATCTAATAACAAGGGAAAGAGGGTGATAGATTAGTCATTGATTTATTGAAATCAGCCTTATATGTTAATTTTTCATATCAATTTCATTAGATGCCAATTTTTAATTGTAATTTATGATTTATCGAATTTCAGGTATGGCAAGGATTAAAGGTTGGCAACCCAACAAAGAGAAAGAATTGATTTACCTATACAACTGTGATGCTAATTTCTGAAATTATGGAAATGGAATCAGTGTCATTACCTTTCTAGTTGGTATGGTTTCTAATGAAGCACTATGTACTAACTGATCTTGGATGCTCAAGGTAAAATATTTTATACCAATATTTAGTTCCAAATTGTACTGTCATATTTTGTAGATGGTTGAATGTTTCTCTATTTTGCTCCTTTCATTTATTTTACACATCAATGTGGTGAAATTTGATGAAGCTCTTAAAGGCATTATTGTCACCCCTAGCTTTTTCATTCTTTTCTATTTTTACATGGGTCAATTTTTTTATATTAATATATGTAGATATTTTCTTATGTTGTGTGGCTATCTCTTAGAGTAATAACAGCAGTTGGTACATTTAAAGTATGTATATCTTGGGTCAGGTTAAATCAATTAACTTTGCTAAAAAAAACAGTCAACCCACAGTGTATATTTAATTAGTGGTGACATTAAATACTACTATTTAATCTACATGTCTATATCAATTCTAATATAAAAAACAGTAAATTTATAGTTATATTGAAATATCAAACTCATGAGCGTAAAATGATGAATAGAACATTAATATAAATTTATATTTAGTTTCTCTTAAATTTCAAAATCGGTGTTTTTTGAGGGAATTAGTATGTTATGAAAAGTATGTTAAAAAAAGTTTTATTTTACACATGAATGGGGTGAAATTTGATGAATCTCTTAAAGGCGTTACTGTAACCCCTAGCTTTTTCATTCTTTTCTATTTTTACATGGGTCAATTGTTTTATATTAATATATGAAGATATTTTCTTAGGTTGTGTGGCTATTTCATAGAGTAATAGCAGCAGTTGGTAGATTTAAAGTATGTATATCTTGGGTCAGGTTAAATCTATTAACTTTGCTATACGAAACAATCAACCCACAGTGTATATTTAAATTGCGGTGAAATTAAATACTACAATTTAGATCTACATGTCCATATCAATTCTAAGATAAAAAACAGTAAATTTATACTTATATTAAAATATCAAATTCATCAACTTAAAATAACGAATAGAACATTAATAAAAATGTATGTTTAGTTAATCTTAAATTTCAATATTGGTATTTTTTTGAGGGAATTAGTATATTATGTAAAGGGTTCCAAAGTTTGATATAACAGGAAGTTATATATGTAACAGGAGGTAACAGCAACAGGAGGTAGAAGTAGACACACCACTATTGTAATAACAAGGGAAAGAGGGTGATAGAATAGTCATTGATTCATTGAAATCAGCCCTCTATGTTCAATTTTAATATCAATCTCATTGGATGTCAATTTATAATTGTATTTTATTATTTATCAAATTTCAGGTATGGCAAGGATCAAAGAATGGCAACCCAACAAAGAGAAAGAATTGATTTGCATATACAATTGTGATGCTCGTTTTTGAAGTTATGGAGTTGGAATCAGTGTTATGGTTATGGCGTGTGTGTTATATTGTTAGTTTTATCAGTGTCTAGTTAGTATATGCCTCTTGGTTGGTAAATACATGTTAGAACAAATGTCTTCTGTAAAGATGTTTTATACCAAAATTGAGTTCCAAATTGTACTGTCATATTTTGTAGATAGTTGAGTGTTTCTCTATTTTGCTCGTTTCTTTTATTTTACACATGATTGGGGGTGAAATTTGATGAACCTCTTAAAGGCATTAGTGTCACCCCTAGCTTTTCATTCTTTTCTATTTTTACATGGGTCAATTGTTTTATATTAATATATGTAGATATTATCTTATGTTTTGTGTCTATTTCATAGAGTAATAACAGCAGTTGGTACATTTAAAGTATGTATATCTTGGGTCAGGTTAAATCTATTAACTTTGCTATACGAAACAATCAACCCGAAGTGTATATTTAAATTGAGATAAAATTAAATACTACAATTTAGATCTACATGTCTATATCAATTCTAATATAAAAAACAGTAAATTTATAGTTATATTGAAATATCAAATTCATCAACATAAAATAATGAATAGAACATTAATATAAATTTATATGTAGTAACTTTTAAATTTCAATATTGGTGTTTTTTTGAGGGAATTAGAATATTATGAAAAGGGTTCCAAAGTTTAATATAAGAGGAAGTTATATATGTAACAGGAGGTAGAAGTAGACACACCACTAATGTAATAGCAAGGGAAAGGGGGTGATAGATTAGTCATTAATTTATTGAAATCGGCCTTATATATTCATTTTTAATAATAATTTCATTAGATGTCAATTTTTAATTGTAATTTATTATTTATCGAATCTCAGATACTCAGGGATCGAAGGATGGCAACCCAATGAAGAGAAAGAATTGATTTATCTATACAACTGTGAAGCTATGGTGACATTAAATACTACTATTTAATCTACATGTCTATATCAATTCTAATATAAAAAACAGTAAATTTATAGTTATATTGAAATATCAAATTCATTAGCATAAAATGATGAATAGAACATTAATATAAATTTATATTTAGTTTCTCTTAAATTTCAAAATTGGTATTTTTTGAGGGAATTAGTATGTTATGAAAAGTATGTTAAAAAAAGTTTTATTTTACACATGAATGGGGTGAAATTTGATGAACCTCTTAAAGGCATTACTGTAACCCCTAGCTTTTTCATTCTTTTCTGTTTTTATATGGGTCATTTGTTTCATATTAATATATGAAGATATTTTCTTATGTTGTGTGGCTATTTCATAGAGTAATAGCAGCAGTTGGTAGATTTAAAGTATGTATATCTTGGGTCAGGTTAAATCTATTAACTTTGCTAACGAAACAATCAACCCACAGTATATATTTAAATTGTGGGTGACATTAAATACTACTATTTAATCTACATGTCTATATCAATTCTAATATAAAAAATAGTAAATTTATAGTTATATTGAAATATCAAATTCATCAGCGTAAAATGATGAATAGAATATTAATATAAATTTATATTTAGTAACTCTTAAATTTCAATATTGGTGTTTTTTTTGAGGGAAGGTAACAGTTGGAGTTGGAATCAGTGTTATGGTTATGGCGTGTGTGTTATAGTGTTAGTGTTATCAGTGTCTAGCTAGTATATGCCTCTTGGTTGGTAAATACATGTTTGAAGAAATGTCTTCTGTAAAGATGATGAAGCACTATGTAGCAGCTGATTTTGGATTGTCAAGGTAAAATGTTTTATACCAAAATTGAGTTCCAAATTGTAATGTCATATTTAGCAGATAGTTGAGTGTTTGTCTATTTTGCTCGTCTCTTTTATTTTACACATGAATGGGGTGAAATTTGATGAAACTCTTAATGGCATTAGTGTCACCTTTAGCTTTTCATTCTCTTCTATTTTTAAATGGCTCAATTGTTTTATTAATATATGTAGATATTTTCTTATGTTGTGTGGTTATTTCATAGAGTAATAACAGCAGTTGGTACATTTAAAGTATGTATATCTTGGGTCAGGTTAAATCTATTAACTTTGCTATACGAAACAATCAACCCGCAGTGTATATTTAAATTGCGGTGAAATTAAATACTACAATTTAGATCTACATGTCCATATCAATTCTAACATAAAAAACAGTAAATTTATACTTATATTAAAATATCAAATTCATCAACTTAAAATAACGAATAGATCATTAATATAAAGCTATATTTAGTTAATCTTAAATTTCAAATTGGTATTTTTTTGAGGGAATTAGTATACTATGTAAAGGGTTCCAAAGTTTGATATAACAGGAAGTTATATATGTAACAGGAGGTAACAGCAACAGGAGGTAGAAGTAGACACACCACTATTGTAATAACAAGGGAAAGAGGGTGATAGAATAGTCATTGATTCATTGAAATCAGCCCTCTATGTTCATTTTTAATATCAATCTCATTGGATGTCAATTTATAATTGTAATTTATGATTTATCAAATTTCAGGTATGGCAAGGATCAAAGAATGGCAACCCAACAAAGAGAAAGAATTGATTTGCATATACAACTGTGATGCTAATTTTTGAAATTATGGAGTTGGAATCAGTGTTATGGTTATGGCGTGTGTGTTATATTGTTAGTTTTATCAGTGTCTAGTTAGTATATGCCTCTTGGTTGGTAAATACATGTTAGAACAAATGTCTTCTGTAAAGATGTTTTATACCAAAATGGAGTTCCAAATTGTACTGTCATATTTTGTAGATAGTTGAGTGTTTCTCTATTTTGCTCATTTCTTTTATTTTACACATGATTGCGGTGAAATTTGATGAACCTCTTAAAGGCATTAGTGTCACCCCTAGCTTTTCATTCTTTTCTATTTTTACATGGGTCAATTGTTTTATATTAATATATGTAGATATTTTCTTATGTTTTGTGTCTATTTCATAGAGTAATAACAGCATTTGGTACATTTAAAGTATGTATATCTTGGGTCAGGTTAAATCTATTAACTTTGCTATACGAAACAATCAATCCAGAGTGTATATTTGCATTGTGGTGAAGTTAAGTACTACAATTTAGATCTACATGTCCATATCAATTCTATATAAAAAACAGCAAATTTATACTTATATTAAAAAATCAAATTCATCAACTTAAAATAATGAATTGAACATTAATAGAAATTTATATTTAGTTACTCTTAGATTTCAATATTGGTGTTTTTTTTTAGGGAATTAGTATATTATGAAAAGGGTTCCAGTTTGATATAACAGGAAGTTATATGTGTAACAGGAGGTAGAAATAGACACACCACTAATGTTATAACAAGGGAAAGAGGGTGATAGATTAGTCATTGATTTATTGAAATCAGCCTTATATGTTCATTTTTAATATCAATTTCATTGGATGCCAATTTTTAATTATAATTTATGATTTATCGAATTTCAGGTATGGCAAGGATCAAAGGTTGGCAACCCAACAAAGAGAAAGAATTGATTTACCTATACAACTGTGATGCTAATTTCTGAAATTATAGAAATGGAATCAGTGTCATTACCTTTCTAGTTGGTATGGTTTCTAATGAGGCACTATGTACTAACTGATGTTGGATGCTGAAGATAAAATGTTTTATACCAAAATTGAGTTCCAAATTGAACTGTTTTGTTTTGTAGGTAGTTAAGTGTGTCTCCATTTTGCTCGTTTCTTTTATTTTACACATCAATGGGGTGAAATTTGATGAACCTGTTAGAGGCATTAGTGTCACCCCTAGCCTTTTCATCCTTTCCATTTTTTATATGCGTCAATTGCTTTATATTAATATATGTAGATATTTTCTTATGTTGTATGGCTATTTCATACGGTAATAAAAGCAGATGGTACATTTAAAGTATGTATATTTTGGGTCAGGTTAAATCTATTAACTTTACTATACGAAACAATCAACCCACAGTGTATATTTAAATTGCGGTGATTAAATACTACAGTTTAGATCTACATGTCCATATCAATTCTAACATAAAAATCAGTATATTTATACTTATATTAAAATATCAAATTCATCGACATAAAATAATGAATAGAACATTAATATAAATTTGTATATAGTTACTCTTACATTTCAATATTGGTGTTTTTTTGAGGGAAATATTATATTATAAAAAGGGTTGCAAAATTTGATATAACAGGAAGTTATATATGTAATTGGAAGTTATAATATTGAAGTTTTTTATGTAATTGGAGGTACCAATAACAGGAGGTAAAAGTAGACACACCTCTAGTAATCACAAGGGAAAAAGGGTGATAAAATAATAACAACTGTAACAGTAACAGGGGGTAGAAGTAGACACACCACTAATGTAATTACAAGGGAAAGAGGCAGATTAGTCACTGATTCATTGAAATCAGCCTTTTATGTTCATTTTTAATATCAATCTCATTGGATGTCAATTTATAATTGTAATTTATGATTTATCAAATTTCAGGTATCGCAAGGATCAAAGGATGGCAACCCAACAAAGAGAAAGAATTGATTTGCCTATACAACTGTGATACTAATTTCTGAAATAATGGAGTTGGAATCAGTGTTATGGTTATGGCGTGTGTGTTATAGTGTTAGTGTTATCAGTTTTTAGTTAGTATATGCCTCTTGGTTGGTATATACATGTTTGAACAAATGTCTTCTGTAAGGATGATGAAACACTATGGACCAGCTGATTTTGTATTGTCAAGGTAAAATGTTTTATACCAAAATTGAGTTCCAAATTGTAATGTCATATTTAGCAGATAGTTGAGTGTTTGTCTATTTTGCTCGTTTCTTTTATTTTACACATGAATGGGGTGAAATATGGTGAAACTCTTAAAGGCATTAGTGTCACCTTTAGCTTTTCATTCTCTTCTATTTTTACATGGCTCAATTGTTTTATTAATATATGTAGATATTTTCTTATGTTGTGTGGTTATTTCATAGAGTAATAACAGCAGTTGGTACATTTAAAGTATGTATATCTTGGGTCAGGTTAAATCTATTAACTTTGCTATACGAAACAATCAACCCGCAGTGTATATTTAAATTGCGGTGAAATTAAATACTACAATTTAGATCTACATGTCCATATCAATTCTAACATAAAAAACAGTAAATTTATACTTATATTAAAATATCAAATTCATCAACTTAAAATAACGAATAGATCATTAATATAAAGCTATATTTAGTTAATCTTAAATTTCAAATTGGTATTTTTTTGAGGGAATTAGTATATTATGTAAAGGGTTCCAAAGTTTGATATAACAGGAAGTTATATATGTAACAGGAGGTAACAGCAACAGGAGGTAGAAGTAGACACACCACTATTGTAATAACAAGGGAAAGAGGGTGATAGAATAGTCATTGATTCATTGAAATCAGCCCTCTATGTTCATTTTTAATATCAATCTCATTGGATGTCAATTTATAATTGTATTTTATTATTTATCAAATTTCAGGTATGGCAAGGATCAAAGAATGGCAACCCAACAAAGAGAAAGAATTGATTTGCATATACAACTGTGATGCTCGTTTTTGAAATTATGGAGTTGGAATCAGTGTTATGGTTATGGCGTGTGTGTTATATTGTTAGTTTTATCAGTGTCTAGTTAGTATATGCCTCTTGGTTGGTAAATACATTTTAGAACAAATGTCTTCGGTAAAGATGTTTTATACCAAAATTGAGTTCCAAATTGTACTGTCATATTTTGTAGATAGTTGAGTGTTTCTCTATTTTGCTCGTTTCTTTTATTTTACACATGATTGGGGTGAAATTTGATGAACCTCTTAAAGGCATTAGTGTCACCCCTAGCTTTTCATTCTTTTCTATTTTTACATGGGTCAATTGTTTTATATTAATATATGTAGATATTTTCTTATGTTGTGTGGTTATTTCATAGAGTAATAAAAGCAGTTGGTGCATTTAAAATATGTATATTTTGGGTCAGGTTAAATCTATTAACTTTGCTATACGAAGCAACCAACCCACAGTGTATATTTGGCCCTCACGTGGGTGCCGCACCTAAAGAAGGTAACCGGGAAAGCAAGAGCCATGGCTCGTCTGCTTTACCCCCTAATGAACGGCAAAAGTAAGCTCTCGCTGAACATCCGAATAACCTTGTATAAAATCATGGTCCGATCCGTCCTCACCTACGGATCTCAGGCCTGGTTCCCGTACCTCCCCCCAACGTCAATTGCAATTCTGCAATCGTTCCAGTCACGTGTTCTTCGCACATTAGTAGGTGCCCCATGGTTTGTAAGGAATGCGCAAATCCATCGGGAAACTGACACACCAGAGATTCAGACATTCCTGTCCAGACTTCTGGACAAATTCCTAGCGACGGCGTCCCTTTCGGACAATCCGCTAATCAGAGCCACGGCAGCTTCATTGCCGGCCGTTGCCCCAGTATGACCATCCTCTTCGGTCATCACCTCCATGCCTAAAGGACGGCAGCTAAAACCCTTCGAACAAGCGACATTGTCGTGACGTTCGAAAAAATCAGCGAATACAAGTCAGGGCCTTCGGGTCAACTTAACCTCCAGGACAAGAAGAAGAAGACAGTGTATATTTAAATTGTGGTGAAATTAAATTCTACAATTTAGATCTACATGTTCATATCAATTCTAATATTAAAAACAGTAAACGTATACTTATACTAAAATATCAAAATCATCAACTTAAAATAATGAATAGAACATTAATATAAATTTATATTTAGTTACTCTTAAATTTCAATATTGGTGTTTTCTATGAGGGAATTGGTATATTATGAAAAGGGTTCCAAAGTTTGATATAAGAGGAAGTTATATATGTAACAGGAGGTAGAAGTAGACACACCTCTAATGTAATAACAGGGGAAAGAGGGTGATAGATTAGTCATTAATTCATTGAAATCGGCCTTATATGTTCATTTTTAATAATAATTTCATTAGATGTCAATTTTTAATTGTAATTTATGATTTATCGAATCTCAGATAGTCAGGGATCGAAGGATGGCAACCCAGTAAAGAGAAAGGATTGATTTATCTATACAACTGTGATGCTAATTTCTAAAATTATGGAAATGGAATCAGTGTCATTACCTTTCTAGTTGGTATGGTTTCTAATGAAGCACTATGTACTAATTGATCTTGGATGCTCAAGGTAAAATATTTTATACCAATATTGAGTTCCAAATTGTACTGTCATATTTTATAGATAGTTGAGTGTTTCTCTATATTGCTCGTTTCATTTATTTTACACATCAATGGGGTGAAATTTGATGAACCTCTTAAAGGCATTATTGTCACCCTTAGCTTTTTCATTCTTTTCTATTTTACATTGGTCTATTTTTTATATTAAAATATGTAGATATTTTCTTATGTTGTGTGGCTATTTCATAGAGTAATAACAGCAGTTGGTACATTTAAAGTTTGTATATCTTGTGTCAGTTTAAATCAATTATCTTTGCTAAAAAAAACAGTCAACCCACAGTGTATATTTAAATTGTGGTGACATTAAATACTACTATTTTATCTACATGTCTATATCAATTCTAATATAAAAAACAGTAAATTTATAGTTATATTGAAATATCAAATTCATCAACTTAAAATAATGAATAGAATATTAATATAAATTTATATTTAGTAACTCTAAAATTTCAATATTGGTGCTTTTTTGAGGGAAATATTATATTATAAAAAGGTTTGCAAAATTTGATATAACAGGAAGTTATATATGTAATTGGAGGTACCAATAACAGGAGGTAAGAGTAGACACACCACTGAAGTAATAACAAGGGAAAGAGGGTGATAGATTAGTCATTGATTAATTGAAATCAGCCTTATATGTTCATTTTTAATATTAATTTCTTTAGACGTCAATTTTTAATTGTAATTTATGATTTATCAAAAATCAGGTATGTCAAGGATCGAAGGATGGCAACCCAACAAAGAGGAAGAATTGATTTACCTATACAACTGTGATGCTAATTTCGAAAATTATGGAGGTGGAATCAGTGTCATTACCTTTCTTCTTGGTATGGTTTCTAATGAAGCACTATGTACTAACTGATCTTGGATGCTCAAGGTAAAATGTTTTATACCAAAATTGAGTTCCAAATTGTTCTGTCATATTTTGTAGATAGTTGAGTGTTTCTCTATTTTGCTTGTATCTTTTATATTACTCATCAATGGGGTGAAATTTGATGAACCCTTTAGAGGCATTAGTGTCAGCCCTAGCTTTTTCATTATTTTATAATTTATTTTCATTATTTAATATATTTGGATACTTTCTTATGCTGTGTGTATATTTCATACAGTATTAAAAGCAGTTGGTGCATTTAAAATATATATATTTTGGGTCAGGTTAAATCTATTAACTTTGCTATACGAAGCAATCAACCCACATGGTATATTTATTATTTTTGTTGGTGAAATTAAATACTACATTTTAGATCTACATGTCCATATCAATTCTTAGATAAAAAACAGTAAATTTATAGTTATATTAAAATATCAAATTCATCAGCTTAAAATAATGAATATAACATTAATATATACTTATAGCTAGTTACTCTTAAATTTCAATATTGGTGTACTTTTGAAGGTATTAGTATCTTATGAAAAGGGTTCCAAAGTTTGATAGAACCGGAAGTTATATAAGTAACAGGAGATAGAAGTAGACACACCACTAATGTAACAACAAGGGAAAGAGGGTGATAGATTAGTCATTAATTCATTGAAATCAGCCTTACATGTTCATTTTTAATAATAATTTCATTAGATGTCAATTTTTAATTGTAATTTATGATTTATCGAATCTCAGGTATGCCAGGAATCGAAGGATGGCAACCCAACAACGAGAAAGAATTGATTTACCTATATAACTGATCACAGTTAGCATCAGCTAATTTCGAAAATTATGGAGGTGGAATCAGTGTCATTACCTTCCTAGTTGGTATAGGTTCTAATGAAGCACTATGTACTAACTGGTCTTGGATGCTCAAGGTACAGTGTTTTATACCAAAATTGAGTTCCAAATTGTACTGTCATATTTTGTAGATAGTTGAGTGTTTCTCTATTTTGCTCGTTTCTTTTATATTACACATCAATCGGGTGTAATTTGATGAACCTGTTAGAGGCATTAGTGTCACCCCTAGCTTTTTCATTTTTTTCTATTTTTACATGGGTCAATTGTTTTATATTAATATATGTAGATAGTTTCTTATGTTGTGTGGCTATTTCATAGAGTAATAAAAGCAGTTGGTACATTTAAAATATATATATTGTGGGTCAGGTTAATTCTATTAACTTTGCTCTACAAAACAATCAATCCACATTGTATATTTAAATTGTAGTGAAATTAAATACTACATTTTAGATCTACATGACCATGTCAATTCTAATATAAAAAACAGTAAATTTTTACTTATATTAAAACATCAAATTCATCAACTTAAAATAATGAATAGAATATTAATATAAATTTATATTTAGTTACTCTTAAATTTCAATATTGGTGTTTTCTTGAGGGAATTAGCATAATATGAAAAGGGTTGCAAAGTTTGATATAACAGGATATATATAACAAGATATATGCAACAGGAGGTAGAAGTAGACACACCACTAATGTAATAACAAGGGAAAGAGGGTGATAGATTAGTCATTAATTCATTGAAATCAGCCTTACATGTTCATTTTTAATAATAATTTCATTAGATGTTAATTTTTAATTGTAATTTATGATTTATCGAATCTCAGGTATGCCAGGGATCGAAGGATGGCAACCCAACAAAGAGGAAGAATTGGTTTACCCATACAACTGTGATGCTAATTTCGAAAATTATGGAGGTGGAATCAGTGTCATTACCTTTCTTCTTGGTATGATTTGTAATGAAGCACTATGTACTAACTGATCTTGGATGCTCAAGGTAAAATGTTTTATACCAAAATTGAGTTCCAAATTGTACTGTCATATTTTGTAGATAGTTGAGCGTTTCTCTATTTTACTCGTATCTTTTATTTTACACATCAATGGGGTAAAATTTGATGAACCTTTTAGAGGCATTAGTGTCAGCCCTAGCTTTTTCATTATTTTATAATTTTTTTTCATTATTTAAAAAATTTGGTACTTTCTTATGCTGTGTGTGTTTTTCATACAGTAATAAAAGCAGTTGGTGCATTTAAAATATATATATTTTGGGTCAGGTTAAAACTATTAACTTTGCTATACGAAGCAATCTACCCATATGGTATAGTTACATTGTGGTGAAATTAAATACTACATTTTAGATCTACATGACCATGTCAATTCTAATATAAAATATAGTAAATTTTTACTTATATTAAAATATCAAAATCATCAACTTAAAATAATGAATAGAATATTAATATAAATTTATATTTAGTTACTCTTAAATTTCAATATTGGTGTTTTTTTTGAGGGAATTAGAATATTATGAAAAGGGTTCCAAAGTTTAAGATAAGAGGAAGTTATATATGTAACAGGAGTTAGAAGTAGACACACCACTAATGTAATAACAAGGGAGAGAGGGTGATAGATTAGTCATTAATTCATTGAAATCAGCCTTACATGTTCATTTTTAATAATAATTTCATTAGATGTCAATTTTTAATTGTAATTTATGATTTATAGAATCTCAGGTATGCCAGGGATCGAAGGATGGCAACCCAACAAAGAGGAAGAATTGATTTACCTATACCACTGTGATGCTAATTTCGAAAATTATGGAGGTGGAATCAGTGTCATTACCTTTCTTCTTGGTATGGTTTCGAATGAAGCACTATGTACTAACTGATTTTGGATGCTCAAGGTAAAATGTTTTATACCAATATTGAGTTCCAAATTGTACTGTCATATTTTGTAGATGGTTGAGTGTTTCTCTATTTTTTTATATTAATATTTGTAGATATTTTCTTATGTTGTGTGGCTATCTCTTAGAGTAATAACAGCAGTTGGTACATTTAAAGTATGTATATATTGGGTCAGGTTAATTCTATTAACTTTGCTCTACGAAACAATCAATCCACACTGTATATTTAAATTGTAGTGAAATTAAATACTACAAGTTAGATCTACATGGCCATGTCAATTCTAATATAAAAAACAGTAAATTTATACTTATATTAAAATATCAAATTCATCAACTTAAAATAATGAATAGAATATAAATATAAATTTATATTTAGTTACTCTTAAGTTTCAATATTGGTGTTCTTTTGAGGGAATTAGTATATTATGAAAAGGGTTCCAAAGTTTCGTATAACAGGAAGTTATATATGCAACAGGAGGTAGAAGTAGACACACCACTAATGTAGTAACAAGGGAAAGAGGGTGATAGATTAGTCATTAATTTATTGAAATCGGACAATAAAAAACAATAAATTTATAGTTATATTGAAATATCAAATTCATGAGCGTAAAATGATGAATAGAACATTAATATAAGTTTATATTTAGTTACTCTTAAATTCCAAAATTGGTGTTTTTTGAGGGAATTAGTATGTTATGAAAAGGGTTCCAAAGTTTAATATAACAGGAAGTTATATATGCAACAGGAGGTAGAAGTAGACACACCACTATTGCAATAACAAGGCAAAGAGGGCAATAGATTAGTCATTGGTTCATTGAAATCAGCCTCATATGTTCATTTTTAATATTAATTTTATTAGATGTCAATTTTTAATTGTAATTTATGATTTATCGAATTTCAAATATGGCAAGGATCGAAGGTTGGTAACCCAACAAAGAGAAAGAATTGATTTACCTATACAACCAAACAACATATACAACATATACAACATGTACAATTTGGATTGTCAAGGTAAAATGTTTTATACCAAAATTGAGTTTATGATTGAATTATGATTTATCGAATCTCAGATAGTCAGGGATCGAAGGATGGCAACCCAATAAAAAGAAAGAATTGATTTATCTATACAACTCTGATGCTAATTTCTAAAATTATGGAAATTGAATCAGTGTCATTACCTTTCTAGTTGGTATGGTTTCTAATGAAGCACTATGTACTAATTGATCTTGGATGCTCAAAGTAAAATATTTTAAACCAATATTGAGTTCCAAATTGTACTGTCATATTTTGTAGATAGTTGAGTGTTTCTCTATTTTGCTCGTTTCATTTATTTTACACATCAATGGGGTGAAATTTGATGAACCTCTTAAAGGCATTATTGTCACCCTTAGCTTTTTTTATTCTTTTCTATTTTTACATTGGTCTATTTTTTTATATTAATATATGTAGATATTGTCTTATGTTGTGTGGCTATTTCATAGAGTAATAACAGCAGTTGGTACATTTAAAGTATGTATATCTTGGGTCAGTTTAAATCAATTAACTTTGCTAAAAAAAAAACAGTCAACCCACAGTGTATATTTAAATTGTAGTGACATTAAATACTACTATTTAATGTACATGTCTATATCAATTCTAATATAAAAAATAGTAAATTTATAGTTATATTGAAATATCAAATTCATCAAATTAAAATAATGAATAGAATATTAATATAAATTTATATTTAGTTACTCTTAAATTTCAATATTGGTGTTTTTTTTAGGGAATTACTATAATATGAAAAGGGTTGCAAAGTTTGATATAACAGGATATATATAACAGGATATTTGCAACAGGAGGTAGAAGTAGACACAATGTAATGTAATGTAATGTAATAACAAGGGAAAGAGGGTGATAGATTAGGAATTAATTCATTGAAATCAGCCTTACATGTTCATTTTTAATAATAATTTTATTAGATGTCAATTTTTAATTGTAATTGGTGCTTTATCGAATCTCAGGTATGCCAGGGATCGAAGGATGGCAACCCAACAACGAGAAAGAATTGATTTACCTATATAACTGTGATGCTAATTTCGAAAATTATGGAGGTGGAATCAGTGTCATTACCTTCCTAGTTGGTGTAGTTTCTAATGAAGCACTATGTACTAACTGATCTTGGATGCTCAAGGTAAAATGTTTTATACCAAAATTGAGTTCCAAATTGTACTGTCATATTTTGTAGATAGTTGAGTGTTTCTCTATTTTGCTCGTATCTTTTATTTTACACATCAATCGGGTGAAATTTGATGAACCTTTTAGAGAGAGGCATTAGTGTCAGCTCTAGCTTTTTCATTATTTTATAAATTTTTTTCATTATTTAATATATTTTGATACTTTCTTATGCTGTGTGTGTATTTCATACAGTAATAAAAGCAGTTGGTGCATTTAAAATATGTATATTTTGGGTCAGGTTAAATCCATTAACTTAGCTATATGAAGCAATCAACCCACATGGTATATTTACATTGTGGTGAAATTAAATACTACATTTTAGATCTACATGTCCATATCAATCACCCCTAGCCTTTTCATCCTTTTCAATTTTTACATGCGTCAATTGTTTTATATTAATATATGTAGATATTTTCTTATGTTGTGTGGCTATTTCATAGGGTAATAAAAGCAGTTGGTACATTTAAAGTATGTATATTTTGGGACATGTTAAATCTGTTAACTTTGGTATAAGAAACAGTCGCCCCACAGTGTTTATTTAAATTGGAGTGAAATTAAATACTACAATTTACATCGACATGTCCATATCAATTCTAATATAAAAACGGTAAATTTATATTTATATTGAAATATCAAATTCATCAGCTTAAAATGATGAATAATACATTAATATAAATTTATATTTAGTTACTCTTAAATTTCAAAATTGGTGTTTTTTTTGAGGGAATTAGTATATTATGAAAAGGGTTCCAAAGTTTGATATAATAAGAAGTTATATATGTAACAGGAGCTAACAGTAACAGGAGGTAGAAGTAGACACACCACTATTGTAATAACAAGGGAAAGAGGGTGATAGATTAGTCATTGATTCATTGAAATCAGCCCTATATGTTCATTTTTAATATCAATCTCATTGGATGTCAATTTATAATTGTAATTTTGAATTATCAAATTTCAGGTATGGCAAGGATTAAAGCATGGCAACCCAACAAAGAGAAATAATTGATTTGCCTATACAACTGTGATACTATTTTCTGAAATAATGGAGTTGGAATCAGTGTTATGATTATGGCGTGTGTGTTATAGTGTTAGTGTTATCAGTGTCTAGTTAGTATATGCCTCTTGGTTGGTAAATACATGTTTGAACAAATGTCTTCTGTAAAGATGATGAAGCACTATGTACCAGCAGATTTTGTATTGTCAAGGTGAAATGTTTTATACCAAAACATTCAAGTTGTACTGTTATATTTTATAGGTAGTTGAGTGTTTCTCTATTTTGCTGGTTTCTTCTATTTTATACATCAATGGGGTGAAATTTGATGAACCTTTTAGAGGCATTAGTGTCAACCCTAGTATTTTCATTATTTTATATATTTTTTTCATTATTTAATATATTTAGCTATTTTCTTATGCTGTGTGTGTATTTCATACAGTAATAAAAGCAGTTGGTGCATTTATAATATGTATATTTTGGGTCAGGTTAAATCTATTAACTTTGCTATACGAAGCAGCCAACCCACTGTGTATATTTAAATTGTGGTGAAATTAAATACAATTTAGATCTACATGTCCATACCAATTCTGACATAAAAAAACAGTAAATTTATAGTTATATTAAAATATCAAATTCATCATAAAATAATGAATAGAACAATAATAGAAATTTATATTTAGTTACTCTTAGATTTCAATATTGGTGTTTTTTTGAGGGAATTAGTATATTATGAAAAGGGTTCCAAAGTTTGATATAACAGGAAGTTATATATGTAACAGGAGGTAGAAGTAGACACACCACTAATGTAATAACAAGGGACAGAGGGTGATAGATTAGCCATTAATTCATTGAAATCAGCCTTACATGTTCATTTTTAATAATAATTTCATTAGATGTCAATTTTTAATTGTAACTTATGATTTATCGAATCTCAGGTATGTCAGGGATCGAAGGATGGCAACCCAACAAAGACAAATAATTGATTTAACTATTCTACTGTGATGCTAATTTCGAAAATTATGGAGGTGGAATCAGTGTCATTACCTTTCTAGTTGGTATGGTTTCTAATGAAGCACTATGTACTAACTAATCTTGCATGCTGAAGGTAAAATGTTTTATACCAAAATTGAGTTCCAAATTGTGCTGTTTTGCTTTGTAGGTAGTTGAGTGTTTCTCTATTCTGCTCGTTTCTTTTATTTTACACATGAATGGGGTGAAATTTGATGAACCTGTTAGAGGCATTAGTTTCACCCCTAGCTTTTTCATTCTTTTCTATTTTCACATGATTCAATTGTTTTTTTATTAATATATGTAGATATTTTCTTATGTTGTGTGGCTATTTCATAGAGTAATAACAGCAGTTGGTACATTTAAAGTATGTATATCTTGGGTCAGGTTAAATCTATTAACTTTGCTATACGAAACAATCAACCCGAAGTGTATATTTAAATTGATGTGAAATTAAATACTACATTTTAGATCTACATGTCTATATCAATTCTAATATAAAAACAGTAAATTTATAGTTATATTGAATTATCAAATTCATCAGCGTAAAATGATGAATAGAACATTAATATAAATTTATATTTAGTTTCTCTTAAATTTCAAAATTGGTGTTTTTTGAGGGAATTAGTATGTTATGAAAAGTATGTTAAAAAAAGTTTTATTTTACACATGAATGGGGTGAAATTTGATGAACCTCTTAAAGGCATTACTGTAACCCCTAGCTTTTTCATTCTCTTCTGTTTTTATATGGGTCAATTGTTTTATATTGATATATGAAGATATTTTCTTATGTTGTGTGGCTATTTCATAGAGTAATAACAGCAGTTGGTACATTTAAAGTATGTATATCTTGGGTCAGGTTAAATCTATTAACTTTGCTATACGAAACAATCAACCCACAGTGTATATTTAAATTGCGGTGAAATTAAATACTACAATTTAGATCCACATGTCTATATCGATTCTAATATAAAAAACAGTAAATTTATAGTTATATTGAAATATCAAATTCATCAGCTTAAAATGATGAATAGAACATTAATATAAATTTATATTTAGTTACTCTTAAATTTCAGAGTTGCTGTTTTTTGAAGGAAATTTATATATTATGAGAAGGGTTCCAAAGTTTGATATAACAGGGAGTTATATATGTAATAGGAGGTAACAGTAACAGGAGGTTGAAGTAGACACACCACTGATGTAATAACAAGTTAAAGCTGGTGATTTTTTTATTGAAATCAGCCTTATATATTCATTTTTAATAATAATTTCATTAGATGTCAATTTTTAATTGTAATTTATGATTTATCGAATCTCTCGTATGGCAAAGATCGAAGGATGGCAACCTAACAAAGAGAAAGAATTGATTTACCTATACAACTGTGATGCTAATTTCGAAAATTATGGAGGTGGAATCAGGGTCATTACCTTTCTAGTTGGTATGATTTCTAATGAAGCACTATGTACTAACTGATCTTGGATGCTCAAGGTAAAATGTTTTATACCAATGTTGAGTTCCAAATTGTACTGTCATAATTGGTAGATAGTTGAGTGTTTCTCTATTTTGCTCATTTCCCTTATTTAAGACATGAATGGGGTGAAATTTGATGAACCTCTTAAAGGCATTATTGTCATCCCTAGCTTTTTCATTCTTTTCTATTTTTACATGGGTCAATTTTTTTATTTTAATATATGTAGATATTTGCTTATATTGTGTGGCTATTTCATATAGTAATAAAAGCATTTATTACCCTATGTAATTGCAGATACTACAATTTAGATCTAGAAGAATTGATATGGACATAATATCAATTCTAATATAAAAAACAGTTAATTTCTACTTATATTAAAGTATCAAATTCATCAACTTAAAATAAAGAATAGTACATTAATATAAATTTATGTTTAGTTACTCTTAAATTTCAAAATTGGTATTTTTTTGTGGGAATTAGTATATTATGTAAAGGGTTCCAAAGTTTGATATAACAGGAAGTTATATATGTAACAGGAGGTAACAGTAATAAGAGGTAGAAGTAGATACACCACTATTGCAATAACAAGGGAAAGAGAGTGATAGATTAGTCACTGATTCATTGAAATCAGCCCTATATGTTTATTTTTAATATCAATATCATTGGATGTCAATTTATAATTGTAATTTATGATTTATCAAATTTCAGGTATGGCAAGGATCAAAGAATGGCAACCCAACAAAGAGAATTGATTTGCATATACAACTGTGATGCTAATTTTTGAAATTATGGAGTTGGAATCAGTGTTATGGTTATGGCGTGTGTGTTATAGTGTTAGTTTTATCAGTGTCTAGTTAGTATATGCCTCTTGGTTGGTAAATACATGTTAGAACAAATGTCTTCTGTAGAGATGTTTTATACTAAAATTGTGTTTCAAATTGTACTGTTATGTTTAATAGGTAGTTGAGTGTTTCTCTATTTTGCTGGTTTCCTTTATTTTACACATCAATGGGGTGAAATTTTAGTGTCAATGGGGGTGACACATTAGTGTCACCCCTAGCTTTTTCATTCTTTTCTATTTTACATGGGTCAATTGTTTTATATTAATACATGTAGATATTTTCTTATGTTGTGTGTTTATTTCATAGAGTAATAAAAGCAGTTGGTACATTTAAAGTATGTATATTGTGGGTCAGGTTAATTCTATTAACTTTGCTCTACGAAACAATCAATACATAGTGTATATTTAAATAGTAGTGAAATTAAATACTACAATTTAGATCTACATGACCATGTCAATTCTAATATAAAAAACAGTAAATTTATACTTATATTAAAATATCATATTCATCAACTTAAAATAATGAATAGAATATTAATATAAATTTATATTTAGTTACTCTTAAATTTCTATATTGGTGTTTTTTTGGGGGAATTAGTATATTATGGAAAGGGTTCCAAAATTGAGTTCCAAATTGTACTGTCATATTTTTTAGATAGTTGAGTGTTTCTCTATTTTGCTCGTTTCTTTTATTTTACACATGAATGGGGTGAAATTTGATGAACCTCTTAAAGGCATTAGTGTCACCCCTAGGTTTTTCATTCTTTTCTATTTTTACATTCGTTAATTTTTTTGTATTAATATATGTAGATATTTGCTTATGTTGCGTGGCTATTTCATAGAGTAATAAAAGCATTTGGTACATTCAGAGTTTGTATATTTTGGGTCAGGTTAATTCTATTAACTTTGCTCTACGAAACAATCAATCCACAGTGTATATTTAAATTGTAGTGAAATTAAATACTACAATTTAGATCTACATGACCATGTCAATTCTGATATAAAAAACAGTAAATTTATACTTATATTAAAATATCAAATTCATCAACTTAAAATAATGAATAGAATAATAATATAAATTTATATTTAGTAACTCTTAAATAAGTAAGGATCAAAGAATGGCAACCCAACAAAGAGAAAGAATTGATTTGCATACACAACTGTGATGCTAATTTTTGAAATTATGGATTTGGAATCAGTGTTATGGTTATGACGTGTATGTTATAGTTTTAGTGTTATCAGTGTCTAGTTAGTATATGCCTCTTGGTTGGTAAATACATGTTTTATAAATGTAAAATGTAAAATGTTTTATACCAAAATTGAGTTCCAAATTGTACTGTCATATTTTGCAGATAGCTGAATGTTTCTCTATTTTGCTCGTTTCTTTTATTTAAGACATGAATGGGGTGAAATTTGATGAACCTCTTAAAGGCATTATTGTCATCCGTAGCTTTTTCATTCTTTTCTATTTTTACATGGGTCAATTTTTTATATTAATATATGTAGATATTTGCTTATATTGTGTGGCTATTTCATAGAGTAATAAAATCATTTGGTCCATTTAAAGTATATATATTTTGTGTCAGGTTAATTCTATTAACTTTGCTCTACGAAACAATCAATCCACAGTGTATATTTAAATTGTGGTGAAATTAAATACTACAATTTAGATCTACATGTCCATATCAATTCTGACATAAAAAAACACTAAATTTATAGTTATATTAAAATATCAAATTCATCAACATAAAATAATAAATAGAACAATAATAGAAATTTATATTTAGTTACTCTTAGATTTCAATATTGGTGTTTTTTTGGGGGAATTAGTATATTATGAAAAGGGTTCCAAAGTTTGATATAACAGGAAGCTATATATGTAACAGGAGGTAGAACTAGACACACCACTAATGTAATAACAAGGGACAGAGGGTGATAGATTAGTCATTAATTCATTGAAATCAGCATTACATGTTCATTTTTAATAATAATTTCATTAGATGTCAATTTTTAATTGTAACTTATGATTTATCGAATCTCAGGTATGTCAGGGATCGAAGGATGGCAACCCAACAAAGACAAATAATTGATTTAACTATACAACTCTGATGCTAATTTCGAAAATTATGGAGGTGGAATCAGTGTCATTATCTTTCTAGTTGGTATGGTTTCTAATGAAGCACTTTGTACTAACTAATCTTGCATGCTGAAGGTAGCTTTGGTGAAAGTTGCTTTGTAGGTAGTTGAGTGTTTCTCTATTTTGCTCGTTTCTTTTATTTTACACATGATTGGGGTGAAATTTAATGAACCTGTTAGATGCATTTGTTAGTTTCACCCCTAGCTTTTTCATTCTTTTCTATTTTCACATGGCTCAATTGTTTTTTATTAATATATGTAGACATTTTCTTATGTTGGTGGCTATTTCATAGGGGAATAAAAGCTGTTGGTTCATTTAAAGTGTGTATATTTTGGGTCAGGTTAAATCTATTAACTCTGGTATAAGAAACAGTCCACCTACCGTGTATATTTATATTATGGTGAAATTAAATGCTACAATTTAGATCTACATGTCCACATCAATTCTAATATAAAATACAGTAAATTTATAGTTATATTAATATATCAAATTCATTAACTTAAAATAATGAAAAGAACATTAATATAAATTTATAATTAGTTACTCTTAAATTTCAATATTGGTGTTTTTTTGAAGGAATTAGTATATTATAGAAAGGGTTTCAAACTTTGATATAACAGGAAGTTATATTTGTAAAAGGAGGTAACAGTAACAGGGGGTAGAAGTAGACACTCCACTAATGTAATAACAAGGGAAAGAGGGAGATTAGTCATTGATTCATTGAAATCAGCCTTATATGTTCATTTTTAATATCAATTTAATTAGATGTCAATTTTTAATTGTAATTTATGATTTATCGAATTTCTGGTATGGCAAGAATCGAAGGTTGGTAACCCAACAAAGAGAAAGAATTGATTTACCTATACAACTGTGATGCTAATTTCTAAAATTATGGAAATGGAATCAGTGTCATTACCTTTCTAGTTGGTATGGTTTCTAATGGAGCACTATGTACTTACTGATCTTGGATGCTGAGGGTAAAATATTTTATACCAAAATTGAGTTCCAAATTGTACTGTTTTGTTTTGTAGGTAGTTAAGTGTGTCTCTATTTTACTCGTTTCTTTTATTTTACACACAATGGGGTGAAATTTGATGAACCTGTTAGAGGCATTAGTGTCACCCCTAGCCTTTTCATTCTTTTCTTTTTTCACATGTGTCAATTGTTTTACATTAATATATGTAGATATTTTCTTATGTTGTCTGGCTATTTCATAGAGTAATAACAGCAGTTGGTACATTTAAAGTATGCATATCTTGGGTCAGGTTAAATAAATATTAACAGGAAGTTATATATGTAATTGGAGGTACCAATAACAGAAGGTAAAAAAGACACACCTCTAGTAATCACAAAGGAAAGAGGGTGATAGAATAGTCATTGATTCATTGAAATCGGCCCTATATGTTCATTTTTAATATCAATCTCATTGGATGTCAATGTATAATTGTAATTTATGATTTATCAAATTTCAGGTACGGCAAGGATCAAAGAATGGCCACCCAACAAAGAGGAAGAATTGATTTGTATATACAACTGTGGCGCTAATTTATGAAATTATGGATTTCGAATCAGTGTTATGGTTATGGCGTGTATGTTATAGTGTTAGTGTTATCAGTGTCTAGTTAGTATATGCCTCTTGGTTGGTAAATAAATGTTTGAACAAATGTCTTCTGTAAAGAAGATGAAGCACCCATGTATGGTTTCTAATGAAGCACTATGTACTAACTGATCTTGGATGCTCAAGGTAAAATATTTTATACCAATATTGAGTTCCAAATTGTACTTGTACTAGAGCATAGTTAATAGAATTAACCTGACCTGTCATATCTTGTAGATAGTTGAGCTTTTCTCTATTTTGCTCGTTTCTTTTATTTTACACATGAATGGGGTGAAATTTGATGAACCTCTTAAAGGCATTACTGTAACCCCTAGCTTTTTCATTCTTTTCTATTTTTACATGGGTCAGTTGTTTTATATTAATATATGTAGATATTTTCTTATGTTGGGTGGCTATTTCATAGGGTAATAAAAGCAATCGTTACATTTAAAGTATGTATATTTTGGGTCAGGTTAAATCTATTAACTTTGCTATATGCAACAATCAACCCACAGTGTATATTTAAATTGCGGTGAAATTAAATACTACTGTTTAGATCTACATGTCCATATCAATTCTAATATAAAAATCAGTAAATTTATACTTATATTAAAATATCAAATTCATCAACATAAAATAATGAATAGAACAGTGGCGGCTCGTCAGGGGACGCGGGTGAAGCACCGCTTCACCCACAATTTCCGAAACAAAAACTTACATTTTATTTTTTATATAAAACATAATTGGTATAATAATTTATTTAATTACGTATAGATTAATACATCAGCATTATAATAATTAATGCCAAATTAATACAATACTAACAATTATATGAATTATACAATATACAAACGTAGCGTATTCTTAAATAATAGAGCGACGACTGCGGCGGGCGGCGAGCGGCGAGCGCCGTTGTTCAGTTAACTAAACAGTCAGAAAACTCTATCTCATATGAGATGCCTGGGAAGCGCAACCAGCACGATCGATAATACCGCTGCTAAATTCCAGATTTGTTTACGGATGTTGCCATGGTAACGCACGAAGCCGTTTTCTAAATACGTGAGCTAAAAATAGAAAACGCGCGGCGCGTGGGATGCTGCTGCAGCAGGCTTTATTGCACGCGTTTCGTTTCCTTAAGAATAAAATTCAGTGAATTTACATCGTATCGCGCCGTGGGGGTGGCTGTTAAAGTTTTTGAAAATGTTTGCATTGTAAACACCATTTTCCAGATGGAAAAACGATGACAAAAAAGACTTTATGCATACAGAGGGACCTAACACCAAACCTTTTCTTGAAATAGAAAAACAAGGAAAATCGAAAGACAGAGTTTTCGTTCGAAAGTTTCGCAATCAGTGGTATGCTGATTATAAGTGGTTGTGTGGAAGTGTTTATTTAAAGAGGCTGTTTTGTATGCCCTGTTTGACAGTAGGTGTAAAATCAAGTGTGTGGAATAAAGAGGATTTTAACAATTTTGGAAACGTAACAAGGGGTTGTAGTAGACATGAAGGTTCTTCAGATCACATTCACTGTGCATTATCGTTTGCCAAATTAAAGAAAAACCTCAGCACAATTGAAGACGCGTTGAAGGAAAATTCCAGGTTGTATTTAAAAATGTTTAATGACAATGTGCTTTTAAATAGAAGATTCATGCAGTTACCTATTCGCGCCATTGTTTATTTAGGAAAACAAGAGTTAGCATTTCGAGGGCACAACGAATCTGATTCCTCGGATAATCGGGGGAATTTCAAAGAACTTTTGGACTCTTATATATCAGTGAGCAGTGTGGACATTCAAGAACACTATAAGAAGATATCCCCCATTTTTTCTGCAAATTCAAAAACAATCCAGAACGAATTGATAGACTGTATTTCGGATTACATCGATGAACATGTGGATCATAAAATAAAAGACAGTGATTTTTTCTCTATCCAAGTCGACGACTCAACGGACATTCTTCAGAAATCTCAGTGCAGCATTATACTTCGATACGTTAATAGTGCGGGAAAGTTAGTTGAGCGGTTTTTGGGCTTCTTTGATGTTAGTATCGACCGAACAGCGGATGCTCTTTTTGATTTGGTGACTAAACATATTGAAAAATATGATTTCCGTTCAAAATTAGTAGGACAATGCTACGACGGCGCTAGTGTCATGTCAGGACATATAAATGGTCTCCAATCAAAAATAAAAACCGAAGCTCGACGAAGCCATTTTTGTACATTGTGCAGCTCACCGTTTCAATTTAGTGCTTCAGCAGAGTTGCAGTACTATACCACAGTGCAGTATTTTTTTCGCAAACGTGAATAGTTTCCCGACTTTTTTTCATCATTCTACAAAGGGAACTCAAGTAGCTGACACAATAATGAAAAAAAGGGTACCCACATCTGTTTCAACCCTTTAGACATCGAATTCTAAGATAGTGAATGTGATTGATAATGAATGGGACGGTTTAAAAACAGTTTTTACTGAAATTAGAGACGACCAAACTTCGGATCAAAGTTCAATAACTCAAAGTGTGGGCCTCTTAAATCATCTAAATAATTTTGAATTTGCTCTACTCAGTGCTATTTTTAGTGACATTTTCAAAATGACCGATATTCTGTTTGATGTGTTACAGAAACGGTGACTTAACATTAATCTTTGTATAACACAAGTTAGGAATACTCAACGTCTTTTAAATGGAAAAAGAAATGAGGAAAATTTCCAAAAACTTTTTGATTCAGTCAGTGTAAAAGTGCCAGTGTAAAAATTTCAGGTATGGCAAGGATCAAAGAATGGCAACCCAACAAAGAGAAATAATTGATTTGCATATACAACTGTGTTGCTAATTTTTGAAATTATGGAGTTGGAATCAGTGTTATGGTTATGGCGTGTGTGTTATAGTGTTAGTTTTATCAGTGTCTAGTTAGTATATGTCTCTTGGTTGGTAAATACATGTTAGAACAAATGTCTTCTGTAAAGATGTTTTATACCAAAATTGTGTTTCAAATTGTACTGTTATGTTTAATAGGTAGTTGAGTGTTTCTCTATTTTGCTGGTTTCTTTTATTTTATACATCAATGGGGTGAAATTTGATGAACCTGTTAAAGGCATTAGTGTCACCCCTAGCTTTTTCGTTTTTTTCTATTTTTACATGGGTCAATTGCTTTATATTAATATATGTAGATATTTTCTTATGTTGTGTGGTTATTTCCTAGAATAATAAAAGCAGTTGGTACATTTAAAGTATGTATATATTGGGTCCGGTTAATTCTATTAACTTTGCTCTACGAAGCAATCAATCCACAGTGTATATTTACATTGTGGTGAAATTAAATACTACAATTTAGATCTACATGTCCATATCAATTCTAATATAAAAACAGTAAATTTATACTTATATTAAAATATCAAATTCATCAACTTAAAATAATGAATAGAACATTAATATAAATTTATGTTTAGTTACTCTTATTGGTGTTTTCTTTGGGGGAATTAGTATATTATGAAAAGGGTTCCAAAGTTTGATATAAGAGGAAGTTATATATGTAACAGGAGGTAGAAGTAGACACCCCACTAATGTAATAACAAGAGAAAGAGGGTGATGGATTAGTCATTAATTCATTGAAATCGGCCTTATATGTTCATTTTTAATAATAATTTCATTAGATGTCAATTTTTAATTGTAATTTATGATTTATCGAATCTCAGATAGTCAGGGATCGAAGGATGGCAACCCAATAAAGAGAAAGAATTGATTTATCTATACACTTGTGATGCTAATTTCTAAAATTATGGAAATGGAATCAGTGTCATTACCTTTCTAGTAGGTATGGTTTCTAATAAAGCACTATGTACTAACTGATCTTGGATGCTCAAGGTAAAATGTTTTATACCAATATTGAGTTCCAAATTGTACTGTCATATTTTGTAGATAGTTGAGTGTTTCTCTATTTTGCTCGTTTCTTTTATTTAAGACATGAATGGGGTGAAATTTGATGAACCTCTTAAAGGCATTATTGTCATCCATAGCTTTTTCATTCTTTTCTATTTTAAATGGGTCAATTTTTTTATATTAATATATGTAGATATTTGCTTATATTGTGTGGCTATTTCGTAGAGCAATAAAAGCATTTGGTACATTTAAAGTATGTATATTTTATGTCAGGTTAATTCTATTAACTTTGCTCTACAAAACAATCAATCCACAGTGTATATTTAAATTGTAGTGAAATTAAATACTACAATTTAGATCTATATGACCATGTCAATTCTAATATAAAAAACAGTAAATTTATACTTATATTAAAATATCAAATTCATCAACTTAAAATAATGAATAGAACATTAATATAAATTTATGTTTAGTTACTCTTAAATTTCAAAATTGGTATGTTTTTGAGGGAATTAGTATATCATGTAAAGGGTTCGAAAATTTTATATAACAGGAAGTTATATATGTAACAGGAGGTAACAGTAACAGGAGGTAGAAGAAGACACACTACTATTGTAATAACACGGGAAAGAGGGTGATAGATTAGTCATTGATTCATTGAAATCAGCCCTGTATGTTCATTTTTAATATCAATCTCATTGGATGTCAATTTATAATTGTAATTTATGATTTATCAAATTTCAGGTATGGCAAGGATCAAAGAATGGCAACCCAACAAAAGAAAGAATTGATTTGCCTATACAGCTGTAATGCTAATTTTTGAAATTATTGAGTTTAAATCAGTGTTATTTTTATGGCGTGTATGTTATAGTGTTAGTGTTATCAGTGTCTAGTTAGTATATGCCTCTTGGTTGGTAAACACATGTTTGAACAAATGTCTTCTGTAAAGACGATGAAGCATTATGTACCAGCTGATTTTGGATTGTCAAGGTAAAATGTTTTATATCAAAATTGTGTTTCAAATTATACTGTTATATATTGTAGGTAGTTGAGTGTTTCTCTATTTTGCTGGTTTCCTCTATTTTACACATCATTGGGGTGAAATTTGATGAACGTGTTAGTGGCATTAGTGTCACCCCTAGCTTTTTCATTCTTTTCTATTTTTACATCGGTTAATTGTTTTATATTAATATATGTAGATATTTTCTTATGTTGTGTGGTTATTTCATAGATTAATAAAAGCATTTGGTACATTCAAAGTATGTATATTTTGGGTCGGGTTAATTCTATTAACTTTGCTCTACGAAACAATCAATCCACAGTGTATATTTAAATTGTAGTGAAATTAAATACTACAATTTAGATCTACATGACCATGTCAGTTCTAATATAAAAACGGTAAAAATAAAAAACGGTAAAGAGGGTGATAGATTTGTCAATAATTCATTGAAATCGGCCTTATATGTTCATTTTTAATAATAATTTCATTAGATGTCAATTTTTAATTGTAATTTATGATTTATTGAATCTCAGATAGTCAGGGATCAAAGGATGGCAACCCAATAAAGAGAAAGAATTGATTTATCTATACAACTGTGATGCTAATTTTGAAAATTTGGAGATGGAATCGGTGTCATTACCTTTCTAGTTGGTATGGTTTGTAATGAAGCACTATGTACTAACTGATCATGGATGCTCAAGGTAAAATGTTTTATATCAAAATTGAGTTCCAAATTGTGCTGTTTTGTTTTGTAGGTAGTTGAGTGTTTCTATATTTTGCTCGTTTCTTTTATTTTACACATGAATGGGGTGAAATTTGATGAACCTTTTAAATGCATTAGTGTCACCCCTAGCTTTTTCATTCTTTTCTATTTTTACATGGATCAATTTTTTATGTTAATATATGTAGATATTTTCTTATGTTGTGTGGCTATTTCATAGAGTAATAACAGCAGTTGTTACATTTAAAGTATGTATATCTTGGGTCAGTTTAAATCAATTAACTTTGCTAAAAAAAACAGTCAACCCACATTGTATATTTAAATTGTGGTGACATTAAATACTACTATTTAATCTACATGTCTATATCAATTCTAATATAAAAAAACAGTAAATTTATAGTTCTATATGTAGTTATATCAAATTCATCAGCGTAAAATGATGAATAGAACATTAATATAAATTTATATTTAGTTACTCTAATATTTCAATATTGGTGCTTTTTTGAGGGAAATATTATATAAAAAGGTTTGTAAAAAGGTTTGTAAAATTTGACTTCGACTTATTTGGCCAGGTTTTTGGGTTAGCTGGCAGGCTCTTACCCGTTTCTAGTCGGCTTTTACCCTATATGGGCACTAATTTATGGGGGTCTCTATTTGACCCAGAAGGTTACCTAGCAAGTGGTATAGATAAGATAGATAAGAAAGAATAGTATTTTAGATGAAGTCCTGGCGAACTTCTGAGGTTATTACGAATGAAAAAGAAAATGAAAAAAATTTTCTTTTTCCCCGTCAGAGATTGACAGGTCTTCTGTCTAGCAGACCGATCGATCGGAAACGATCTTTCGACTGCCAGACCACGGACAGGATTATAAGTCGTCGAAGCGGTCTTATGTAAGCCGGGAATCGATTTATCGATTCCGTTATGCTTGCGGCCCGTATGGGAAATTGGGACATTGCGCTATATTACCCAGGAAATCCGGG
>JARFXV010002097.1:2500-182885 GCA_031761425.1 Cosmopolites sordidus
ACGCAATTAATTCCCCTAAACTGTCTGCATGTGCGGTCGATGAGTTTGTCACACTGTCCGTATAAAATAAATAAATTCATGATCACAACATTCGAATAGTTAATTCCTTCCATTCTTTTCTGAGACAATTACATACTTAAATACGTTAATAATGAATTGTCAAACTAATAATATGAAATACATAAATTTTTATAATATTTATTTAAAGTAATATCACCCTAGCCGGCCGTGGCCCACTACTAAAATATACCATTATCTTTGCATTAATTGCTTTTTTATTGGTTTTTTTTGCTTATAAATCGAAAACCACTAAACATATATATCCCCTCTAACCGCTTATAAATATATATCATCACTTAGCAGTTTCAGATAGATAATGTATTTCTCTTTTGTCCTTCGCTATAAAATACAGGTTGTTCCATTTAAAATCCCTACATAACATGCATTATTAAGTTCTATCAAAAGCGCACTATTTTGTAAACGCCCTGTATGCGATAAATTAATGTTCATGTCATATTATTATAAAGCAACCTATTAAGGAATCGTATTCAAAAAATCAGGTATCTAGCTATGCTAGTTGTAAAAAGAAATATTTTTATATTCCGGAATGTTTGTTGCCAAGTTTCTTAAAAATATTTTTAATTTCCGAAACGGCTTAAAATAGGTACTGCATATGTTATATAAAAAAGTTTCAAAATGCCTCACAGAATCTAAAAATGTAATATTAGATAGAGAATTCCATTAAAAAAAACAAAGTTAGTATTAGCTACGAGTATATTTGGCAATACCGCAGCTCACAAAATATTTTAAACCGAAAGCTCATGTTTACTATACAGTAGTATCTAAAATTTCAAGATTTGTGACCTTTCTAGTTGTGAACTCTGGGGAGTAGGCAGATTGAGACCTCGAATTAAATCAACTAGATTCTCTTGATAATAGCTTCAAAGTGGAAGCCGAAACGTCGAGATTTTGCAAATCTAAAACAAGGTTCTACCCGATAACCTAGTAATTATATATGCAGGGTATCCCATAACGTATCCGCCATAGGGTTGCCACCCTATGGCAACCAGTTATGCCAACTGGTGATAATAAAGATAAGAGGCTTTAGTCAATAAATGTATTGGCAAATGTTACTCATTAAAAAGATTCAGGGTGATTATGTTGAAACTGAAACATTATTAGCATTATCAGAATTACCACCCTATGTTCTTTATGATTTTAAAACGGGCATATTTAAAAATTATATTTCCAATTATTACATGCGTCATTTGAAGATAATGAATCATCTCAATCGCCTAGTTTCAGATGATTTAGGGAATTTAGCAACATATAGGGCCACCGGGAGGTCGGTTTGTGTGCCAGTGAACTAGTAAATATCAGTTTACAAGCTTTGCAATTATTTAAAGGGTCCAGATACCTTACTTTATATAAGAGACATTGTTTGAAGTTTTCTAAGGCTTGAGGAGTATCTAACAAATTTTAAAAGAATATAGGGTTTGGAGTTCTAATATTTATTGGAGTTCGAATTATGTAACTTTTAGTTATTTTTTTGGTAATTCTTTATCAGAAATTTCCCTGATACTGAGTTTACCTGAAACCTATTTGAAGCACTAAGTCTTTTCAATAGGTTTTCCTTTCACAATCCGCTCGGTTTCGGAAATAGTCATAAATGACAAGGAGTTAAATTAGGTGAATATGGAGATGTTTAAGCATTAAGCATAAGATGTTTAAACATAAGACACTATTTTTGGAGATTAAATTTAAATAACAGACAATCGCTTTATAATTGAATGCATCGCATTATAATTGAATGCATCATAATTCAAGACTGATGTAGAAGCATGACTCTTAATTTAAAAAATATTTTAACAATGTTCATTTGTTTACTTTTAGTTTTATTAATAATAACCAATTAATATTTGGCAAATGTGCTTTTTCACATATTTGCATAAATGTTAATTCTTATCATAGCTGATAATTTAAAAACTTTACCGTTTTTTTTCTCGAGAAACGTTTGGTTTTTAACCATTATTGTAAGGGAATTTTCTCTTTAAAATGATGTAAAGAATTAAACTGAAGAATAAAATCCCAGATTATGTTCGACATGGACAACATCTCACATTTCACGTATCAAGAGACGAACAAGGAAAACCAGAAAATAATATTCAAGGATCCACCGAGCAAAGGTATCGAAGAAATCAATAACTATCGCATGGAAAAGAAAATCAAAGTCAAAGAGTCCCAACTGTTAAAAAGAAATATGAGCTTAGCCATACATACATTCTTAAAAGAATTATGAAATATCATAAAATAGGGCCAATATAAGATATTCAACTATACACAGTACCAAAGTACCAAAGGTGGTACATGAAGCATTAAATATTTCTCAGCATAAATCGGTTAACTGCAAAAATAGTCAAGATATTTCAAACGGACTGTTCAATATTCAAAGTAATCTCTTATTGCAAGACACTTATTCCATCGTCTTTTCGAGTCTTCGAAACGTTTTTATACTCGACTTCTGCTGTTTCCTTTAAAGCGACTAGCGAATACTTTGGATGACTTCTATGGGCTTTAAAAACCCCTCACGGCGTGGTTTGTTCAATCGAGACAATACGAAATAATCACACGGACCCATATCTCGTAAATATAGTGCTTTTGCGTTTTTTAGTGCTTAAATTACAGTTTTATACAATTTTCACTGAATTATATTATTCCGACATGTTTCACCAACACAGTAGCTTCTCCAGATGTGAAGTATATATTGAAGAAGTGTTGGCGAAACATGTCAGAATAATATAATTCGGTGAAAATCGTATAAAACTGTAATTTTATTTTAAAGTAATAGTGAATTTAAGGTAAATAGCCTAATCATCCGATGTATTCTAAAAAAAACGACATTTATCCTTTATTCAAGCAATTTCAAGATTAGTTAGAAATAGTTGGGGATGGATAAGGTATCCGACGTCCAAAAACTGCGTAGAGCCCTGAAATGATAGCACGCGCGGAGCGCGGAGGAGTGTGGGGGAGTCTTTAGAAACTTCGATTCGAATTTTAATTATTGTTGAATTAATATGAATTAAGATTTTTGGGATAAGTTGCTATGAAGGATAAAAAAATATATATTATACGTAAATGTATTGTATATTAAACTAGACAAATCGAAAAGTTCACGGAGCGAAAATGATAAAACAAGTTTATAGTTGAAAAAATGCCTTTGTTCTTCCTTATATTCCCCTTTAAGCTCAATACATTTTTTCCAGTGGTTCTCCAATTCATTTATTCCATCTCTAAAGTTATTTTCTGGAAGTTCTTCAAAATACTCATGTTCGGCTGCTATAACTTCTTCATTTGATAAAAAATGCTTGACACATAGATTTTTTTTGAGGTTTTGGGAACAGATGAAAATCAGAGGGGGCCAGATCTGATGAATATCGTGGATGCTCCAACATTTCGTAGTGTAACACCTTCAATTTAGCCATTGCAAGAACTGTGAGCCCGTGCATTATCTCGATACAATAATTTTTTTTTTCGCTAAACCAGGTCTTTTCCCACGAATTTTTCCAATTGATTCAAAAGGTTTGAATATTACTGTTCTGTTATTGTTTTACCGGTTTAAAGGTAATCAATTAACAAAATGCCTTTTGCATCCCAAACATTTTGTCGATTTTGACCACTTTGGCTATTTCGGAAATGAACAATTTTTTTATCGCAGTTCAGGATCATAGTAGTAAACCCAAGTCTCATCCATAGTTACAAAACGACGTTTAAAATATATTTTATTCTTTCGAAAAATATGTTAGAAAATTTTACTCGAAGTCGTTTTTGATTAGAATTTAACAAAAGCGGCACCCAGCTTGCACATAGCTTCCTCAAGACCAATTCCTTTTTCAAAAGTTGATACACCCGTTCATTTGAGATGTCCATGGCCTTAGCAGCTTCACTCAAAGTTAATTGTCTGTAATCGATATCAGGTATAGAACTAATTATTTGTACAGTAGTAGTTTTTTCAGCAGTAGTTTTGTCTAATAAGTGCTATTGGACGTCCAGAACGAGGATCATCATCCAGGCCTGTACCACCACGTCGAGGCTCACCTGCCTACTTACAAACCATTGTTTTTGAAGGAGCAGAGTCCCCTAATACATTTACCAATTTCACTGTGAATTTCCATTTCATTTAAATATTTTTTTACAAAGAAATTAATCACTGCACGTTTTTCAATATTTTTCATTTTATAAAATAAAACTGATACGTTTAGTTTAAGCTGTTGTTTTCGTGCGAATGAACTGACAGATCGCAATGAAACTTCACATATATTCATACGATAGGTAAAACTTCAAAATGTAGTGGATTATATAGTTCTTTTCCTGCTGTATAGGTGCCACTCCACAAACTTTTCAATTAGCCTAGTACTAAATCACTGAAGTCACAAAACCAGCTGAAACATTCGAAAAATATCGAAAAGTTTAAAAATGTTCACCCTATAAATTATAAGGCATTATATATATATATATATATATATATATATATATATATATATATATATATATATATATATATATATATATATATATATATATATGCCTTAATATTAAAGCCGCGTCCTTACTTGAGCACAAATAAGGAAAGCCGAGCCTGCACCGAAGGCCTCGGGTCGGGAAAAATATCTGCAACAATACAATTTTTGATTTTCTCGGCGAGAAAATGTCGAATGAACAATTATTAGTGGCTTGTGTCAATTTCATATACATTTATAACTTATTAAAAAATAAAAAACGTAAAAAACATAGATGTAAATGGTCTTTCCAATTATATTAACATATTCGAATGAACGCGAACGAACGCGCATGAGACAAGCCGGTGTTGTCAAACTAATCGCCGGAGTGTCAAACTAATCGCCGCTCAGCCTCGAGGTGATCCACCTATAGTGGATAACTACGCATTTTCTCGGCGAGAAAATCAAAAATTGTATCACTGCAGATATTTTTTTTCGGCCTTGGTGCGGGCTCGGCTTGCCTCATTCGCGTTCGTCCTCAAGTGAGGACGTGGCTTAATAATACTAGTTTACAAATTCTAACTTTTTATATATCCCGAAAGAAATGTATATAAATATTTTAATATACCTTCCTTAAACCTAAAAGTGTTAGCAGAAATATTCTATCACATCACATTTTTTTTCTAATGTCAAATCATTTTTTTCAACTACCCTACGTGGTGACTTTTTTATATTTTTAGTTTAATATTTATTTATTCAATTCAAACAACAAATATCTTGTTTCAAAATTAATTAAAATGTAGAATAGAAAGTGTAAACAAAGTTCTAATCGTTGTGATTTGTGGACAGTTTATATTTTCAAAAAAAAAGACCCACTGTGGATTCGTTAAAAAGTGCATATCTTCATTATTTTGGATTTCCTGTTGCGAATCAAGATAAAAATTGAGTGCCTTATGTGTTTTGTGAAAGCTGTAGAATCGTTTTACTCCAATAGTCAACTTATACCTTCCATTTGGTTCACCAATACGGAGAGAACCTAGTAATCATGAAAATTACTGTTACTTTTATGTTACGAAGACAGTGGGATATAATACAAAAAATAAAGCGAGTATTGTATATGCCGAAATTCCGTCTGGTATTAAACCAACTTTACATTCGAAGGATCTTCCACATCCAATTTGTCCCGGTAATTCGAGTCAAAACATACTAGAAGATGACAGTGAAAGTGAAGTTGAAGTAAAATTGATTTCTAGTTATTCTGACGATAATTATAATTATCAACTAGTTAAAATTAATTAATAAATTAAGATTCGTAAAGATGTAAAAGAGCATCAGTTTAAAAACCTTTTATCTGGAAGTCATTCAAAATGGTTGTCAAAGAATTTCTGGGAAATTAATGTTGTGTTTGGGAAATAAATTTTGGTGATAAATGCTGATTTGTTGAAAAATTTTCGACAGATGGGAGTGAACATGTCATTGAAGATCATTTCCTGCACTCGCTTTTGAGTTTTTTCCCTGAAAACTTAGGAAGTATGAGTAAGTATGTATTAAAGATTTTCGAAGAACGACATCAAGGATTTTAGGATGAAAACATTACTGTTAGTCCATTATAAGAGAAACCAATACAAAAAACTATAAAAAGAAGTAAAAAATTAGCCATTTTTATGTGTTTTTTTATTATTCATACTACGATTGTTTTCCATGGTTGCAATGTGGTTTCTAAAAGCAGACGTGATATAATTTCCTTAATATTTATTTTTTGTATAGCTTCCATCCGGGGTATAAGAACCGTGCAAACTAGTGTAATTAATTAATTACATAAATAATAAGTATTAATAGAAAATATTTAGTTCCTCAATGCTCTTCAATAAAATATATAACAAATCTATATTTTGTTTTCGTTCATAACATTCATTATTACAAGGAAAACATTATCGAAATAAAAAACACACAACACTAATAAGTATGTAATTCCTCAACAACATAAAATGCCTCTTTTAAAATTAATAAGCCACTTCTCTGAGTAAATGTGATTGCAAAAAATATAAAAGATTGACCAATATGAGTTTCAGAATTTTAAAATGAGGCATAATGATAACTACAACTGATAATACGATAATCCAATAATTTTTATTTTATCTTCAAGAGCAAATAAAGCATTATGTTTTAAAAATAATGTTGTATTAAATGATACTGAAAATAATATCGTTCCATAATAAAATTGTATGGTAAACCCTATAGGAATATTCTAACAGAATATATTTGGCCTAAACTGATAAATCTGAAAATAAACAATATTTTCTTTCAATAAGACTGTCATACATCGCAACGTATGACTTATCACACATCTAGTCAGACCATCGATTGAAGGCGAGGCATTATTTTGCGAAAATAAACCCCCAACAATAACCAACAATAATTTTAAATGGAACATTCAGATCACCATTGAAATTATATTTATGAAAGAATAATCGAAAATTCAGAATATATTCCACCAGGCGAAGCCCAGGCGGATATATGAACGACATCATTTTGAAAACATAATGTCATTTAAATTAAATAAAACAAATGTTTACTTTGTTATTTATCACTTTTTTTTGACTTTATGACTATAGTTTCGTAAACAATGTTACATTATCAAACTGACTTTAAAACTAAGGTATCACAGCTGTTTATCCTATAAATACATTTTTTACAGTTTTAATGAGGTTACTTTTTAATAATATTCTGATCATTTTATAACTGTCTAGATTATTATATAATAAAGCAAAGAATATGCTGTTTTGATTTAGATACGTAGACGAGATTTTGGTCTATTACATTGGAAATGACAGAGAAATAAAAGAAACATTAAAATATGTAAATATAATCCATCCAAAAATAAAATTTACGCTTGAAAAAGAAAGAAATCAAACCATACATTTATTGATTGATTTGTCGGTTACTTTGTGATAGCTAATTTTTTAAATTAAATAAAACAAAGTTTTACTTTGTTATTTATCATTTATTTTATTTTTTTCTAGATCATTCAATGTCCAAACAAAAAAATACTAATAAACTAGAATTTAATATATATCGAACAGCCACATACATAGATATAACAATTTCAAAATAATCAATTCACCCCGTTACACATAAATATGCTGCATACAAATTCAATGATCCACCAGGCATTCACAATTCCATTATACAAAAATAATCGAAAAACATCACTTTAAAAAATAAAAAGGTCATAGCACAAAATAACGGCAATATAAAACAAATACAATTATTAATAATATACCCAAAAGTTAAACCAGCAAACGATAAGAAATACTGTAATATATGTAAGATTGTAAGATATGTAAGATTGTAAGATATGTAAGATTGTAAGATTGTAATATATGTAAGATTGTAATATATATATATATATATATATATATATATATATATATATATATATATATATATATATATATATATATATATATAAGATTGTGAGATTGTAAGATATGTGAGATTGTAAGATATGTAAGATTGTAAGATATGTAAGATTGTAAGATATGTAAGATTTAAGGTATGTAAGATTGAAAGATATGTAAGATATGTAGATATGTAAGATTACAAATTTCGGCCCAATTTCAGAACAAATAGCTCGCTCTTTAAGGAAACATAATTTACTTCTAAAAATCAGGAATATTATGTATTAAGTTGCAACGAGTACATTAGCTGCTATGTGAGCGAGCAAACAGGCCGAAGTTTTCAGACCAGATTCAAAGAACACCAATCTGCGCACCTACTAAAGAAACAAATTCTAAATTTGCAAACCATTTCACAGATAACGAACGTATATTTTCAGAGATAACAAATTGAAAAATTTTACATACAGCCCTCAGTTTTTAGCAAAAAAACTAAACATTTTAGAAGCAATAGAAATTTATTAATGCAATAAAGACCAGTCTAGACAATTATTAAATGATCAGGCAAATCTCCGAAATTCTCCGCTATTTAGAATATTATAAAAAAAAAAGCTCTCAATAAAACTGTAAAAAATGTACTTGGGTAATCCCATAAATACCCGACCTGAAGTGTAGATGGCGGTTGTTGTTTGAAAAGAATGACTATGGTAGAAAGTACCAACCTTATAAAGCTTAAGTTTGAAGTTTGACGACGCTACGTTATTTAATATTTATTTGGCATCCATTGATAGTGAACGCTGTCAGCGAATTGTAAACATGGAAAAATTGGTCATCGTTATGTGATACAATACTTTCATTCGAAAGGTCTCAATCCAACCGATATCAAAGCGGAGTTAAATTTTACTCTGAGGGATACTTCCTTCATTTACAACAGTAAAATATTGAGCGACAAAGTTTAAACAACACCGTATGAGCTACCAAAACGAGCATCGCAGCGGTCGACCAAATGAGGTGACCACGCAAGAAACGGTGAAGAAAATCCACAAAGTGGTATTGGATGACCATCGACTGAAAATGCGCGAGCTAGCAGACATGGTAGGTATTTCAAAAAGTGCTGTACATCGCATATTGCCTGAAAATTTGGACATGAAAAAGCTGTGCGCAGGATGGGTGCCGCGATTACTCACAATAGAACAAAAACAGCGCCGTGAGGATATTTCAATCTTGATTGGACGGCAAACGCTCGGTTTGGCGTAAGTAAAGCTGAGTTTTTGCGTCGATTCATAACCATGGATTTCATGGGTTCATTATTTCACACCTGAAGCGAAGGAACACTCAAAACAATTAACTGAAAGGGGAGAATCAGCTCCAAAGAAGGCTAAGACAGTTCCGTCTGCAGGCAAGGTCATAGCGTCAGTTTTTTGGGATGTGCGTGGTATAATTTTCATTGATTATATTTAGAACGGAAAAACAATCAATGACGAGTATTATGCGAACTTATTGCAGCGTTTGAGTGATAAAGTCAAGAAAAAAACGGTTGTATTTGGGGAAAAAGAAAGTTTTGTTTCATGAAGAGAATGCACCAGTTCACACATCCGTTATCGCGATGGCCAAAATCAATGAGTTAAAGTTCGAATTGCTTTCTCACGCATCCATTCGCCAGGTTTAGCTCGCTCGGATTATTTTCTGTTTCCAAACTTGAAAAAATGGGTCGGTGGTAAAAAATTTGCCAACAATGTGAAGTCTGAGGTTGATGGATATTTTGACGAGCTCAACGATTCTCACTATAAACAGGAAATCGAAGGTATTGAACATCGCTGGGAAAAGGGCATCGAACTAAAAGGAGACTATATAGAAAAATAAAGATATTTTTTTTCCAAAATGTATTGTTTTTTGTTAGGTCGAGTACTTCTGGGACTACCCTCGTATATATGAATAAACGGCTGCCATACCTTAGTTTTAAAGTCAGTTTGATAATGCAACATTATTTACAAAACTATAGTCACAAAGTCTAAAAATAAAATAAGTGATAAATAGCAAAATAGAAAAGAAATTTATACTCTACAGACATTCAATAAAGACGGGATATATGAAAATCCACCCCCAAAAGGGGTGGCGGGGCGTAAAATGTACAAATAAACCCGCTTTCTAACTGTAAGTTCTACAGACTTGAAACTTGACGGGAATTCTCCTTATGCTTCATGAAAATTGATCAAGAACTGTTAATGCAAAAATAAATTTCTAAATGGGGTAGAAAGAGAAATAAAAGAATTATTTCACGAATGATAATTTATATTAATATTAAGAAAATTAAGAAGACTCTGACAGCTATGTCTAATTTTTAATTGTATTAGCTGGTTAATTTTTAATCATTTCTTTAGCTTTTAATTAAGTTATTTTTGCAGATTATCAAAAAGCAGAAAAATCAAAATTTAATAAAAATTGGATACTTGAACTGTGTGACCGTTACTTTAAATTCAGCTGTCAAAATAATGTTTTCATGTCAATAATTAATTTGAGAAAAATGAAAATGTAATAAAATTTGTATGGTCGACGTATGTGACAGTTAGTTTAAATTCAGCTGTCAAAATAATTTTTTCAACGTCGTACTATCTTTAATAATACGATTATAAAATTATATTTGTCGGTTATCTCTATATTCAATTAAGGCATTACTTATATTTGGTTAAATTGTTGTTTCCAATGTTTTTTTTCATATTTGAAGTTTTGGTTTCATATTTGGAGTTTTTATTTGATTTTTATTAATATATAATACTTTTTATTCTGAATATTTTTTTTTTAGTAAATTACAGTAAATTCTTAACCAACAACATCGTTTGTGTCTCCTAGACAGAAAATAGTATCTGCCGTTGATTGTGTTTCCATTAAAAACCACACTGCCCTCGAGGGGAGAGCGAGCACACTGCAAGTCCTTCGTTTTGAGTGGTTTAGTTGCATAAAACATTCTTTATACTCCTACCAAGTGATATTTGTATCCTAGAACAGTGCCTGCAAATGTCCGTAGAAAATATTATTTACTTAATCTTCCTGGATGGTAAGTTGACCCGAAGGCCCTGACTTGTATTCTCTGCTTTTTTCCGAATGTCGCGACAATGTCGTTTATCCGGAGGGTTTATTTGCCGTTCTTTAGGCAGGATTGTGGTGACCGACGTGAGTGATCACACTGGAGCAACGGCCGGCAATGAAGCTGCCGTGGCTCTGATTAGCGGATTGTCCGAAAGGGGCGCCGTCGCTAGGAATTTGTCCAGTAGTCTGGACAGGAACGTCTGAAGCTCTGGAATATCTGGCTCCCGGTGGATTTGCGCATTCCTTACAAACCAGGGAGCGTTTACTATAGTGCGAAGCGCACGTGATTGAAAAAACTGAAGTCTTTTAAACGATGAGGTTGGGAGAAACGAGTACCAGGCCGGATGTCCGTAAGTAAGGACTGATCTGACCATGGACTTATACAGGGTTAGTTGGTTGTCGAGTGTGAACTTACTTCTTCGATTGATAAAGGGGTACAGCATATGGAGCATTCCGTATGCTTTCCCAGTGGCTTTCTTGAGGTGCGAAGACCACGTCATGGCCATGTCGAACTCGAGTCCCAGATAGCGAGCCGTTTCGTCCCACTTGATAGGGACTCCGTGAATGAGGATATTCTGACGGATTATCGGCAGTCTTCGTGTGAAAAAGACAGCCTGGGTTTTGTTGCGATTGATTGCTAGTCGCTATTCGACCAGCCATCTCGAGGCTCTCAACGTCTGCCTTTGCAGCCTGGATGTGATCACCCAGGGCGCGTGGGCCGACTTATAGAAAGCCGAATCATCAGCATAAAATGCAGTCTGCACGTGCGGGATCTTTGGAAAGTCCGCTGTGTAGACATTGAAGATTACGGGGGCAAGAGGGGAACCTTGCAGTACTTCGATTGACGGTGGTTCGATTCGCTGGATGGATGAAAGAGCACCATCGACGAGCACTTGGAAAGTGCGTCCAGTCAGAAATGATGCCAACAGCTTGACTAGGTCGGTTGGAATGCCGAGTCTGAGCATCTTGACTATGAGTTCGAGATGCCAGACTCTGTCGAATGCTTGCGAGAGGTCTAGAAAGACGGCTCCCGTGTGACGCCTTCTGTTGAACCCCTGCCTGATCTCCGTCGACAGACGCGCCGCCTGATCGGCCAGTAGCTACTTGGCTTCTGTGGACTTTTTCCTTTTTTAAGGATTACGATTATTTGGGCATGTTTCCATAGAGATGGAAAATGCTGGAGTCTGAAGATTGCGTTGACTATGTTAGTTAACTGCGTAATATGCTTGTTAGGCAGTCGTTTCAACTGCATCGGTGAGATACCCTCGCGACTAGGAACTATTCTGACTTTCAAACCTCGGATAATATCGTGTATTATCTTCGGCGAGACAATTTGGCTGATCAAGTACCCGGGGTTAAGAGTTCCATTGTAAGAAATAGTTTCTTGCTTGAACTTGTCAACTTTATTCCTCTTCTCGACTGAGGGTCGAGGAGAGATCATCTGCTTTTGATAGGTTACGGCAAAGAACTCCGCTTTCTCCGCCCCGGTGACGGCGTGAGAATCACCCGTCCTCAGGGGGGGGGGGGGTAGCCCTCACTGAAGAAGATTGAACTAGTAAATAAGCAAAAACTCAATCGATAGATACTTTTTAAGCTATTTATATTAAAAACTAAAATGTTCATCCAAAAAATAATGAAGTATTTATTTTTACTATCACCGCAAAAAATATAAATTATGCACTTCAAGTTTTTACAATGTTTGTTGACAGGATAATTGGAACAGGTCATATGTATTTAATAAAAATATACCAAGTAATAAGTCTGCTATGAATCTACAATTATAAACGCCATACTTCTTTGAATTTCAAATTGTTATTAATGAAAAAAAATTAAATAGAAAGTGTTCAATTTTTTTTTTAATTGTAAAAATAACCTAATAATTTTGAGAATAATCAATTTTATCTTTGTTGAAATAAAAACAAGCTTACATTTTATTACAAGAGAATGTTTTGAGTTTTGGATTCATAGTCCATCATTAGTCTACTTCCGCCGAAGAATTGTTTGTCAGGACAATTCTTATTCATTTTTAACATAGAAATCGGAAAAGAAAACTTGCGTTATACCGGCCTTGTGATAATCAATATCTAAATTTTCTACTATATTTTCAAAGTTTCTTTGTTACTAATTAATCAGTTTTGAAAAAAATGTTTACCTATAAAAGATCGGTCCGAATGATTCATAAAAGATTAAATTTTTTAGTGTCTCATTTTGCATGCACTGTATTTAAAAAATTATCTTTTCAATATATTTTACAATTTTTTCTTTGGCAAATATTTATTTCAAGTTACGTCCAGCGCAGCGGGCGGGTAACGGCTAGTAAAAATATAATTTACTGAATTATCACTTGTAATTATCATTATGCCTCATTTTAAAGTTATGACACTCTTATTGCACAGTCCTTTACATATCGGCCTAATGTTATTATAATTAATACAAACAATTCATCACCTACCTTGTATATTTGGAAGACTGTCAACTGTATCGAGTGAATAGCAAATAAATGGATTATTAATCTCCATAAACTTATAATACTGCTTATAGAATGTAATAGTTCTTATTTGAAGATAAGAATATATTATAATACACGTAGGTATAGTGAAATATAGCACTCGTTTAACAATGTTTGGTAATAATAAATTTCGTATCGCCATTTTTATATAAAAGTTGGTACTACCAAAGACTAACTATACACAACTAATTTTTCCCAGGCACACCTTTATTTCCAATTAAGCGCAAAACTTTGATAAGATATGAGTTATGTTTAATTTTTTTAGGCCATAAAATTCACAGTTAAATCGTTCTCGAAGTTTTTTTTCCAACTTCTTGATAATTTTGTTAAACTATTTAACTAAAATGTAGTTGCATAAAATAGATAACAAATGTGACCTGTTAAACTTATTAATAATGTAGATTTATGAAAATTAAATTTTAACTATGTTGTTATCCAACGTATTTCCCACATTTTATACGAGAGCCAGCCTATATATTTGATCCGTTTTTTTAAGTGCCATGAAAATGTATTTAATTAACATACGAAGTGTCTAAATAATGTAACGAGACTGATGATGTAACGTTCGATCTGGCAACACTGATGGCCCTTTGGAGATGGGACTGATCAATATCTAATGCGTCTTCAGTGCGAGTTGGAACTCACTGGAGCTCGTAACAATTATGTGTATAGTATGTTCTGTAAAATGAGTGGTAAAACTTTAGAACAACAGTCCGCTATCCCATTTTGTTTCAGGCTTGAGCAAATACATACATATGAAAGTTTTGTTTTAGGAGCTAGACAATTTGTATGTGTTCCTTTTGGGGAGGGGGGCCCCTTTTTAGATTTTGGGGTTCAGAAAAGGTTCTGATTTTTTTTGCGTTTTGACCGTAAATCATTTTTGAGGGTTTTGCTGGGGTGGAAGGGGAGACCCTTTTTGATCTTTTCTAGGCGCTTTAGAACGTAATCTTTCGAGGGGGGAATGTCAAAGTTACGGTACATGTCAGTGTTTCGAACGTACCACGGAGAATTTGTGATACGTCTAACGATTTTGGTGGCACTGGTGGTGGCGGCGAGGTGGTAAAAGAACCAGCCTGGGAAGGCATATAAAAGAGAGGGGCAGATGATCTATTTAAATATTGTGATTTTGTTGCGGTAGCCTAGTTTGCTGTTTTGGTAAAGAATGGGGTTTAGGGTGGTGACAAGATTGAGGGTTGATTATATTTTGCGTTGGACATGATCGATCCACGACAGTTTTGAGTGTAGAGTGACTCCGAGGTTTTGGGCGTTTTTTGGCATGTGATGGCGATGTTTTGAATGGAGAGGGGGATGGTGGTTTTGCGAAATTTTCTGGTGAAGAAAATCCCTTGGATTTTTTAGTGGTTAAGGTGGATCTTCCATTTGGGCCTGTCAATGTCTGAAAGGAGTCGATATGGTCTTGGAGACGGTATTGGATGTAGTACGCCTTGCTATCGAAAGCAGTGATCGCAGTGTCATCGGCGTAGAGGTAAAGGTTGGTATATTTGGAGGAGAGGTTGTCGGCGGTGTAAAGATTGTAGAGCATTGGTGAAAAGGGAACCCTGTGGAAGCCCAGCCAAAATTGGTCTGGGGTTAGGCGTGAGGAAGAAGCGATTGTTTCGGTGAGATAGAGGCCGGTTTTTTGGTCTATAAAGAGTTTGACAATGAGGCCTTGATGCCAGACGCGATCGAAGGCTTTTTCAATATCAAACAGGACCATGTCGGTTGACTCACGGCGGCAGAAGGAGGTATTAATGGTTTTTACGAGTCGGGAAGGATGTTTTAATCCATCGAGTGATAAAAGAGATGCTCGAGGATGGACTTTTCTAGTAGTTTGGATAGCGATGGGAGGAAGCCGATGGGGTGCCAGTTTTGGGGGAGAGAGAGATTATGACCCTTTTTGAGGATCATGGTAATGAGTGCCGATTTCCAGATGGATGGAAAGTGGCGAAAAATATAGAATTAAAGAGGACTTTTATGTCCTCGATAATGTTGGGGGGGAGTGATTATAGGGCTTTGTTAAAAGTTTTGTCAATCCCAGGTGCGGAGCTGTTTTCGAGGTTTCAGATGTGAGATTTGATTTCTTCGACGGTGACGGGAGGATTGGAGTTTTAGTGAGATGATATCGTTGTAAGCCTTATGGATGTTTTCGTCGAAGACTTGTTGGCTTGGAGCGGAGGAGTTTGGCGTGAAGATGCGTTCTAGTGACGTGGCGAAAATTTCAGGTGGGTTGTGTATGTCTGGGGGTATTTTAGGATGGGGAAGTGGGAGCTTGTGCAAGTTTGTGCAGAGGTGTGATCTTTGCTGATGTCACACGGGAAATTTTACCAAATGGAAGATTGCCGCGCTCTGATGGCGGTTTTTATATTGTATGATAGTGTGAGAGTATCGGCTTTTAAAATCGAGTTTAACGAGGTGATGCATTGCCTTCTGAGCCAATTTTTTTGTTTAATATCGGCTTTGATTTCAGGCGGGAGGATGTATCGGAAAGCTGGTACTGTTTTTGCGGTGGTGTGGAGTTTCAGGTTGGTGGAGATGATATCTTGGATTCGGAAATTTTAATCTCTCTAGAAGTTGGTGGAGTTTGAAGCGTTGGAAAAGCTTCGAGAGATTTGTGAAAGGCTGCCCAGTTTGTGGAAAAAATCTGTCTAGGGGGAAGCGCTGAGAATGGGATCCCGTAGATAGTTATGAGGATGGAGAAGTTGTCAGAAGGTAGAACTTGGAGGGTTTCCACATAGAGGTTGTGTTGGAGGTTTTGAGTTATGGCGATATCGAGGATGGAGGGATGGGTGCCGTGGAAATGAGTGGGGTGGGTTGGGAGGTGAAAAGATAGAAGTTTGGAAATGTCAAAACTGTTAATGATGAAATCTGCTGTGTTTGAGGGGGGATTTCCCCAAGAGTCGAGTTTGGCATTGAAATCGCCGACGGCGGTGGGGGGCATTTGGGTTGAAAAGGTTTTCTAAATCGTCATCGATGTCGTGTTTTCTGGGGAGGCGGTAGACTAAAAATACTGTGAAAGAGTAGTTTGGGAAGGGGGGGCATCTCTTGCGTTTCGGTAGGTGGTAAAGCCTGGAATTTTGAAATTGTTGGCAGGCTTAAGCCATGTTTCCTGTAGAAGGGCGATATCGGAGTGGTGTTCGTAAAGAAAATCAGTAAATTCGTCCTTTTTGGACTTTATGCCGTTGGCATTGGTCCAACTAATAATGGACAGGAGATTAGCCATTCTTGGACTTCAGGACTTGTGATTAGCCATTGCTATGCCGGGGGGTTGGTGGCTGCAGGCCCTGAAGCAGGACGGACAGTGCGCTTTGGAGGTAATTTAGAAGGAAGGTTTGTAATTGGGCTTGAGCACAATGCAACGAAAACGTTTGCAAAACATCAATACGGCTATGGAAAGAGGATTTTGTTAAGAACCACGTTTTCAGATGGTTTTAAGCTGTAGTACTCAACCCTATGTCCGCAGGCACCATGGCTCCCGCAGACCATATTACATGTGCCCACCGCTGCGTTACCAGGATAAAAATATAAATATGTATTATGACAGTTTACAAACCGGCTATGACATATTTATTAGATCGGCGGTCGGCGTGAATGGTGGGAATAGCTAAATTAGTTTGTGCTGTGTAAGATTAGTTTATTATTCGTAGTTATATGCTCATATTTTTAGTATACGATATGTTTTATATACTTTGTTGTTTTAACCCCAAAATGAGTGTATGAAGTAAAATACAATAATCCTATAATTTTAACAGTGACTGAGAGGCATCATATAGTTTTGTCAATTTTAAAGATAAATGTGTTTGTTTGTTGTGGGGCAGTAGTATTGCAGTGGCAAAAAAGAACATAATGTTGAACGTCACATCGAGATAATCCATACCACTTTTAATACTAGCTCTCCACTTAAATCTGAATTAAGAAAGAGGAAAATATCTCAACTAAAATCGAACCTGTCTGCCCAACAGTAGGTTTGTCGTTTTTACTAGGCCTGTGGTAAAATTCCACTATTGTTTCTTTGAAAATTTCTCACATGCTCGAAAAGAAGAAAAACATTTCCAGGATGGTGAATTGTTAAAAGAAACATTTCTGACTGACGCCGATTGCTTATTTGAGGGATTTTCCAGCAAACGTGAGATTATGCCAGCAATATAAGACTTACAGTGGTCAGATAACACCGTCACAAGAAGAATACATGACATTTCAAAGAACATGTAAACTCAATTAAAATGTGATTTGGAAATATGCGAGTCGTTCTCACTACAATTTCACGAACAATAGTCCAGGATGCCTCATTAAAAACAATAAAAATCAAACAAATAAACTGTATAAAGCAGGAGTTTATTTAATTGAGTGCGGGTCGTGTCCAAAAGTCTATGTTGGATAAATAGGAAGATCTTTCTCTACTAGGCTCAACGAACATAGAAGAAGTTATACTAAATAACTAAATAATTCTCATTATGCTAACCACTTAATGTTAGAAAAGCATACTTTCAATAATAATTTTATAATGTTACACAATGAAAATAAATCCAAAAAATTAAATCTTTTAGAGAGCCTGGATATTAATATAAGAAAAAAATTGGATATTTGGCTAAATGACCAGATAGACTTGAATGGTTCACCGTTATTAAACTTATATTGTCCTCCTAGATATTGACACAAAAATGGATTTCCCCACAATCATGTTTTATGGTATTATAAGGTCCATGAACACTTTAGGTTGTAATTACTTTTCTCACTGTTAGTTTAGTATAGTTTGTATTTGAAAAAGTCACAGTGTGTCGAAACAATTGTTGTACATACAATTTTAAATAAAGTGAAAATTTTTAGATATTAATCGTTGCTTGGTTGTTTACCAGAAGAGTTGTTCGCGCAAGAAGCTCTTCGAAGCACGTGGGACGTGGCTACAGTGCTACTAGAGAATCGTATAATAGTCAATTCTGAATGCTACACAACCATTTGTTTGCCAGAAGTCTTTGAAGAAACAACCAGCGACGCAGGATCATTATTCACCATGACAACACGAACACTCACACATCGACCCGAACAACTCAATATTTGACCTCTATAAACATCGATTGATGGTTTATACACAGTACAGTCCTGATTTGGCACCCAAAGATTTATTTCAACGATTTTCGACGCCAAAAGAAGCGGTTGCTGCCTTCAAAATGCGTGTTTTGGAGATAGCTCAATCGGAATGGAAAAATGCTATGAAAAATTGTTCAAACGAATACAAAAGTATCGATTATAGCGGAGAATATTTTGTAAAACCATAACAATATTTTCAATGATAAATAGGTGTTTTCATTTATTATTCGTAATATATAAATAGCAACCATCGTAATGCCATGTTATTACACACTACAATGTGATCTTTGTATTTTATTGTGCAGTTGGTTGTAATTTTGATGATTTGAATTATTTTATTCTAAGATCTTAGATTTTGAGTTCGTTTATATAGTTTGTATTTGAGTCATATAGTCTGTTTATTTATTTATGAATATTCGAATAACCAAATTTTATATAGCAGGTGCAAATAAAATTGTAAAGATAATTTTGGGAGTGATATTTGATAAAGAATGTAGCTGTGTGATTGAATATTTGACGACAATTAACAGAATAACTGGCTTTTTTAGTCTCTACACGTGAACAGCTCATGTGAGATATGGTTTGTACAATGCGCAATATTATCATTATTGCCCGCTTAAAATGTATGTAAATAAATTAAGCAACCAAATAGCAAACAGTCTCCCTGTGACTGCTGTAAAAATTTAATTTGTTTAAGGTCCCACAGCTGCCTGCCACTGAGATAAGAGAAAATCCTATGGCGGGTCATCTGTTGAAATTTCACCGGAGATGTCGAAATCTTGATTTAGTTAATTATTTTTTAAAATCAAATCGAAAATAAGTATAAAATTTATGTCAGTCAAGATGAAATTATCAAGATATTGAAACAAAAAATTGGGTATTAAAAGGAGATTAAGAATCAGGCCAAAATGGCTATATCACGCCCCATACCAGTTGCAAAATTCACTGTGCGTGGAATTTCATCGTTTTTACCAAATATTGTTTTAAAAATCCGAATCAAACAACAGCAGAATTATCAAAAGGCAAAGAATGATATTGAGGAGAATCTTAAGCCTGATAAGCTAAAAACTTGATTAAATTCAAGATCAGTGATTATTGAATGATGAATATTTTGGAAGAGAACATGAAGTTGAAATTAAATAAAGACTATAACATTAAGTAAAATGAGGGAACCTACAATTCAAATAATTTATTTTAATCAAGAACTAAGTAAGAAACAAATCCAAAAATGTATAATGGAACAGAATTATTTGAATGGTAAGACCAAAGTTTTGTTTGTGAAAACCTTAAGGACCTCAGATATAAACGTTTTCACAAACTAAAAACAATTCTAATTTCTAAAAACAATTTTTAGAGAATGCAATCCAACAAAATATAAAGAGAAAATGTATATACTGGATTGGATAAAATATATGTGGTGTATGAGAATCTTGATATAACGAGATAATATCAACAAGAATTTCATCATAAAAAAACAAAGTGTTCAAATCATGTTACGGTCAAGCCCTATTGACCGACAACCAACATACGAAAAACCATTACACCAACGGAAAACTCCAACAGAGTCTCAAAACTATACACCATACCAAAAATCCACAAGCCGAAGGTACCCCTACGACCAATTGGAAGTCCTTTTGATTCGCCTCTACAAAAATTTGAAAAATATCTAGCGAGTATCATGCAATCCGTGTCCGAAGAATCACAATCATACATAAAAACACCGAACACTTCAAAATATATATTTATATCATTAAGGGCATGACAGTCGACATTGTATCACTGTACCCCCGAACATACCCTTAGATGAGGAACAGGATGAAATAGCAAAGAACGAGACCTTCCCTCCACTCGCTATAAAACTCGCAGAACACTATTTCAGAAACAGAAGGCGCATCCATAGGCTCTGCACTGTCTCCTGTCATTACCAATCCCCATTGCCCATTGCCAAGGGAACACAAACGATCGGATGTCTAAATCATTCCGGATATCGATCCGTTCATTCTGTGAAGAGTCACAGTAAAAGGAATCACTGATAGGATAGGCAGACTACTAAGGAAACATAAGATCAAAACAGCCGACAAGCCACACAAAACTGTCGCAAACATCCTAAAAAACCCCAATGAAAAGTTAGGCTGGAAAATCATGGTATATAACATATCTTGTTCCGATTGCAATACTTAAGACAAACAAACAGACGAATCTCGACCAGAATACAAGAACATAAACACAACGTAAAAAACAAACAAACCACTTCCATCTACAATCCCCATCTACAAACAGGACATAAATTCAATTTTGAAGGAGCCCAAAGAAATAGCGAATATTGAAAACTATAAGGTCCGAACAATCAAAGAAACCCTTGAAATAAAAGAAAGGGGTGAGCTATATACACGAAGTGACGCTCGCAACATTCCAAAAGTGTGGAAATCCCTTTTGAAAAAAGAACAAATGCGGCAACTTGGCGACGAGGAGGAAAAATCAATAAACGGACGCCCGATAGCGTTGCCAAACGCCGCGAATAATCCCAAACCACCCGATACAATTTGCGCAGTCGCCGGCCGGCTATAAGACCGAGCGCAACGACCCGTGCACGTTGGTTGGACTCTTCGGTCGAAGCAAACAGTTGAAAGTGCCAAATGAGATTTTGGCGAAACGTCGTGACTCTTCACAGAATGAACGGATCAACACCCGGATTGGTTTAGAAACATTATCTACCATCCGTAAAAATTTTAGATGTAACACATACACACAGATACATATATATATATATATATATATATATATATATATATATATATATATATATATATATATATATATATATATACACGTAGGTTTCGTCCAAAACTTTTTCACCGGGCATAATTTTAACTTTTCGTTTTCGACGCATAGGAAATTAACTTTCTATTGGTATTTTCTATTAATTTTTTAAATCTGTTCCTTTCGCATTGGAACAGTATACATCCCCAGGTCTAATGTACAATGGAGACTAAAAACAATTCTGCTCTCCCTTTTCTTGACGTTCTAATATCAAAAACGCCAGGCCAAAGCTTCTCCTATTCTGTCTATTGGAAACCCACCCACACAAACCGTTACCTAAATGCGAACTCACATCATCATCCATTCCAATTAAATTCGATAGTCAAAACTGTGGTGACGAGATCACTAAAATTCTCGGATAGGGAACATGGACAAACAGAATTTAATTCCCTGAAACGGCACTAAGTCAAAACCTGCTATGACATGCGTCAAATAAAAAGGCATAGTAATAAAGTTCAGGCAATTGGTCATACCAAGCAATCTACTAGAGAATTGTCCCAAAACCCCAAAGTTCTTCTGCCATACATGAAGAGAGTTACTGATAAAATTTTCCACATATTCAAATCCCGTAATATCGAAAAGATATTTACAACAGAAGGAAATATATCCAGTTTCTTTAGACCAGTGAAAGATAATATTCCACAAAAGTCACATGGTGTCTATGAGATTCCTTGTTCTGGCTGCTCCCAATCATATATCGGCCAAACTAATAGACGTATCCAAAATTTCATATACAAGAATTCTCTAGCCGTCCAAAATAGGATCCCTCCTCGACTTTACCAGAACATCATATCCAAACGGGTCACAAAATAGATTTCGACAAGGCCAAAGTAGTCGTACCGTTATATTCCTACAAATCCCGCATAATTCGTGAAGCAATTGAGATCGAAAAACGTCCAGGCTGCTGAATCAAAAGGGACGACGGTCTTAGAGTTCCAAATACATGGAAATCGCTTATTTCGAAATTGCCCATCCAACACCCTTCCAGTCAAATATCTCGCCTCACCCCCACCCCTCAACCGAGCGCCCCACCCACAACCTCACCTATTAATACAGAGGTCGCGCGGTCCACGTTCTTTTCTAGTTGTCAACTCTGGGGAGGCCTCAAAGTAAATCAACTAGATTCTCTTAAAAATGGCTTCAAAGTGGAAGCCGAAACGTCGAGATTTTAGAAATCTAAAATGCGGTTCTACCCGAGAACTCAGTAATTCTAATATATATATATATATATATATATATATATATATATATATATATATATATATATATATATATATATATATAGCCGTCATCAACCGAGCTCCAGATTAATGCAAGAAATGCAGTTGGGAGAGACAATCGGGGCCAGGAAATGTCAACTGGCCATTTTGATGGCGGGTCGTAATAGCACACAACTCGCGCCATCATACGGCAAATGCTCGTAGCAGTCAAGGCTGCCCGTAACATTATGCGTGCAAATATATATATTAAGCTTCCTAAAGCTCCAACCCTTCGTCCACGTCGCAGGAAGCGGATGATGGCCGCACCTGAACGTTTATTTCGGGAACAAACGGCTAACAGGGTTCTGGCAGAAAAAACCCAAGTGGCGTCTGAAGTGACAACCACCGACAATCTAGTCGGCATCTGTTTACAAAGAGGGTGCGGCTATACACCACGTTCCAGATACTAACAATCCCTGGTTCTAAACTCCCAGTGGAAACACTTGACCTTTAAGGTTATAAGCAACCATGACTAGTGTCATCTCAAAAAATGTCGGAGCTTTCGGGCAAATTTCCAAACAAAACACCTACATACATTAGCACCTTCAACATCAACACACCGATCCAACCAAGAAAACTTCACAAATTAACTTCAAAACTTGACAGGAAAAAAATACTTATGCTTACCGTACAAGAAACATGCATCACGAATGAGGACACGGTGGCCTACGGGATCTATCGTATATTCAAAAACAGGACAAACAAACGAGTCTCCAGAGGCACTCCGCTTCTGGGCATGGCCTTTGTGGTACACAAAGGGATAGTGAACTCTATTAAGGAAATTACCCCCATAAACAATAGGCTAATGACAATGCATACAGTGCGGCAATAAAAAATATACCATAATCAACGTACATGCCCCGACAAACGGGGAGTCTATAGAGAAATTCTGGGCAACGCTAGAGAAGGTAATGGCAAAGGTCTCAAAGGACATCAACATTTTACTGGCCGACTTTAACGCACAAATCGGTAGAAAAAAAAATCCATCAGAAAACCGTAGGCAAATTCTCCGGTCACAAATTTACCAAGAATGGCACAAGACTCATCGAACTAGGCTAACAGAATAACATGAAGATTATGTCAACATCCCTAAGAAAATCTCCACGAAATCAGCAGATATGGAGATCGGCTATACAACAGATTGGGGAATTTCAGATAGACCACGTTGTGATCTTATACCCGCAACAAAGGGAGGTCCAAGATTTCCAAGTCCGCAGGGGCTCGAACATTGACTCAGAACACTACCTAACCCGAATCAAAGTAAAATTCACCCCAAGGAGAATTCATCAGAAGAAAGCACATCGACAGAAATTCGACACGAAAAAGATCAAGGAATCCAACATAACAGAGGAATGAGAAAAGGAACAGGCAGATACATGGAAAAAATTCCACAAAAACCACAGGAACTGATCCCATTGAAAAAGAACACAAAACGCCCTTGGTGGAACTCGGAATGCGAATGTGCATTGCAGCGACGCAAATGAGCAGTTCAGGAGCACAACACTAAAAAATCCCTAGAAAGTCAACAGCTTTTTGACGAGACTAGAAAACAAACCACAAAGGTTATCAGGCAAACTAAGAGGAAGTACATGAAGGAACAACTAGACTCTATAGAGGAGAATTTCCGCAATCATAACACGAGAGATTTTATAGAACTTTCGTAAGAGAAATCCGTGGATACACATCTCAAAATATTTGCTTCAGAAAGCGGAATGGGAGATTAGCGCTAACCAATCAGGAGAATTGTCAGGAGCTGGCACACTATTTTTCTAATCTCCTCAATTGCCCCGAACGCGACATAAGATTCCCCAAGGAAAATTGTAACACTGTCAACATTTAACCCCTCTGCCATTTGTTGTTGAGTTTGAATATCGTCTTCTTCACTCAATCATTCAAAAGTGGTTAAATCACCACTTTTGAATGGTCTAAACCAGTGCCCACAAGCGTCTTATGTTCCTACATTGTCATGGTAAGTTTTCACAACTATACGATGGCTTTCACTCCAGGCACATATGCAAACTAAAGAATAACAAAACATCCGGTGAAGATGGTATCACCGCGGAACTATTGAAAAACCTCGGACCATATACACTGCGGGAACTCACGCAAATTATAACGAACATCTGGCATCAGAAAAATTGCCAGATGAATGGAAATGTGCTCTTATCCAGTCGATGGACAAAAAGGGAGACAGAACAGATGTGAACAACTACACAGGAATACCCTTACTACCTGGTCAGTCTTGCTCTAAACAAATCTTTAACTTAAAAACAATACTGAAATACAAAATAAAATACTGAAATAGGAACGTCCCAATCATATGCACCTTCGTAGAACCTAGCAGAACAAGGACTACACCTCAAAAAATTACGATTGATCGAGCAGATACTGACCGACACAACCTCTAAAGTGAAATTTATCGGTTAAATTTCAGAACCTTTCCTGATTAAAACCGCAGTACGCTAAGGAGATGGATTATCCCCACTCCTCTTCAATCTGGTCCTGAACAAAGTCATAAGGGAATAGGAAAAAGAACTGAAAAATCAAGGACACTGGAAACCAATAAGACTCGGACGATCCAAATACAACATAGAAATCTCATGCTTAGCCTTCGTAGACGACCTAGAAATACTCTCAGATAATGAAACAAGAGCAACCAAACAGATAGAAGTCCTCAAGAAAAATGCAGACAAAGTCGACCTACAAATTTCCTTTCAAAAAACCGAATTCTTCTACTCAAAATTAGATGTCGAAAGTTTGAACACCAAATATGGCAAGATAAATAGGGTGACTCACTTCAAATACCTGAACGAGATGCTCGAACCCACAGGAGGAGAGAAGATAGCACAGAAGACTCGATTACAGAAGTTGAAGAGGGCATACGGCAAGAGACACAATATCTACAATAAGAAATGCATATCCACACACGCAAAAATAATACACAACAATACAGTAATCTAACCAGAGGTACTATATGCAAACGAGATACTGGCACTCCACGCAAAAAGCGGCATAGAAAACATATTAAAAGAACAACGCAAAATTATGAGGCAAATTCTCGGCCCAAAACTAACAGAGGAAGGATACAGACTACATTCCAGAAAGACCACAAAGAGAAAGTCCAACGTAGCAGCGGACATAAGAAAAAAAAGGTTGAAAGTTTATGGACATATCAGTAGACTCCCACCGACAAGACTCACCAACAGAATTCTTACATACATATAAGGGGTCAGAACACACAAGTCAGAACTGATCTGGGAAAGGCACAAATGGGCACAACAGGGATTGAGGCTAGAAAAACATACAGAAACAAAATACATATGTAGAACATTGCATCAGAGAGCGAAGTTTCAGGGAGATCGGGGACAAGGTGAGCGGAGGAGAGAAAGGATGAGAGAGGTGTGGAAGATCAGAAGGAATACTCGAAAGTGAGTCAAAATGCTTTACGTGATCCAACCAGGTCTATACGCACCTAATAATCGTGGCTGCAATTACATTCAGCTTAGCCATCCTGCGGTAAACGACCGCAACAGTTAGACTGTGCGAGACCGTTCGTGACCGTATTCGCTTCGAGTAAAAAGTCCAACTGACAAGTTGCATACACAGTTTATGTTTGTGTTTGTGTGTGTGTCTGTGTGTGTCTGTGTTACTGTGTGTCCCCAGTATGCATTTTGTTGGTGCATCAGAACATTAAACTTTTAAATAAATACGACCCAGTGATGCAACCGACGTACAATCCGCATAATACGGTGCATTTTTGGACAAGCTGGATCTTGTAAGCCAAAATTTTCCAGGTCGTCGAATAACAAAGCCCAACTTCCTGCGAACGGCGACTAATTGATAAATTTGAATCTTCATCAACACTACCAGCAACAGCGGCGATATTTTCTTCGGAACGCACAGTTTTTTGTTTTTGTTTTATTATCAAGCAGCGTGTATATATATATATATATATATATATATATATATATATATATATATATATATATATATATATATATATATATATATATATATACATATATATAATATATATACCATAAAATATATAAACCATATAATATATAAACCATAAAATAAAAGACACATGAAGGTTTAGGGAAGGTGGTTCGCTAAACCTTACCGTGGAAAATCAAAAACTAAACAAATTGTTTTAAACTACACCAGCTCGTCTCAGTGTCCCTGTAATTATAAATTAGAGGTTATTAACTCTATTCAGACAATAGTAAAAAGAAAATATAACTTAAGGGTAATCAAACAGGATCAAACGGTAAATAGATAATTTAAAAAATGTTAACTGAGATCTTATAAATATAATAAAAGTATATTTGTAACAAAATGGTAACTGAGATCTGAACTGAAAATATAATAAAAGTGTTTTTGTCTGGCCTTATTTCCTGAGTGTTCCGCTTCTTGCCTATCCCGTAATGGGTGTCCAAACACCCTGAGTACGACTACGGGCAATTCGGTATCCCTATGCGGGGGTTCTGAAATAGTCTGGAACCTGACTGAGCAGTTACTGTGCCAAGTGGCCCCAAAAAGAGTATGGTTTCGGCAATGGTCGGGCTCTGAAATAAGTGGTCCTTGAATGGGCTGGCATCTGGTTGACCGGATTCTCTGATGCCGGGTCGTAAAACCCACTACAAGAATATCAGAAAAAATAAGCCAAGCATGGCTTGACTAGCAAACCTACGTACCTCTGTCGGAAGGGTAAGACGCGAAAACGTCCGCTCACCTAGAGATTTGGACTGTCTTGGCCTTGTCCTAACGATACAGGAGCTCTTTCAATTACAATTTGCCTAAAATAAACTTACCAGTAGCGATCAAAAATTTGTGAACGCAGCTCCAGAGGCAAATGTGCGGCGTTAAGGCAGTCAAGGATGGCGGTCGTGGCGTATCTACCTGTTAAGGAAATTAATATAATAACATTATTTGAAAATACCTACTGTTTTTATGAATTCATTTTTCTATCTATATACTTCTTTCTATTAAATTTTTTATCTTATTGTTATTACTTAAATATGATTTAAAAAAATTAAATTAGCATTGCATAGGTATACCTAATTCGGTTTAGTATTCTCGGTGACAAGTCTTTGAAAGTTGGTAAGCAAAGAAGCGATTCAAGCAATCCAGTATATTTCGGGAATAATATGGGACATTGTAATAATTCGTTTACAGAACTAATGCACCGGCATAGCAAATAAGTAAAGGCATACAAATTGATGCGTGCACAAAATCAAATATATAAAAGGCAGTGATAACTCTAAGAATGCCTTAATATTTTTTGTATGCTTCGCCAATAATCCATATTCGTGAGTTATAAGTGATTAGTGAGTGATAAGTCATTATAGCCCTTCTTTTTATAACTGTCTATATTTCAAAATGTCTGAATCTAACAAATGCCAGCAGCACAATATTGAGTATTTAAAATATGGGTTTACGCACTCTCCTACGAACCGAATCATTATCTATGTGTTTAATTTGCCAAAAAGTTTTTTTTCAAATGAAGCCTTTTGGGCTATTAAAGCATTTGGAATAAAATGCATTCTGATAAAAAGAACAAAGATTTATCTGTACATTGTGTTATTCGTTATCAGCATTTGGTTGCAAAAAATCTGAATGAACGGATGGGCGTGATCACGTTACTAGAACAGTCAATACTTTGTAGTGAAAACTTTGTAGTGAAAATAATCAAAACTACAATCACTTGCTACTGCACACAGATGTTCGTTGGCTGTCAAACGGTACTTGTCTGAATCGTTTTTTCAATCTATTTGCAAAAACCTGATTATATCCAAAAATGATAGTTTATTTGACAGACCTCTATAAAATATTTATTGAAGTCAATTTACAAGTGCAAGGTGATTAGATGAATTTAATTAAAACAAAAAACGTCATAGTTGCTTTTGTGGGAAAACTTCTGTTCAAAAGAAAATATAGGTAGAGTTGAAAACAGTCACTTTCCCATTATCAACAGTCTATACAAAACAGGAATATTTACTATTTAGCTCCTACACTTGGACGTTCTTCACACTGATTTTACGCAGCGATTCCAGAATAGTTTAAACAAACGGATACCAAGAGTTCTAGCTTCAAAAATCAATAACAACTTTCTACACTGAATTGTGGGCAATACTACAGAAATTTGTAATTGTATTTTCTTTGCCGTTTTTGGTTGAGCACGAATTCGGTGCAATACTAATTCTGTAACGAATTCTGTTTAATGATGAGTTTAATGAATTTTTTTGTCAAAATGTGTACTGTAGCTTTCTCAATAATAAATATTTTCAATGTTGGAATAGGTAAAAAATTGAAAAATATATATTTTTAGGAAATCCACTCAGAGGCTAGTTCTTGCCTGTACAAAGTCAATAAAGACAATTTGTTCAAGTCTATTTAGCCATTCAAAAGAGTTTTCGCATCTTTTAAATGGTCTATTTCTAAACTATCCAGATGGTCTAGTTTATTGCTTTTGTCTTGTACATATAATATTTTGAAATCGTTGGTAAGACAAAGATTTGCATTTAGCAGATATGAGGCATGACTGGAATTATGTTTCTGAATGACATCTTCTTTCATGCTCTTTTATTCGTGTCTTGAAAAATCTTGTCCTGTGTGCGTTTTCGAACATAACCCACAATATATTTGATACAAATCTGTTATTTGCTTTAAAGAGTATTTTTACATTGTTTTTATTAATTTGATATTTAATAGTTTTTTTATATGTATTCAATTTATTTAATAAATCTCAAATATATTCTGCCTATAATATAGTTTACAATTAATTAGTTTTTCATCAGTAGTTCTTAGTCTCTAAACAGATACATGATATTCTGCAGCCCATTAGTATATATTTTCGATTTATACAAATCTCGTTTAGTATTACATCATCATTTAGTATACAAATCAAGTTTAGCTAAACAAATAAATAGCGCATCTCATCCATATTTTATTTCATTTTATCATTTTTTTATTTTGTTTTTAAACATCATTTTCTTGATTTCTGGCTGTTTATGTATATTTTTCCTTCGCTTTTTTTTCTATTTTGTTCTCTTCATCTTGTAAAAAGTCTGGTCTTTTCCTCTAACAAATGTTCCAAGTGTTATATTCATTGTGAAATTATTGAAATGTTATATATTATTATCCCTGGTATTTTCTCTATTTCTAATGATACACCGCGGTGCCTTTTTGTTATTCATATGCTGGTCACAGGCCAATATCGGTATAAAATTCACTATATCTCCTTTTCCTTATTTGTTTGTTCTTTGTGTCAATTACCTGTTGTTAAATGGCATGATATGTACACATATGTCCAAAAGTTTGGAACATTTACAAATAGGATATCTACGCCTATGATACTCTAAAAAGTGTGATGGATATTTATTTTACACCGTTTTTAAATAAAAATAACAATTGTTTTGCTGATAACACAGGTTTTTTCGATTTTTGCCGATACCGTTGATATTGGTATTTACACATTATCTATTTTTCAATTTTTTCAATTAATCCGTTTTAAAATGCCTACAAACATGATATCTCATTTTAACAGATCAAGAGTAATTGCTTTGTGACAACAGGGCTTTAATCAAAGTGATATCGCGGAAATTGTACCGGAAACCATATCTGGTTTGATTACGTTAAGTTTCCTGGTCATGGGATATCTGTTGTTCAAGTAAATGTTACATCTTGAGTATAAGTTGCCTTATATCTCCAAAAGAAAGTTACTAGCCTCCAACTTAGGAGGAAAATACATTGAAAATAGAACAAATGTTAAGAGGTCATTGAAACTGTCATATCATATGAGTAAAATGACTAATAACTTCAATAAGAGAAAACACTAACTGATGGAAGGTAATAGGTTTGTCAGACTAAATTTTATATAAAAAAGCCTATGTCGAGTTTATAATCACAATCTATATCGTTGTAATGAAAACTTAAGTAGATACTAACCACTTCAGAAAATAAAATAAAATTACTTAAAAGCGAAGCAAGTTATGTCTACTTGATCAGACTAATTATCAATATACAATAATTAACGGTATTACTAAAAGAAAGAGAGAGCGAGAAAAATAAGTTCTGAAAGAACGAAACCGGATATATATATATATATATATATATATATATATATATATATATATATATATATATATATATATATATATATATATATATATATTGGGACACTAATACTAAGAAGGCAATATTGACAGGGAGTATTACCCTCAGGGAATATTACCCTCGTGTTTAAATGTGGCTGGCAGTATCAACATAGTGTTTAAGAACAAACTCATTTGTCTGAAGAGAATAATCTTTGATCGATGAAAAATCTTCCATTACACAGCAAGGCAGAAAGACCTGTACGTGGATCAGAGAATAGACAAAAGTGTGTGACATTGTTGGCGATACGAAAACAAATGTTCCAAAGCAATCCTGGGATGAATACCGCTTGATCATAAATGCCCACGATGAAAACCGAAAATACCATGGACTTATGACATCATCAAGTATATTGGATCCGAATGGCAGATAAGAGCTCAAAATCGCACCAGTTGGAAACATGCTGAAGAGGTTTCATCCTACAGTGAAAGAGATGACAGTATTTTGTTTACCGCCATCTTCAAGATCACGGCACCTGTAATACCAGACAACAAAACGGGAGTAACGAACGCACGCACGAGTCAAGATATGAATATTTAATTTTTTGTATGACTTCGATATAATTTTTTTTCATGAATATAACTTGATGTAACTTTATTTCTATCAACAGTAGATATAACGTTTACATACTGGAATTATGAACTAATAAATGATTCTAATGACAGTAATGCAAATGTAATATAACCTAAAATAATGTGTGTTATTTTAATTGTTTCGATCCTTCGGGGCAATGGCGAACAGACCATTTTTTTTCTTATAATTGTTTTAGATGCCTCGTAATTACATGAGAAAAACGGAAACAAGGTATAAAGTAGATCTCCAAAAAGCTATTGAGGATGTCAATACCAAAAACATGAGTCTTGACAAAGCAGTAGTGGTTTACCCAGTGCCAAAAACTACAATTTTTGACCATTTGAAGAGGACTGTTATAAAACAACCTAGAACTGGTAGAAAATCATTATTTTCAAACGCGCAAGAATTTGAACTCGAGGACTATATTATAAATGCAACAAACTATTTTATGGATTATCGATAAAGACATTCCAGAATATCTTTGAGGACACCTGAGGGAACTTCGTTGAATCGTATCAATGCTTTTAATGAAGCCGACGTTAAAATATTCTATGATAATTTGAGGACCATTCAAAATAAATATCATATTCAACCTGATAAAATATTTAACATCGATGAGATGTGAAAAACAAGTGGGCAAGAAGTGCGGAAAGAGATCTACAGCTACAGTTATTTGTGCATTTTGCCAATATATTCTCCATTTTTTATATTTAAATGAAAGCGGATGAATGCTCTGTTACTAAAAGGCAGTAACCCTAACATGCATGGATCTGTATCAGACTCTGGCTACACCACTTAATTTCTTTTGTTAGGCCTTCGAAAGAAAATCCAATAGTGCTAACTTTAGACAATCATGAGATTCATGTTAGTCTTGGTCCATGCATACTCTGCAGAAACTATGGAATCATTATATTGGCCCTGCAACCTTACATACACCTTTAGATTTGACATTTTTTAGGCCTCTATAGAATGCATACATATAAATATAAATATACCTCTGGGTATATTTATATAATATGTATATGTGTATTATATCTAATTGACGTAAAATATTCGAAGCTATCCGTACTTGATATCTTCGAGTTTGTAAAAGTCATGTCAGCTGATAAAATTTACCACCTATCATATCCCATACATGCTCTACGAGCAAACCTTCAGGAGATCTGGCTTGTCATGGCATCAGATTGACATTAACATGAACATGACTTATTAGTCATTTAGTTAATTTATTATTAACTAAAATGGTTAAGTTCCCAAAAAGGTACTTTTTCTTTAAAGCAATAGTTAAAAAAACATACTTTATTAGATACAACATTTATTTGGTTCAATTTTTTTTCAATTTTTGGTTCAATTTTTTTTCTTAAATAATATTAGGTTTATTTTTTGAAGCTAAATAATCATAATTTAATTTATTTCATTCAGAAGAAATCAAATTAGCTTTAAGATTACTATTCTGTAAAAATTAGAAAATGGATCCCAATATTTAAAGACAAAAAAGAGACGTTGCTGACAATGGATAAAAATTACTTCCCTGAATGTTTCACTGAGTTCATGAACTGCTAATGTATGTACGAATTTTGAAGATTTGGATTTAACAATTACATCCTGAGCAATATCCGCTAATTGGTACGATAATGTGATAGCATCGGGTCTCACTGTTTTCCATCACATATAATTTATTTAAGTTTACATTAACCGCTAATAAGAACTTTATATGATATAACCAATCCATCTACCAATTCTTGAAGTTTGTTGTCCTTTATAGACATTTCAACATTAAATTTACTATACTTATATGAGATGGTTTCGTACACGCAATATGTTGACCCAATTCAATCCTTTGGTTTCGAAACATTTTCGACATACAATCACCGAATAAGAGGATTGCTATTCATGTATACTGAATAATAAATAAAAACAAATATTTATGATTGAAAGGGGTTTTATCGTTTTTCAAAATATTATCCGCGATAATCAAACGTTTGAACCAATTTTTATAGCACTTTTTCCATTCCGATTGAGGTATCTCCAAACATGCACATTGAACGCATCAACCGCTTCTTCTTGCATCGAAAATCGTTGATCACATAGTTTATTCTTTATGAGCGGGGACAAAAAGAAATCATTGAATGCAAAATCAAGACTGTACTGAGAATGACCCATCAAGTCGAAGTTTTGATAGGTCAAATATTGAATTGTTCGGTCCCATATGTAATAGCTCGTGTTGTCATGGTGAAGAGTGATTCTGAGTCGCTGAGTGTTTATTCTTATTTCTTTAAATACTTCTGACAAACAAATGGGTGTACCATTTACAATTGAACGTTCTACGATTATCCAGTGGCAATGTGTCCATTTATCCCAAAAAACAAACGACCATTTGCTTAGAAGTCCTTCTTGCGAGAACAACTTTTGTTGCGTTTGGCTCATTTTGAAAGACCCAGACGGTCCACTGCTGTTTACTTTGGGTCTCATACGCATAGATCCAAGATTCGTCACCGGGTAGATGTTGTACACGGCTTTTGACGCACCACGATTGTATTATTTAACCATTTCTTTACACTAATCGATACGAGCCTTTTTTGAGCGATTGTCAAATTATGCGGAATCCAACGGGCAACATTTTTTTCACGGCTAAATAGCCATATAAAATCTTGTGTATGCTTCCCAGTGACACCATGATCTTAAATTTACATCATATGTAGGTCATATATATGTAATAAAATTTTATGTAAATTTGACATAAAACTGACCTTCATTATTGTAATATGATGTCATTTTGTATGCTATCATTATGACATCGTACTGACATAATATGTGACTCTTATATGATGTCATAACTATGACTTAGATTTTACGTCCCTCGTATGTAATAATTATTATCATACTGTGACAAAATAAGTCACTATTTAAAGTAAAAATTAAGTCACTATTTTATGGAGTATTTACGTAAAAAACAAATCACCCTATTACATAAGTCATAAGTTATTTTGACAAAGTTTGATGTAATGATTTGATGTCGAGATTTGACAATACTAATTATTACTAATTACTAATTATTACAATACTAATTATTAACAATTTCCAAAAAAAGCCATGGTTAGCGTTGATCCACACGATGGCAAAAATTCTATTTTTTTAATTAGTTTGTTAATTTAATTACATTGTTTTTTTTATTACCGTACCTTGGATTCTTTAATTAATTTTATAATTATACCTCTATTCACCTATTCTAATACCATTACGAATGTTTGTCGGTGGATGGCGCTAAATGCCTCAACTCACTTATTGAATACGATATACATCGAATAAATACCGTTCATTTACGTTACAGTTAGAGTTAGTTACGTTACGTTGCAGTTATCCCATAATATATATATATATATATATATATATATATATATATATATATATATATATATATATATATATATATATATATATATATATATATATATATATATATATATATATATATTATGGGATATAATTATATATGAAGTGTGTTAGATCTTTCTTGGACTGCATCCAATGAGACAACGGTAGCTATATGCCATCCAGTTGAAGGAATGGGTGGGGCTCGTTAATAAGAGTCGTAATTTCCAGGTTAAAAGGTACCCTTGGTCAATATCGATGTGTCTCATGACCTCTGCGAAATATTCGTGTTCGAATATTTCATTGAACATCTTGTCGATGACTGAAAAATATGCAATTCACAAAGTGTGCGTACCTTGAATGTTGTGTACAAATTATTACGTCTCGATGTCCACTGTCATTGTTTTCTATCTCTCCTATTAAAGGTCTCTCCTATTATAGATTGAAGCATGTTTCTCCAATCTTGAGTTGGTATTAAATAATTTGTAAAAAATGCCCAGACTTAATCAGTTTCCTAATCATGATTTAAGAAACATGCTCTGCGTTAATACACAAGTAAATTACAATAGTCGCGCTGCAGTTAGAAGATATGAAGAGCTCTACCCAACCAGAATCATCACAGATCGACAAATTTTTCTAAGAATTTTCAATCAGTTAGTCGAAACAGGTTCGTTTTATTACAACATTCCTGCTTGACGACCGAAACGTATAAGGGTAGAACTAAAAGAGGACATTTTGGTTAGTACCGCGGAAAAGCACTAGGCGTTTGGCGGCATCCACAAGAATTAGCAAATCCACCGTTTCAAGAGTTCTCTATAAAGAAAAATTGTTTCCCTACCATTTTACGTCTGTTCAAAATTTATTGCCAAAGATTTGCCAGCTAGATCAGAATTATGTCAAAATCTGCTACATAAAAACACGAAGACCCTCTGTTTCTGAAAAAGATATTGTTTACTGACGAGGAAACCTTTACTAGAAATTACGCGGAATTTTTAACTGGCGAAATAATCATTATTACGCCCTGTAATATCCACAACTACCAAAAGAGCGACATTCCCAGCACGAATTTTCAATTAACATTTGGTGCGGCATTATCGACAAATTTTTAATCAGTCCATTTGAATTGCCGCAAAGGCTTAATGGAGATCAATATATGCAGTTTTTAGAAAATGATTTATTAGACCTTTTGGACGGTATATCTCTAAACTTAGAACAAGACATGTGGTTCATGCAAGATGAGGCAACACCGCATTTTACTGTTGCAGTGCGAAATCATTTAAATCAATATTTTCCACATCAATGGATTGAGCGCGGTGGTGAGTTTTCATGGTCACCTCGTATCCCAGACATTAATCCGTTAGACTTTTATTTGTTGGGTCATATGAAGTCTTTAGTTTATCATGATGAAATCAATACACGAGACGAACCTTTACAAAAAAATCAACAAGCGGCCAATGTTATTAGAAAGGAAGAAAATATCTTCTTAAATGTCACTTAACAAACAGTATTGAGGTAAACGGTAGACACTTTCAACACCTAGTGAAGTAAGTTTCAAAAAATTGTTATTTTAAATAAAGTTCGTTGTATTTTTAGTATCTTAATGTTTTTTCCTCGTAGTCATGGCACACTTTGTGAATTGCAGATTTTTCAGTCATCGACAAGATGTGCAATGGAATATTCGAATGCGAATATCTCGCAAACGGCGTGAAATATCGATATTGACCAAGGGCTCCTTTTCTAGATGGGAATCATGACTCTTCTCTATGATGTAGTCAAAATATTCCCAGCTTTATAGGGTAAAAAAATATGATCGAGTTAATTCCTCACGAAGTAGGTAGCAAGCGCCCTCTAGGAGCTAGGCTCAAACTAGCACCAAATTCGGATTTGTCACCTTTGAAAAGCCAACAACCCCGATTTTGAACCTGATATCTTTAACAGTTTTTAAATTATCTCAATTTTTCGAAAATTTTGTTTCACTTTCAATACCCTGTATCTTTTTAATAACTAACATTTGCCAACACATTTATTGACGAAATCCACTTATTTTGATCTCAACTATCACCAGTTGCTCTATGGCGAATAAGTTATATATTTATACACCCTGTATAAATATATGAGGTGGGGTATTAAGGTTGTCTCCTTTGTGGATCAGACCTTGGCGTGGTAAACGAGTTTGAGTAGGGTAATAAAGCTTTGAACTATGCCGTCTGGAGTCTATGTTCCTGGGAGAGTCACCTCTGGCGGACAGGTCAAGGCGCAAGCCTCAGACTAACATGATCCAAAATCTGCCAACCAGCATTGGACCAGCGTGGCAGATTACGGTTCATACCTTCAACATGGTATTTCAATATGACAGTACAACCTCAAATACGGCCCTCATTCCCTGATGGCCAAGAGGCAACTACCTATAGCAGCTGGAAGACCTGCCCCAAGGCAGAGGATGCTAAGAATCACCAGGTTAGATCAGGCTGCCATTGGACTCTTAACCTACTAGTCCAATGCGTCATTCGGCTAAATAAAAAGTTTAGGCTTCAAATCGTCCAAGCTTATGTACCCTAAGCCAGAGTAACTATAAGCCAGAGGGATGAGAAAATTAAGGAATTTTATAATAATGTGGCCTTGTTTTTATACAAGAAGATATATACAAGAGATATCTGGCATTAAAATCACTCATCATACCTGATGAGTGATTTTAATGCCAGAAATGGAACAACAAGAATTGATGAAAATGCAACTGGCCCATATGGAATTGGTAAGCGAGACAATAGTGGTGATAGATTGGTTGATTTTCCTTGCTGGAAGGACAAGAACTTTATATTCTGAATTCGTTCTATAAGAAAAACAGCAGAAAATAGACATGGAAAAGTCCATCTGGAGTCACAAGTGAAATTGATTACATCATAACCAACGATAAAACAATATTTTGCAATTGTTCATAAAAAAGGTGCACGAGAAGATTTAAAGAACTATCGTACAATAAGATAATATCAAAAAGAACCAAGAACCAACTAAGATTACACAGATTCACTAAATGTTGATGTTAAATTGTTTTGGATAAATATTTGTAACAGCGGCACAGTGGGACCACAATGTTTCATATTCATTCACTGGCCCACAGTGTTTCATAAAATCGTCCCGTGCGTACATTGCCGAGAGTTCATTTTTGAATTTTAAGTAATTTACGTTTGCAAACAGGTTACACACAATTTTAATGTCTTCATTTGGAAAGACGGCTCGATATACACCAAATTTTTCAGTTTCAAATAAATTTACTTTACAAATAAATTAACAGTTAGGTATACAGCAAAACTAAACCATTCATGAACCTCTATGGTTAAAGTATCACAGATTTCCTTGCATATTCTGACATTCCGATTGGGATCCTTGTCAATACATTTTCGTTTCTTTCTGCGATTTCCTATGATCGTTCATATATATCTACATTTCCAATAATTAGGTAAGTAATATTTAACATAAAAATGTTCCATTAGTTCTAAATTTTCTGCCCATGATTGATCATATTCAATAAGAACCATTGCAACTTCTTGCAATGTCTATATACATAAGTAACACTTATTTATGTATATGGACATTGCGCTTTAAAATGTGAAGATTTCCTTGGATTTCACAATAATAATTGTTGCTCCCATTAACAACTACTTCATTACTCTCATTGTAATAAATATTATAACTAGTGTTACCTTTCAATTTTTCTGAAAGCTTATCATTTCTGTATATATATGAACATATATTATACCACATATATTTAAATATCATACCATTTCCCCGGAGATTCAAACGCAAATTTCCTTTTAATATTAAAACCAAATATCTTGGGACCATTTTTTCTAACATTCAGTGGGTGCTGGTCCATAAGGGCACATGGGCAAGTACCCTATCTAAAAAATTAAAAATGTAATGAAAATTTTATGTCTGACAATTACACTCGTATTTCTACACAGCAAAGTGTATGTATGATACTAAGAAATTTAAAAATTTTGGTTACAACGCATTTCCCTATCCCCATTCCAAAATTTGGCTATACGTGCCACACATGTTTTTTCTCCTACGAATCACCAATGCTAACATTGTTGACAAAATGGCAACTACAGACAAGTGAATGTTTTGAAGGTTCTCGATCTAGCCACCTAAAAATTACGCAATCATTTTAATACGTCCATACCATCTTATAACTATTTAATATTGCCTCACAAGATTTAACTCTTTTTTTCGCTCAGTTGAATCAACTGGAAATGTAATAAATCTACAATTTTTTTGTTTACTGTAATGTTTACAGTCTGGCACAAAACACATCACCATTTTCTACTAAAACAGAAACACCAATATTGTCAATACATATTATATAACAGATTTTGTAAAAAATCTTACCAATAATAAATTCAACAAAATATACTTGAAAACTCTCCCAAAAAAACTGAAATTGACTCTCATAAAGGGCAAAGTAACATAACCTTAAATTTACTTCCACCCAAGAAAAGGTCCGAATAAAAACGTTTTACGAGCAATTCAAATATGTTAAATGTAAAATCTACTTTGAGGATTACGAAACTGTGAAAGAAATTGCTTATTAAACTTGTAAAGAGAAGAAAATTACTAACAAAAATTCTCTTATGAGGATTTCAATGGACGTTTTCTTTGTTTGGAAAGGTTCGATATACTCCGCCCATCACTAACATCGGCGCATATGATGTCTGAGAATGGGGCAGCGCCCAAGATATGACGTTATAAATGCGTTTAATCTCCGGGTTACTAGCGAGGCGATGCATTTTATTTTTTTTTAGGTTGAGCACGTGCCCTTATACACCAACCGCCACTGGCTACGACTAGAACAAATGCTACCTGTACGTTATAGACCGCGCGTAAGAAGAGGGATATATATTCTCTTATCTGCGTGGTGAACCTATAAGAGGCTACTAAGACGGTAACTATTTGTGAGGTAGATGTAAGGTTTCATATTAAAAATGCATCAAGTGCGGTCGATTAGACCACTTGAAGGTTCAAACCGTTTAACGCAAGTAACTCTTTCAGGTATCTCAAGGTATACAGAGTCGACTCAATCGGAAGCAATGATGATTCGTTAAAGGACACGAAAACATCATCTTCCAGTAGCAGTATGTTTTAGACTTTCCCTATGAATTGTGTTGAATTTGTTAAATAACAGAATTTTTGTAATTAAAGGTTAAATAAATTTCCTTGATCCTTGAGTTTTTCTTATGCATTTATTTAACATCGTTTGAAACGCGTCATTATAAAAAAACAATTGTCTTTATATATTTAAGACTAACCGAACTGAAATGATAATTCCCTTGTCAAAATTTAGATAAGATATCTATTGCGTCATAGTTGCATAACTTAATAATATAGACAATGTTAGCGGTTTGTAGAATTTTATAAAAACAGTTTTTATTGGCTCATAATTATTCAATATTTGCATTTCAAATATTTCGTCGAACATTTCCATGGCATATTACATGCATTTAATATATCATATAATTTCTGAAGTAATTATTGACTTACGATTATGATCTATAAAAGCAAATAAATATAATGTCTGTGCATGATATCGAAAGTGGTTATAAAATTAATGTACTTTTATTTAAGTGTTTCACTCTTTAGTTAGACCTATCGAAGTGAGTATCACTCTGTCAGCTGTCAAAAACACATTTGAACTTGCTGATACGATCTAATGATGCGCTGCTCTATTACGGTTACATGACGAACTGCATTTAAAGTACCTCCCATGGTTGTGTTGGGTGGCCTACTTCTCAAGCATATAGCTCACCATACCATAATTCTAGGTGTGATGCAGCCCTAATGCCAAAATTAAATATCTCCTTTTACCCCGGAAATGTCTAACCCTTCTTCAACCATCATGATCACCTAAACAAAATCTAGACTCATCACGTGCTGCGTCTTATGATGTACTGTAAGAAGAAGCACCCAATAGGAAGGATAAGCACATATTCCTATCGCAAGTCGAAAGTCGATTAACCGTGCTCCTCGAAACAGCTGCGATAGTGGCATCACGCACTCGCTAGATATTTGCATATAAATTTGTATGCATATTGATTGCATATAAATGTACAACAAGAAGTCTAAAATGGGATTCATTACGTCGTTGGATACTTCTAGGATGATTAGAACCTTGTAGATGTGCATTAGTCTGATTCTCAAACCATCTTATTTATATCATCATAACTCTCGCTATTTCAAACGTAAACCTGTTTCTTTCATGTCAATTACACACCCCTTTTCAAATATGAATAATTGTCTGATACGATGTGGTACCCAAACTTTTTAAGTACTTTTCTTAGAACCATAAAAATACTGCTAAGCCTAGTTGACTAAGTAGCTTATTGCAAGCTGTTACCAAGCTACTTAGGTAATAGCTTAGTAGCAGCTTGTAAAAGGATAAAATCAAAATTTTTCAAACTGTTTATTTTGCCTGGAGTCTCATTCAGACCACTTTGTATAAACACAAACGTGTCAAGAGTTAATTCGTTTAGCAGAGATTAGCACACATTTATTTTACAGTAAAGTGGTTGTGAGAGAGTGATATACAAAGAAATAAAACATTTGTGTAAACTTAAATAAATAAAAGTGCAGCGCATTTAATAAATAAAATTGTAGAATTGGCGTTTTTTCAGTGCGAATAAAATCAGTTCCTTATAAATAGAACGGTAAAATTGAAGGTCACGTGTTCTTTTTCACTCACATTCAACTTCCCGTTCAGTAATGTTTATGGATTCCGCCGTTGGTTCCTTGGAAAACATTTTGAAAATACTACGATTTTAATTGATGCATTTGTAGCTTTTTAATGTTTCAAACGTTTATTATAGATTTTGCTCTACATATGTTTTTGTTAGGGCTTTCTCAAGAGTAGCTTGAGATTACACATGAGCTCTACTAGAGCTACTCTTGGGCTCTAACTGCTTGAGTCTACTTTTGGGCTCTAACTCTTAAGCTACTCTTGAGAAAGCCCTAACAAGGCGAAACATATCTAGAGCAAAATTTATAATAAACGTTTGAAACATTAAAAAGCCACAAGTGTATCATTTAACATCCTAGGACTTCCCATTCAGATTTGAAAGAAATACAGACGTACGAAGGAGATTCAAGATCTAGTGACACAGATGAAGGAAATACATATGAAGGGAGTAAGAAAAGAAGAGGTAGTCCCTTCTTTTATTTTAAGAAAAGCATTCTAATCAAAAGAATCCCTTCAAAAAAAAATATAAAATAATGAAAACATTGATGAATTAAATGATATAATAATGCAACTGCTACAAGAGTTCAGAGATTTAAAGAAGGAACAGTCTGAATATAGGGAAGCCATTAAAGAGATGAAGAGCGTTCTAAAAAAGTTAAGAGGCAAACGGAAGAATGATCAAGAAAAATCAGGTGTTGAAAGGCAGAAAACAAGACTAGGAAAGATATACAAATAAGAAAGAAGAGGAAATATACGTTATCCACGAGAACAATGTCGAGGTCAAAAAGAGTCTAGAAATAATGGACAAAAAAAATAGAAAAAATAGAATGATTATGTCAGGTTTACAAGTGGATGCAAAGGACGGATTTATGATGAAGGAAGCCACAGAAATAGTAAAATCACCAGGATATAAACCCAACGATCAAGTCAGCCAGTAAAATCAATAAAAGGATGATCAGAATAGAAACAAAGACTTTTGATGTAACAATATAAAAATTGCATCAACAATGATATGACCAAGGAAGAGAGGAAAATACAAAATATGATAAGAGAATAAGCATATCTTGAAGGAAGAGCTGGAAACAATCTAAGGACAAGTTATCAAATAATGAAACTTGGACGCCAATGAAACAAAGATTAGTTAGAAGATGGGAAATGGCGGACTGGATACAAAATTGACGACCTTGGCAATGCAACAGAACATAATATATGAAATATCGAAGGGTAAAGTTGAAGGGATAGCCGCTCAAAGTAAAGTAAATAAAAATGATATAAAAACCAACAACAGAAAAATACGAAAGATGACAGGGATCTGTGGAAATTTGGCACCTGGAACGTAAAAGGAATCAACGGAAAGAAAAAATTAATATATGAAATTGAGAAAACGGGAATTAAGTTTATCGCGCTTAATCTAAGAAATTAATCTAAGAAATGGGCATATGTTATTGTATAGTGGAACTGAGAAATGGGGCCAGGAAGAGATTGGATGCATAGTGTAAAGAGCATAAAACTTGTTTCTAACTGGAAATATATAAGCGAGAAGATGATAAGTTTTCGGTGGCACCTACCAAATAGCATATGCTCTTAACAAAAACGACAAAAAGGAAATTAAAGAACTCTTTAGTATAATAGGTTAGTAGATAAAGTGGACTCTGCTAATGAACAATTGATTTATTGAAAGAAAAATTTCCTGGATGAGTTATTGCAAAAAACGCTGATGTTAATTGGCCAGCAAGATCATATGATTTGACACCGTTGTACTATTTTCTGTGGGGTTGCGTGAAAAGCCAGCCCTATAAGAACAATCCATAATCGATTCCTGTACTAGGATAAAATTATTCAAATTATTCGAGTCATTGGTGAGATAGAGCCACCGTTATGCCAAAATGTCATCAAAAATTTTGATAAAAGAGTGGACGTCTGTAAAGCTGAAAAAGGTGGTCATTTGGTATATATTGCATTTCGTGTTTAAATGTCATATGCTATGCTTTAATTATCAATAAAAAGTATTTTGAAAGGAATACAAATTCTGTGTTTTATTCAAAAATTAAAAAAAAAAATGATGAGCCGCTCAATTTGAAAGACCCTTTATCTGAATGATGTCAGAGTCAAGAAAGGGTTCGAAATAGGATCACATCACTACCTGCTAGAAGTGAGATGTAAAGGATCAATGAAAGTAGTATGTGAGAACATAGAATTTGAAAACAATAGAAGCTACACAAGCGGAACAGTTAATGTTAATTTATCAATCCGAAATAAGTGAACAAATAAAACACAACGAGCTTTAAATTTAAATGGATTCAAAGTTCTATGAAAAGTCTTTTTAAGGAATTAGTAATATGTATAACAAAGAATGTGTGGTATGGTAGATACAAAAAAAAATAGAAAACATACCCCATGGTGGAATGACAAAATTAAGTATGCTGTTAAAGAAAAAAGCATAGAAGAAATAATTACAGACGGGAAGTAATGCTGATCATAATGTATATAAAAGGAAAAGGAAACAAGTTAACGTTTTGATCAAAACAGAAATCCTGGAAAGACTTTGGTCATAAAATATAAGGACAAAGTCAAGGAAACTCAAACCAGGAGCATTGAAATCCTTATGAAAAGGAAGTAAAACAACAGCACAATATATCAAAGATAGAGTGTCAAGTGCTGACATCAGAGAAAGACATAAATACACAATGGCTGGAATATTTCACAGAACTTCACGAAGCGAAAGAAGAAAATGATAAAGTTCAAGTTTCTTCAATGCCGGAAGAAACAAATGATGAGATATAAGTTGAAAAACTATTAAAAGGATTTAAAAAACTGAAATCTGGAAAACCCCTAGATACGACGAAATATAGCAGGAAATCATTGCATTTTTGGGACAGGATGGTATTCATGTTACGTACAGAATTTTTCTTCGGATCTACAAAAAGGGTAGGCGAGTGTATGCAACAATTATAGAGAGAGTTATATAGAGATTCACTATCAGTGCCTGGAAAAATGTACGCATAAAATCTAAAAATAGACTCAAAAAAGACATAGAGTTGACTACTGGACACTCAAACTGGGTTCAGGCCGGGAAGAGGCACTCAAGATTGGATCTTCTCCTTCAGACAGATATCTGAAAGAGTACTTAGTGGAAATGAGAGGTATTTATAGGTGCAATAGACCTGAAATGGGCTTTTAATGCTGTACCAAGAGACAAAATCTGGTTTTCATTCGAAAATCGGAAAATAGGAACTGGACTCTTTAACGCAGTCCAAGGCATGTACTACGAAACCCAAAACGTAATAAGAACAAATAATATATCTACAAGGACTTCCATTGCACACAAATAAATTAGACAGGGTAGAATCTTGAGCATGACTTTATTCATCGCAGCCAGGAGAGCTAGCAAATTAACGAAAATATAAATATAGGTCCCAGGCGTCTCAAAAAGTGATTACGAAAGAGTTTCTGTATGCAAATGACTTAATTTGTATGCTTCCAAACGAATCCGAACTAATAAAGTCAGTTGAAGTATGGCAAGAATATTTAAGACAATATTGGTGGGCAAAAGTTAAACACAGCAAAGGAGTTAAAGTATTTTAGATCAATTGTAGACAGCAAAGGGAAAATTGAGGCAGACCTCAACAATAGAATAATATCAATAAAACTACTCCATGCTTTGAAATCAGTTTTCTCGAACAAGTATCTACAATAATCAAAATTAAAATCTATAAAACAATTTTTATTCCTACTCTTCTACATGGAAGTGAATCATGGGTTCTAATGAAGAGATGTAAATTCAAAATACCATCCACGGAGATAAGAATATTGAGGAAAATATAAAGACTTGTCAGGAGAGATAGGATAAGAAACTACATCATCAGGAAAAAACTGGGAGTGATTCCTATTACAACACTGACTGAGGAGCGACAACTAGGGTGGTTTAGTTTGATCTCTGCAAATGGTTTGGTCTCCTGATTAGCACGAAAGTTAATAATCCGGTTAAAGAAATATGGGAAGCAGGATGGAACGACGACGAGGCAGACCAACAAAAACCTGGTACTAAGAAGTAGCCCAAATTCTTAAAACCTGAAACTGCAATTGGAACAACGCTCGAAGTAAAACCAAAAACAGAAAAAACAAGCCCGACACCCAATGGTATGGGAGGATCCGAATAAGTAATAACTTTATTTTGCTATAGTTTTACCAATCGCATACGGAACTAGTATAAAGGTAACTAACAAAATGTGTATATGTAGTTTTGTGTTAAAGGAATGAGATGCTGTAGGTGTATTCTTTAGTTCCAGTACTTTAACCAGAGACCTCAGAAGTTCTATGAGCGAGGGGTTTTGAATCTACCGAAGAGATGGAGAAAGGCCATCGAACAGAACGGTTCATACAATATTGATTAAATACAGTGGCGGCTGATGGGTTTTTAAAGTAGGAGGGCTTAGAAGAAAATAGTGCTGCTGAAGATTTTTTTTTACAATTTTTACATTCTTTTTGAACTTGACTCAAATTCAACACGGGCGTAGGACAGCCATTAGTTTATTAATTCAACTTTCTCCTCCAAACTTAAATTAGTCATTATTAACTGTTTTAAATCAGACACCTTCATATTTGCAATTAAAAGTTGATTATTTTTATTTAAAAAGTACTACTCAGTGTGTACACACATAGCAAACCCTAAATCAAAACAAGTATTCCCGATACGAACGAAATACGCGACGCGAGACATATTCACACTAATAGTTTAAAACTAATTGCCGATACGCTCGGTCGCAGGGAATTTACGTCCAAATAGCATGTTTTAAAAAGCAGTTGAACCCCCGAATTCTGGCAACCAACAAAACATGGAACTCCAACGACGAGATAAGATGAAGTAGCGTACGGTCGCTGAAGGTAAACGTCCGACCAACGATGTAAAAATTGTGGTGAAAGGATCGAATTTTTTGGCGCATTATTTGGTGTGATGAGTCGACAGACATTCATCTACATTTGGAAATTTTAATTTTTAAAAATATCTTTAAATTAGTTGGAAAGAAAAAAAACTGAACGGAAATAAAATATGGTGTTTTGTTCTGAAAAATTGTTTACTGTGATAAATGCTAGAGGGGCGGCGCCCCAACGCTCTCCCTCATGAGTCGCGACCGATTTAATGTATTTTTAGTAAATAAAAAAGTTCTTCAATTTTTCTCAAAAAAATGGAACGAACTTTTGCATCAACCCGATAGGTAGAATTGAGAATTCTATTTAATGAATGTTTTTCAAAGAGAACATCATCCCAATGGCACAATGCAGTGATAATATTTCTACATAAGAGGGGAGACATAACGAATATCGAAAACTACCGACCTCTCTCACATCTTCTATCACATATATACAAATTACAACAAAAAACTACGTTCTTTGGCGTCAGAAAGATAGTCTTAGACGACTTTCTACACAGCCAACACCGCCCCGTAGTTCTCGAAACTAGAATTAAAATCCCGAAAATTAATTCTACACCGAAGCATAGGTGGAATTTTGAGAAGGCCAATAGGATAAATTTGCTGTGCAGTTAGACAAGGTCATCAGATGGATCCCTCCTAAGAGCAGCAATTATGGCAGATTTGTAAAAGCCATTATAACAACAGCAAAAAAGTATATATCCCGTGGTTTTCGGAGGGCATACGCCCTAGGATGGAACAAACAGATGGAACTGCTCTATCAGGAATTCCAGAATAGCGGAGACTCTGAGATAGAGGACGAGCTCCTTAATCGTCTGAATCCAGAGCGCCGCAAAAAATTTAAAAAAAAAACGACAGGTAACATGAACTTCAAAAAATCTAGCAGGAAAGCCTGGAGCTTCCTGAAGAAACTAGGTAGCCCTAACTCACCCGCTCGTGACCCACCGAAAGTATCAGCGGACCAAATCGCTGCAAGAGCTATAGCTCTGTCTAAAGCCACGAGTAGCAAACGACAGAACGCAGATATTAAGAAACAACTGACAATCCGCCGACAAACAACTGCAGTCCACCCTGATTAATCCAGACCATTCACCACGGAAGAGGTAAATAAAGCTCTGGTAGACACCAAATCTGGTAAGTTTCCTAGTTTCGATGGAATTCACTCTGAATCCCTCAAAAACTGCGGGAAGCGCACAAGAATCTGGTTAGGTAAATTCTACTCCAACATCCTACTAACAGGGTCCCAGCGGAGCTCAAGAAATCCAAAATAATCGCAGTCTCGAAACCAAACACCCAAGAACTTGCCTGAGAGCTACCGCCCAATATCTCTATTAAGTTCATGTTACAAACTTCTAGAGAGATTGTTACTAAACCGACTAGGCCCACTGATACTGGAACATACTCCTGTTGAAAAGATTGGATTCAGGCCCCGTCGCAGCTGTGTGGACCAGGTATTCAGCTTAACAACGCATATTGAGGCAGGCTTTCAAGAACGGTTAAAGACTGCTGTGGTATATGTTGACGTGACTGCAGTATATGACACAGTCTGGAGAGAAGGTCTTTTATACAAATTCCTCAACGTGATACCATGCAGCCTAGTAACAACTTTATTAAACAACATGCTCTGGCCCGACAGGCTCTTTCAAGTTATAAAAGGAAAGAGCAAGAGCAAAATGAGACACCATAATAACGGGATTCCACAAGGATCGGTACTCGTACCTGTTTAATCTGTATATTTCAGATAACGCTTGCTATCCGCAGTAAAACCATAAAAGAAGCTAGAACCATATTATCAGGAGACCTATCTGTATTGGGAAAATATTTCGCTAATTGGAGGCTAATCCCAAACATTGCTACGGTTATATTTGCTTACCAGGTTTGGTTGTATTGGGTTGGAATTTCAGTTACTTAGACTTTCCATATTTTGCCATTTTGGCGAAGGTACTGAAAAGGAAATGGAGTACATTTTACGTCGAGCCTGGTGCGTGGTTATTTTGTATATCCGGTACTGCGTAGTAAGTCGGGATACAGGGCCGTACTTTGTTGCGACCGTATCGAGAATTTGTAAGAGTTGATTACGTATTTTCTTGCTCATATTTGATTAGGCTTTGGCAGAGGGTCGGTACCATGTTTCGTTAGTTTATCTTTATTTTAGTTTAGTTTATCTTCCTGGAATCAAAACACTTTTCACTCACTTTCATTCATCTCAGTCCGGTACTGGTAGTTTGGTTGATTGGCAGTACTCTAGCGGAGAGCTACAAAATTACTTCACGGGCTTGATTTTGGAAGGAACCATTTTTGGTGTTCTCCTATCTCTTCTCCTTCCGACCACCTTCGAGAGCAGTCAACAGTGCAGCAATAGGCCTTGACCTAGTGCAGAATTTCCGGTGATAAGAATCTTGGAGTTCGGGATATTTTGGGAATAGTGCCGAGTTTATTTGTCAGCTTTGCTGGATTTTTATTGCTAACACACTGCGAGCTGCCCCCGAAACCTATCGAGGTATATTTTGGACCATCGTAGTTAGAGAACCCTCGTGGCCGTACGATTATTTGTCGTCCGACGAATAATTCTTTTTTAACCCAGATAGGGGTAAGAATAATTTAACCTAATTAAAATATTTGTCACAATATTTATAAAACCTCTTTCTAGTTTTTTTTGGTAGTGGATTGGGTGAATCTTTGGCTTCTTTCCACGCACGTCTTTGGGTGTCCTCAAAGTCCTCACGACCGACAGGAGCAAACCCACGGGATATCGGAAACCGTAAGGGGTAGACAGACCAACGTTCCGCCTCACGTGGCCCGTGCGACACTCATCGGGGAGTTTCGTGGATTGACTGACCAAAGATAAGTTATCATCTTACTAGTCATATTATATTAGGTTTATTACTGTTTCTTATCTATAAGACATCTTTACTAAAATGCCTGTATTTTACTAACATAGTTAATTTCTGATTATAACCAAAAATCCCTCTCCTATTCTTTGGCTTCTACGATATTTTTTTTAAATGATGATAATAAATGTCTAAGTACCGAATAATGTTTTCTTTTATCGCCTGAGAATCTTATGTTCTCTGAGCAGTAATTAGCCCTGGGAAATATTCACCATATTAATATATATATTGTATTTTTTTGAAGGGTTCTTTTTTTTGAAGCCCCAAAACGGATAACAACATGAATAAAACTGAACTGTCGTGTTTCCACCTTAATAACAAACAAGCACGCCTGGGGCCCCAAGTATACTTCAATAACAACCCGCTACGTTACAATCCAAAATACCTAGGAGTAACAATGGATCGAACACTTTCATATAGAAAACATCTGGAGAATATCGCCGCTAAAATAAACACCAGAAATAATATAATACACAAAGTTTGTGATACCATGTGGGACGCAAACACATATACCCTCAAAACATCAGCTCTTAACCTGGTCTACTCGGTTGCTTAATACTGCGCTCCAGTCTGGCTAAACAGCTGCCACGTAAAGATGATTGACACCAAACTAAACGAGACAATGAGAATAATCGATGGCTGTTTAAGAAGCACACTCTAGCTTGGCTCCCCACTCTGAATAATATTGCTCCTCCCGCTATCCGCAAACAGGAAAAGCTAGTCAGGAAATACAATAAAATACTATCAAATTCCCACCTTCCAATGTACAATAACTTAGCTGTTGTCGACCTGCGAAGACTGAAGTCTAGATTCCCGCCACTGTTGTTAGCAGAACAACTCGTCGGAGAAAATTTCAATCTTAGTGCTAAATGGAGGGAATTCTAGAATATGTCGGAACCGAGACACGCGGCTTATGTCATCGACCCTAAAACACCCTTACTAGGAATGGAGCTTCCCCGCCAGGAGTGGAAGACACTTAACAGAATAAGAACATCCCACGGTACATGTCGTGACTCTTTCTACAAATGGAGACTGACTGGATCGCCAGCTTGTGACTGTGGAGAACTTCGCCAAACCCTCCATCACATCGTAGCTGAGTGCCCTCTTACAGCATATGGTGGTGAAATTAATGATTTCTTTGAAGCTACACACTCCATGTTGGAATGGATCAATGGCCTCGATTTTAAAATTTGATGCACTTATTGTATGTAAGATGTGTCTTACCTGATGTTGCACTTTATTTTATATATATATATATATATATATATATATATATATATATATATATATATATATATATATATATATATATATATATATATATATATATATATATATATATATATATATATATATATATATATATATATATATATATATATATATATATATATATATATATTTTAGAGTCTATTTTATTGATATTTTTGTGTTTTGCAATTTAATCTGTTTATGTGCTATATTTTAATGTATATACCTGATTCAAATCCATGTGAGCCATATGCTAAATAAATAAATAAATATTAGACATTCCATTCTAATAACATGCCCCGATCATCTAAGCCTTTTGAGTTGTATGATGCTGGACACAGCGCCTCCCCCTCCTCCAAAGCGGACAAAGAGAGCTGCGTCTCCACACTCCATCTTCAGAAACACCCTCACTTCCACATCATTGGCATACACCAGCAAATGCACCGAATTATTGGTATCCGATCTGTTTATATGTGATTTTCTTACTATTGACTCCAGTGCGATGTTAAAAAGAAGACAGGCCAGTCTATCATCCTACCTCAGACCAGTATATTTCTCAAATTCACTTAAGAGAGTGTTTTTAACCCTAACGACGTTGATAACTTGTTGCATGGACATTTTTGTCGTGCGTGGCCTGGTACGGTTCTATTCTAATTATGCTGACGTGCGCCGCCTGGAAATCAATAAACATATGGTAGGTGTCAATATAAAATTCGAGAGTTTTCTCTAAAACCTTTCGGATGGCAAAAACTTGGTCAGTGGTGAATCGACCCGCCCAGAATCCCATCTGAGTCTCCAAATCTCGTCATTTCTCGACGGTAAAAGATGCTCGACACAATTTTGTAGGCTACTTTTAACAGTGTGGTGATTCTGTAATTTTTACAGTCCAAGTGGTCTCCGTTTTTGTGAACTGTTGAATGTGAGAATTCATTGATGCTCGAGGTCACAAAATTTCCTCCAGCATATTTAAATAATTTCGGAGATAAACTATCACATCCCAGGAGGTATTGTTCTTTAGCTTTTTTATAATCTTTGACGAGGGCGGTTCTTGCTTCTCGTTGTTCTGGTGGGGGGATTCGTCAGAAGTTTGTTGTTATTGGTGTTGATTAAAGAGGTCGCTAAAATGCTCGGAATATATATATATATATATATATATATATATATATATATATATATATATATATATATATATATATATATATATATATATATCAAAGAGTTTTGCAAAATCATCTGTACGCAAGTAGTCCAAATCTTTGATTACCAGCAGTCAATGCCTATAACTATTTACAAATAACCTTAACGTTCGAAACCATATATCAGCCGATGTATATACGTAAGGAACATAACTAAACAGTTATTTAAAAATTTCTTTAGTATCTGCATATAAACTAGCTATCTATCTACCAAATGTTCTATTTTTTTTTAACTGAAATCCGTAATATGTAAAATAGATATGAAAATATCAGTAAAATATAGATCAACAATTTACACAGCGTGTGCAACGAATATAATTATGTGTACTTTATTTTCCTAGTAGAGCTGGTATTTGTTATTTATTGTCAATATGGATTCTCGTGAATCGCGAATTCTCAATGCTTTCTTTATTTTGCATTTCCTACATAGTGACTTGTCTTTCTTCTACACGTCAACTAACATTTGTTACACAATTCTTTGCGTAACTGTCATCAATTCTTCTATTGGAACCTTCGGCGGGAACCACTAAACATCAAATCACTTTTTTAAACTTCTCGACGCACGTTTTGCCAAGCATGTTAGTATCATCACGAGATGATTAATCTAATTCTAAAACTACAGCTACTAAACTACTAATTCTAAACAGTACGTAATGAAGCGTGTAAAAATCATGAACCGTGATATTTACTGAGCATTACATTAATAATTGAAAAAGTTTAATTGACTGCTTAATTTTGAGTTTTTTAATTTTTTATTTAAAGATGAAATTTTTTTTTAATTCATTTGAAAAATGCACCAACATTCATTTTCTACATTAGGTAATTTAAAAGTTTCAGAATGACTACATTTGCTACGTAAGTAGACGTTGTTATGTGTAAAAATAAGTATATGAAAAAATCTAAAAACGAGTAAATAGATTCTTCCTCTTCAATTCCTCCTATATTCCTTTTCAATATATTTCACGAAAAGAAAACTGAACACGAACTAATGTATAAAAAGCCCAACATTAACTAACTAGAAAACTAAAATTATCAGGAGAATCCATAAATATTCGCTTCAACTTCTCATACCAAGTAACTAACTATCTTCCCAAGACTATCGTGTTGACCCAGTATAACCCAGCGTATATCGAATCGAATAACATATTGTGTACAGTAACAGTTCAAGAAGTTGAAAAAGATGTGCTGTAAAAGCTGAACTTAGAGTTATTCAGTGGGAAGCAAGTTAGCCTAAGCTTTCATCTAAAGTAGATAAATTGTAGCTCGGGTTACGTTTTCTTAACCCGAGCTACAATTGGATGTGGAACCAATGGAATTGGAACAGAATTCCACCAAATAATGGGGATTTTCTTTTTATCTTTCAACAAATCATTAATGGGATAAACTATAAGATGGGGTAAGTGTCACGCTATGATTTGGGATTAGCTATTGTGTAGTACAGACGTGCAAATTTTATTATGGTAAATACAAGGTATTTTATTATGGTCAAAATGCAGTAAAATTATTGTAATTTGCATTAGAAAGAAAATTAAATTTTTGCAACTCCATCGTTTAACTTAACCATTGCAACTTAATCGTTTATTGGCGTAATTTCAATAATTCGGAACAGAGAAAATTCTGAACGATGGAAATATTACACGAATGAAACAAAATGTCGAGGAGTATGCAGAAAAGTCGATTTGATGACGCGTTGCACAACTGGAAATTTCTCTACGCATTTTACGCCGAATTATGAAAATTGACCTGCACGTGTTTACGTATAAGAATGAAATTGTATAAATTCGGTTGCCTGCAAACAACAATAAGCGATTAAAATATAGTAATGCAACATAATAAAAAAATCAAATTAAGAATTTTGACGCAAAATTAATAATGAGCTCATGGTTATTTCCATGATTTTTGAAGAATTTTACATAAATAGGCCCAAAATAAATAGGAATATCGGGGAAGAATTGTTCAGTGGTACGGGATAGAACATATCGAAGTTTTGATTTGTTTACGATTTTGAAATGTTCTCTAACGATTTCGAATGTCATTGATGCTATCGAATATTCTAGAATGTTCCATGTAATTCCTTTAATAGGATTTTATAAAATAATTTAGAATTTCCCAAAAAATTCGATATAATCCGATAGAATATTCTAGACCATTCGAGATAATTCTAGAAAATTCGATATAATTCGATGGAATATTCTAGAAGATTCGAGAACATATGAGAACACGAAGTGTCCCAAACTACGTTCCTCAACTTTCCCAACTTAGGTACATCGTGGCCATTTTGAAAAGATGACATTTTTTCCTATGCAAGATATATTCGAAATTCATTCAGGACTATAAAATATACCAAAAATTATGACATAAATGTTATATCCACCATTTTATACCGATGAAAAATTTGCTCGTAATGAATAAACAATTTGAAAGAAACAACATTTGTGTCGATAGTGAAAATATATATATATATATATATATATATATATATATATATATATATATATATATATATATATATATATATATATATATATATATATATATATATATATATATATATTATATAGAATAATAGGAAAAAAAGAAAAGTACTGTCCCAACCTACGGGCGTCTCGCTTATATATATATATATATATATATATATATATATATATATATATATATATATATATATATATATATATATATATATATATATATATACTTAACAATTTTAATGTAGGAAGTGACCACCAAATGCTACGAGCAAAAGTTAAGATTAACTGTCGAAGAGAACGCGAAAGAATGGTAAGATCAAAGGACAAAGTGGATTCTGGGAAACTGCTGGAGAGAGAAAGCGATTTTGAGATTGCTTTGTCCATCCGGTTTGCTGTGTTACAAGATCCGGAGGAAGTGGAACTATCAGTTCAATATGAAGAAATCGCCAATAATGTGCTTCAAACGGCTGCTTCAATAGCACTAGAAGAAAAATGTCTCAAGCAGACAAAAATATCGGCAAAAAGAAACGGCGGGCAATGAGAAATGCAAGTAGTCCTTTTGGCAGAATCGAGTACACTGAGCTCTGCAAAACTATAAGAAAACGTATCAGAGAGGACACGCGCCGATTCAACATGCAACTAGTGCAAAAAACCATGGAAGAAAACAAAGGAATTAACAAGATTAACAGAAGCTGAGAAACAAAAGAACGCAAATATATGCCTTAAGGCGTGAGGATGGCACAGTACGCAGGGCGCGTACACAAATGTTGGAGGTTATCAGAACAATTTATTCCCAGTTATATGAAGATTAGAACCAATCAAAGACAACAATACCCACGGAAGAACAAATGCTAGATATTCTAGTGGAGGAAGTAACAAATGCTATAGAATTGATGAAAAACGGCAAGGCTCCAGGAAAGGACAGTGTAACTGTCGAAATGCTAAAAGCTGGTGGTCAGACGTTACAGAAAATACTGGCAAAATTATATTCAAAATGCCTCAAAGAACAAAAAGTACCTAACTTATGGAAAAATGCAGAAGTGGTCCTTTTACATAAAAAGAGAGCACAGGAAGATTTAAAGAACTACCGTCCAATAATGTACAAAGTTTTCACTAAGATAATTTCTAAAAGAATATTAACAACTGAATGACGCAAAATCAAGAGAACAAGCAGAATTCAGAAGTGAATTCAGTACAATGGATCACATCCAGGTTGTACAGCGGGCCATAGAAAGGCATTACGAATACACCATGCCACTATGCTTGGCTTTTATCGACTACGAAAAATCATTTGACTCCATCTCAAAGCATGCAATAATGGATGCACTGCTTAGCCAAGGGATAGATAAAGCATATGTAAACCTGTTAGGATCAATATATGATGGAGCTACGGCCACAATTCACCTTGATGATCTTGAAGTGTCGCCTATTCTTTTCTCGGCTGGCCTTGAAGAAGTGTTCCGTAAACTGGATTGGGAACAGGATAGTGTAAAGATCAATGGTGCAAACTTAAACCATCTTAGATTTGCAGATGATATAGTTCTCCTTTCACAAGACCCAGAGGAGCTGCAAAGACGCATACAAGAACTGTAAAGGGCTGGTGAACCATTTGGCTTGAAAATAAACTTGAAAAAGAGTCAGGTTATGTTCAATAACTTCGCTCAGGACAGAAGAATTTCAGTTTTAGGAAGGGATTTGGAGATTGTGGACAGCTTTATATATCTTGGGCAGAGGATTTCAATAGAGGAGAATACCGTCCGAGAAGTGGAACGGCGTGTTAAATGTAGCTGACAGGCATTTGGCAGGCTCAACATTGGGTTTAAGAGCAGACTCCCACTTTGCCTAAAAAGAAAAGTCTTCGATCAGTGCGTTCTACCCGTTATGACATACGGAAATGAAACCTGGAGACTCACATCCCAATCAATTCAAAAACTTCGGGTAGCACAGAGGGGAATGGAAAGATGTATGCCTATCACAAGACGAGGACAGAAAGTCCTGCGCATGGATTGGGGAACAAACGAGAGTCGGTGACATGAAATGAAGATGACCAGGCCATATAGCGAGGCGATGGGATGACAGATGGATCAAGGCAATCCTGGAGTGGATACCGCTTAAGCGCAAACATCAGCGAAGAAGACCGAAAGTACGATACATTGATGACATCCTTAAGTATATTGGACCAGAGTGGCAGAGGAAAGCCCAGGGCCGTGAAAGTTGGAAACATTCTGAAGAGACCTTCATCCTGCAGTGGATCGAACCGGGCTGATGATGATGATGGGATGATGGTGATACACACACACACACACACACACATATATATATATATATATATATATATATATATATATATATATATATATATATATATATAATATTTTTTCTCTTTTAAAACAAAATAAAAAATATATAGATCACAGCGACGGCAGCTGTTCGCAGGCAGCACCGGGAAAAAGGTCCAGGACAGAATGAAGCCACAACAAAAGTTGAGCGCCACCCGGTTACTTCATATATCGGAAAAGACCCTGGAACCAGGAAGGGGTCTATCTTAAATATAACGGTTTACTCGAATTTTATACATATTTATATATATATATATATATATATATATATATATATATATATATATATATATATATATATATATATATATTACAAAAGCACACTCAAAAAAGAACGACACAAAGCACACAAAAAAGGGAATAACTAAAACTATCAAACAAAAGACACGGGAAGGTTTAGGGAAGGTGGTTCTCCAAACCTTACCGTGAAAGAAATCAAAAATCAAATACACAGCTCTGAATTACACCAGCTGGTCTCTATGTCCCTATACTTACAAATTAGAGGTCATTTCCTCTATTCTGACAATAGTAAAAAGATAAATATATAACGCTAGGGTAACCAAGAATGGTCACACGGCAAATAGATACAAAATATAAGGTGATAACGTGACCATTATCAGTATAAGAAATTATGGTAAAAATGCATTTGTGAAAAATAAATGGGAACTGCAATCCTTAACGGTACATGAAAATGTAATAAAAAAAGTGTTTATCTGGCCTTATTTCCTGATGTTGTCTATCCTTGCCTACCCGGTACTGGGTGTCCAAAAACACTGAGTACGACTGCGGGCAGTCCGGTATCCCTATGCGGGGGTCCCGAAATAATCTCGATCTGACCAACCGGTTACTGTGCCATGTGGCCCCAAAAAGGTGTAAGGTTTCCACGATGGTCTGGCTCTGTAATAGGTGGTCGTTCAATGGCCTGGTGTCTGCTGACGGGTTATCTGCTGCCGGGTCGTAAAAACCCTCTATAAGAATATCAGAAAAATCAACCCAAGCGTGACTTGGCCATCAAACCTACGTACCTCGGTCGGAAGGGTTAGGCGCGAAAACGTCCGCTCACCTGGAGATTTAGAGTTAGACTGTCTTGCCTTGTCCAAACGATACCGGAGCTCTTTCAGTTAAGAATTTGTCCGAAATAAACCTATCAGTGGTGATCAACAATTTACGAATGCTACCTGTAGCGATCAAGAATTTGTGAACGCTACATTACCTCCCTCCAAAAAGAAAATTAAAGACTGCGAGAGGAGGCTTTAATTTTGATCGGTCCATATCGGAGATTACCTTGAAGCGTATCCCTATGGAATGGAACACTGGAACACTGGAACAGTGGTAAGGAAATACCCAATCTATCCCAAAAGAAAATACAAAAAAAGGAAATATCCTCTTGTATAACAAATACGAAAAGAGAATATAGATACAACGTGCGCACTCTAAAGTACATACCAAAAGATATTCAAAACACAACACCAAATAAATTTCGGAAGATAACTCATCTACCCAGAAAGTCGTCCAGGAACCGAAGGCTATGACTTAACAGACGTCATGCTGATCAAGCTGGTTAGATCATAACGGCTAGGTGGGTGCGAAGGTAACTCAGTTGGCATTGCGTGCCCTTATCAAAAACTGAAAGGAAAGACACCTCGTTTACCAACCTCAGCTGAACAATACAACACTCGCAGCCACATCTCCAGACCTCCCTTAAAACGATCTGAGAGCAAGTGAACTTCCAAAAGGTGGAAAACACGTAACAATATCCCCTATATCCACCACAATAAGGAAGTGAAATATAGTTTTCACGAAACTAAAATTTACAAAAAAACTCAAACGAAATTAAGTGATAATCTACAAGGTGAACCGTAAAACAGACACTGCCATAAGCCTTCCGGAACGCACTCTGAGGGAGCTGAGACGCCACCCAGTAGTGACACCCAATTACGAGGCGAAGTCGCAACAAGATGATCACCCCCGTAGTGTGTCCTTCCCTGAGAATTGCCCAAGGACTGTATCCCGAAATCCTAAGGCACCCGTCCCAAAACGGCCCTTAAAAACGAAAAAATACTCAGTGATCTACACTGAAAAAAAAATAACTCTAAAGCCTGCATGATGGTGAACTAAGATGTGAGGTAAATATAGAAAACCGACATAGTCGAGTCTAGAAATAGGACTGAGAGAATACGAGCAGCGGAATAAGCAATAACGAGCGCTTGCGAAACACAGAAGCGTGGTTGTCACTAGGTTTAGTCTTGATAACTTTCGCGTATCACACGTCCCTATGGGAGTCACAATAAGTAGGTCAAATTCGGTAGGTCATAATTGGTGCGGACTTCTAAACCAGAAAACCAAACAAGCTTGTCGCTGAGACAAAATAACGCAATTCCCTCGTAACATTCAATCGTACCAATTTAAAAATCTAGACAAGGAAAAATCTATTGGCTGAAGGCTACAGTTGTTGGTTATGAGAAAGGCCTAAAATCCAAGCATAAATATATTTACATTTGCCTAAATCCTTCCCACGGCTTGCGCTAAACTAGCTAACGAAAGGTAGTACCAACATATTCACCATCAAACCCGGGCCAAAGGCCAACGACACCGAATGGAAGCGCTATTAATCCTAAGGTTACGAATCCAATTGCCACTCGGGCTTAGCGAAACCAAAGGCGGAAAACACTACCAAAGGTCGAAAAAACTTTGCTGTGGCGGATCACGCCAACGCAAAACGTAACGCAACCTCGCTGCGAGAAGCTCGCAGGAACAACTCTAGATTCACTTCCGAAGCGAATACAACTGAGTTAACTAAAGTCTGCGACACCAAACGGAAACACTATCTCGCAGCATCTAATCCTAAGGTTACCAGTCTCAAATGCTACTTGAGCTCAGCAGAACCAAAGGCGGACAGCTTTGTCAAGTGTCAACCAACGAAAACGATACCGTGGCAAATCACACCAACACGGAACGTAACGCAAATCACCGCTAAAAATCGCAGATATAGTCTCACGATTTACTTCTCAAGTAAATCTACACAATCTGGCTACGGCCAGCGACATGGTATGGAAATACTATCAGGTCCTAAGGTTACGAGTTCAATCGCCACTCGGGCACAACGGAACCAAAGAGAGACAGCACGGCCATGTGTCAACCAAAGATAACGTCTCCGTGGCAATTCACGCCAACGCGAAACTTAATGCAGAAGGACCGCGAAAAATTCGCACAGCCAATTCATGACTTACTTCCCAAGTAAATCCAACCTGGCTAAGTAAAACTTGCGACACCGAACTGAAACGCTAGCTGTTCCTAAGGTTACGAGCTCAATCGCCACTCTGGCACAACGGAACCAAAGGCAGACATCAACGTCCAGTGTCGACAAAACAAAAACTTTTCCGTGGCAATTTATGTCAACGCGAAAATTCTACCGAACGTAACTTGGCTAGAACATGCAATGGAAATGCCATCTGATCCTAAGGTTACGAGCTAAATCGCCGCACGGGTACAGCGGAACCAAAGGTGGACAATACTGCCATATGTCGACAAAACGAAGTAAGGCCCTTACTTCACTTAAACAAAACCTAGAATTACTCTCCAAGTAATTCTAGACAAACTCAAAACGGAGGAACAAAGATTTCTCCTCTCAAATAAGATTCGTCTAGCGCAAACTCGATAACGTAACACAGGCTTGTTCTTACTGAACAAGTCTGGAAAAGTACAAAAAGGAAAAGAAAAAGAAAAGTGAAAAGTGACGTTTCCAAAAAAAGAACTAAAAAGGCTGAGCGAAGCTGTACCTAAAAACTGCCAGCTCAGAACAGAAAAATAAATCAAAAACGTCACTGAGTCTAACTATGGTCAACTCCGGGAACATCGGAAGACTCTACAAAAGGTAATAAATCTTTAACGTGCCATTTCCCTGCACGTGGCCCATCCATATTTTTTAGTTCGTAAACTAAAGGAGACAACTTCTTAAAAACAAAGGAAAGAATGTGTTTGGGGCTAAGTTTCGATGCGAACATATCGGGAGCACTCGACATCTTCCTGTTAGGACGCCAAACTCTATCACCCACTTTAAAACTTACATCCCGTTTCCGGAGGTTATAGGATTATGAATTCCTCTCATATGCGGAGTGAAGTTTCCGACGCACCTCAACGAACAAATCACGAAACTCTTTCAAGTTCTCGGCATAAGTGCCCCTGTCACCTGGTACGACTTCAACAGATTGGTCCGGGAAAGGGGAGTTATAATATTCTCCAGATAAGGGAACATGCTTTCCGAACATCAGGTATGACGGGGGGAAACCGGTTACTTCATGGATCGCGGTATTGATGGCCTGTCTGATTTCCGGAATATGTAAATCCCAGTCCTCGTGTCTATCTATGTAACACCTGAAAGCTGTCGTAATGGTTTTATTATTACGTTCCAGGAAGTTACACTGAGGAGAATAAAACGGGGTGAACCATTGCTTAACTTTATACCTGTCACATAATTCCTTCATACCCTTGCTCTTGAAATTCGGAGCGTTATCACAAATCAGGATTTGGGGAACTCCAACCGAAAGGAATATGTGATTCTCTATATGGTTCATGGCCGCTGGGCATTTGGCATTTCTCAACGGAAAAATGAATGCGTACTTAGAAAACCAATCCGCGACTACTAATAACCATTTGTTACCCTTTCTGCAACGAGGAAAAGGACCTATAAAATCCACCGAAAAGATTTGACCAGGTCGGTCAACTACCTTCTCCTTACCCATAATACCAATCTTACTGAAGTTTGAGTGTTTCTGAGCGCCACACACCAAACACCTTCTTACAAATCTCAAAATATCTGACCTCATCTTAGGCCAATAATACATCTCCTGTACTCGGAACAAGGTTTTCCGAAAACCAAAAGGGCCACTAGTGGGAGGAATATGACACGACTTGATAATTTTCGCTCTCTGAGGTTTAGGAACCAAGGTTTTCCACTCTCGAATATTAAAAGTATAATTCTGCTTACAAGGAATGAATTTCTGAATGTAGTGGTTCTCAACTCGTCATTGAGGAAATTTGTCCGGGTTGTTAACAATCTTTTCACGGAGCGCAATTTACCAGGGATCAAGAGAATTTACTTCGATCGAGATGGATGAAACTTGCAAACACGTATTCTCGGAATCTGCTGAAAGGCTACTCTCTACCTCAGGATGCGGTATTCTACTCAAAGCATCAGGAACCGAGTGCATCGAACCTTTTCTATGCTGTAGATCAAAAGTATGCTGTCTTAACCTCAGTAACCAACGACTAAGTTTACCTGACGGAGTGTTTAAATTAAAAAGCCACAGGAGACTAAAATGATCAGTGATGACCTTAAAACGAGAACCTTCTATCCAAGGCCTAAACTTTTCAATACAGAATATAACGGCTAGACATTCACGCTCCGTCACTGAATAATTCTTCTCCGCTCTAGATAAGGAGCGACTCGCGTAAGCGATTACTCGTTCCTCTCCGTCTATAAACTGGGTCAACATACCTCCAATGCCGACATCAGATGCATCGGACTGAACGAAATATTTCTGACTAAAATCAGGCTGAGCTAAGATTGGTGCTCTTATAAGTTTCTGTTTGATGGCTAAAAATGCAGACTCCCCTGTCTCATTCTACTCTATGGCTTGTTTTTTCTTCTTGCCTTTAAGAAGGTCGTTCAAGGGACTCACAAGAGAAGAAAAGTCCTTAATGAACCTACGGTACCATGAACACATACCAATGAAACGTTTCACCTCGGTTGAAGTGCGCGGACGCGGATAGTTCGACATAGACTCAACCTTTGACGGATCAGTAGCTAGAGAATTGTTACCGACTATATACCCTAAATACTTTAAAGATGTCCTAAAAAATTGGCATTTTTCGAAATGAACAGTAAGACCAGCCTCCTTAGGTAGGTTCTTAGCGGCCTTTAAAAGTTCCACATCATGTTCCCAGGTAGGAGAGCATAGCAATATGTCATCCAGATACGAGAAAATATGTGGTTCGTATTTAGGCCAAAATATCGAATCAACCAACCTCTGTTGTGTTTGTGCCGCATTGCACAAGCCAAAGGGAACGACTGTAAACTGAAATTGTCCACGACCGATAACCGAAAAAGCGGTTTTTTTCTTTAGAAGCGTCTTCAAGTAGTATTTGCCAAAATGCCTTTCTCAAGTCAATGGAGGAAATGTATTTGGCATTTCGTAAGTTACTCAGTATTCTGTCTATGTGGGGTAATGGAGAACTATCGTGTTTCGTCAGAGCGTTCAAAAATCTTCCATCAAAACAAAATCTATATCCACCCGTGGGCTTCCTTACTAAAAGCGTTGGAGAGCATCATGGACTATGAGATTCCTCGACTACGCCCAACTGGATCATAGAATCTAACTCTTTATTCAGAATTTCTTGCATATAGGGGGATAGTAAATAAGGTTTCTTTTTGAAAGGTTGGTTATCGCCCGTATCTATAGAGAGTTTAATCTTATCGGTCCGTCCTAACCTATCCTTCCTGTCAAGTTCTCTAAAAGAATCTAACAGTTCTAGAGCCTCCGCCCTTTGGATAACGGAAAGATCGTCAATGGAAAAAAGTTTGGATACTGGAGGGTTATCAGAATCTTTTCGTACTACACCTAGCACGAAGTCATCATTGTGAATCGACCAATGATTATTCTTAAAATTCATTACTAGATTAAAACTCGTAGCAAAATCGATACCAAAAATAAAAGCATGTGTTACGGAGGGTACTATATGGACTTTAATGATTCGACAACAATCGTTAATAAAAATCGGTAGGTCTGCAAGACCAGCAACCTTCTGTCGAGTTCCATCGGCAGTAAACACACTAGAGTTATTGCTTTGACGAATTTTAATCTTGAGTCTCTTTAAGATCTTAACTCCGCTAGCACCAACTATAGAGGTGTTAGTTCCAGAATCTAATAAAACAATGATGTTCTGATCATAAAGTTTGACGGAAATATATGGACGATTGTCATTAACCCTTTTTAGAAACAATGGTAAAACTTCCGAATCACGGGTATAAGTCTTATAAAAATTAGATACGTGTTCTAACCATTTGTTCCAACCTGACCTGTTAACGTGCGACCTTGCGGTTTGCCTTCTATTAGGATACCGACCGCATGCGACACCTGATGGCCTAACTAGTTTTTTGAGCAGTTAGGACAAGAACCAAGCTTAACTTTAGGTTCACCACAACGGAAGCAGAAAACTGTTCTCTTCTCGGTACACGAACGAAAGGTGTGATTGACTTCCTTACAGTTGAAACACACAACCTTAGGTTTAGGGCTATTTTTCCTATCTCCCCTGAACACAACCGCAGGAGGTCTCCCAGAATCTTTACCAAAACTACGAACATCCTTACCACTAGAACAACTTGACTCACGGTAAAGTGGATCTTCCTTAGAACCACCAGCACTCTCACTCTCTTATCTCGAGATGACCAGCCACTCTTATGAAGGTCATCGAAAGCAAACAACTGAGAGGGTTTTCTGGAAGTAGAGGGTAGAACATCCTCCAACTTCCTACACAAAGCAGATAGTTCGGAGACAGTAACAGTATCGTGTAACGTCAACTGCGCCACATATTCAGGCAACAAGTTCCTCCGGATGTACTTGACTCTGGTAACATCAGCAAGGATCACGGACAACCGAGAGAACAAATTCTCCATCTGAGCCACATAAATAATAACTGCTTCAGCGCGTCTCTGTTTCCTCTGCCGGATTTGTTCCCAGACATCATTGTCTGCACGAGGAGACAAAAAATCTCTCTTCAACCTTGAAACAAGACCTGACCAATCTGACACAACACCCCTAACACTTCGGAACCACACAAAGGCGTCGCCAACGAAAAATTCGACAGCTGAATTAAAAAGTTCTATCTCTGAAAAATTACGAGACTGGGATAAGTCGGAAACTCGCTCCGAGAAACTAAAAACATTTTTTCGAAATCTAAATCAAAAAACCAACACTATAAAAACTGAGCGAATTTAGTAGAAGATTTTTTAGAAGTAATAGTTCAGTTTATAGTTTAATAAATTATTAACTTTAAATCTTTCGTCATCCATCATGATATAACAAAATTTACAAACCAGATCAAAAACAACATGTAAGGGTAAGATCAGGTTTACCAAAAAATTTTGACATTCCCAAATCTTTCTAAAAAGACCCGGTATTAAATTCAGAAAAACTAAACTAACTCTCCCGCTATCCCAGATACAATACCGTAATAGAAAATAGATTAACTCTATATTAACTCATAAATTGCAAATATACAAGATCATTGTACATTATTCAAAAATAAAAATATAAAATAAAACTGTAAAATAAAATAGAAAGAACACTATCGAAGGCGAATTTTGTTTTCTCAAAAAAATTAAATAAACAGCTCTGAATTACACCAGCTGGTCTCTATGTCCCTATACTTACAAATTAGAGGTTATTTCCTCTATTCTGACAATAGTAAAAAGATAAATATATAGCGCTAGGGTAACCAAGAATGGTCAGACGGCAAATAGATACAAAATATAAGGTGATAACGTGACCATTATCAGTATAAGAGATTATGGTAAAAATGCATTTGTGAAAAATAAATGGGAACTGCAATCCTTAACGGTACATGAAAATGTAATAAAAAAAGTGTTTATCTGGCCTTATTTCCTGATGTTGTCTATCTTTGCCTATCCGGTACTGGGTGTCCAAAAACACTGAGTACGACTGCGGGCAGTCCGGTATCCCTATGCGGTGGTCCCGAAATAATCTCGATCTGACCAACCGGTTACTGTGCTATGTGGCCCCAAAAAGGTGTAAGGTTTCCACGATGGTCGGGCTCTGTAATAGGTGGTCGTTCAATGGTCTGATGTCTGTTGATCGGATTCTCTGCTGCCGGGTCATAAAACCCTCTATAAAAATATCAGAAAAATCAACCCAAGCGTGACTTGGCCAGCAAACCTACGTACCTCGGTCGGAAGAGTAAGGCGCGAAAACGTCCGCTCACCTGGAGATTTGAAGTTAGGCTGTCTTGCCTTGTCCAAACGATACCGGAGCACTTTCAGTTAAGAATTTGTCCGAAATAAACCTACCAGTGGTGATCAACAATTTACGAATGCTACGTGTAGCGATCAAGAATTTGTGAACGCTACAATATATATATATATATATATATATATATATATATATATATATATATATATATATATTAAATATGTATATATATATATATATATATATATATATATATATATATATATATATATATATATATATATATATATATATATATATATATACATATACATATAATATATATATATATATATATATATATATATATATATATATATATATATATATATATATATATATATATATATGTATATATATATATATATATATATATATATATATACAGTGTTAGAAATCTTTGGATAAACATTTAGGCGGAGACGCAGGTTGTTGTGTGTTCCACATGAGATTGTGTAACCCAGCAGTTAGGTGTCTGATGACACTCAGCACTGTTGTCTTGTTGGACGCAGTCCAAAGATTTCTAACACGGTATATATACGCCATCCGACGGGAAGTCGGCAAAAATTATGGTTCTTGCTACCGCTTGACGATAGACTCTCTTGAAATTCCGTGGTTTCACGCATCCGTAGCACGTTTGTTCTTGCTTCTTTCTCTTGGGCGGGTATTTCTGTTACAGAGGCGTTTGATTTTAAGTCTGAATTCACAGTATTTTTATTGTCCTTTTTATTTTTCATTTTTATTTTACTCTTGACATATTTTGGTCTTCTTTTAAAACATCAACCAGATCTCCAACGTAACTTAATGATTCTGGTAATATTCTCAACATATAGTTCATTTTGTCTTTTACAGTTATCCTGCACCAGGAGTTTTCAACTCATTTACATTCTTCTCAACATCACTGAAAAACACGGCGATGTCAACAACAATCAATATTCAACCCCAATTTATTTCTGCGAACTATTTGTTATGTTATTGATTGCTTTGAATACAGTTTGTGGAATTTCTTCATATCCTTTGCTGTTTCTTTGGCAGTCACAAATGTTAATTCTTTATTTATAATCGTAATAAATTCGTAATTCGAAGATATTTTTCCGCGTCATCTCTATTTGATTCTTCTTTCTTTCTTGTAACGGCTACTTCACACATTCATGTTGGGATACATAGGAATACGCATCTTTCAACTTCCATAATCTTCGCTATCAAAAACTAGTATAGTAACGTCCGGCATTTTTTTATAGGTTTGGAAACTTCTTTCTTTTCCTTAAATTCTTTTTCGTTTATTCATAACCACGATGTGTTACGACATTAAGAACTATGATCTCTTCTGGAATGAGTGGATTAAAATGAAATTCTTTGATGTACGATTTATAAACCTATCTTCTTATATCTCAGAATTCGGCTACTCGGAGGTCGAAATACATCGTCGTTTGTTGCGGTTAGTATTTAGATGGCTGACCCTCCGAGAACAGATTCGTTCACGCCAGTTCGAGATTCGATTAGGCCGGATGCCTTCTATGAAGAATTTGATGTTGGTCATTCACTAATCGGTAGGCTTCTCGAGATATTTAAGGTTAAGTATAAACAAACGGTCCGAGGTGGATGTTGACCGGGATTAATCGGAAGATGATTGCCATGGTTCGAATCCCACGTTAAGCTGTAGGTCCAGTGCTAAATAATGCATCTCTAACGGAAATAACAGTTATTCATTTGAAAATATTTATAGGAAATCTAAGAAATATTTATCTGTTTCTTGAGGTTATGTTTAAAACATTGTTGTTTATCTTTAACACTCTATCTTTATTAATTATCTTAGAGGATTAAATAGTTTTTTGTATTAATACGTCATCTTTGTTTCTATTTGATATTTATTTAATTACAATTTATTTATATACAAACAAGCGATCGACGTAAAATATAATAGTATAAAATTATATAGCCACTTCTTTCTACTAGTGTTGTTGAAGATAAATAAATAAGGAGTCATTCTATTCCTACCAATTTTATATTTTCTTGACAACTACCTGAAATAATATACGATTTTATTACTATGGTAATTTTATATTTGATGAGCATATTATATCTATTTGACCTTACCATCGAGGATAACATTTATTATTAACATTATTTTCCCCTGGGGGGCACCTTTGTGAAATTATTTTGAATACATGTCCTTCTTGCGTTTTGGTGACATTAGCAACATCTAGCAACAAAACTAAACCACATATTATTAATATTATTAAACACTTAATAAGGATTTTTGTTGAGATACTCATTGTGCTGCTTATTCATTTACCATAATCATACAAGTTAATATAGAAACTGCGATAACAAGAGAAATAATGAAAGATACGAGTCATTAAACATGACCTTAAATATAATTGATAATATTAATATTATTAAATATTTACTAATTAAATGTATTTCATAAAAACTCGCAGCTATTTTATTTAAATAATTGTTACTAGTTCATTTTTATAAAATTGTCTTAATATCGTTGCGATATACAGTGTATCTATTACACCTATTATGTTTGAAGTACACAAGCTTATACTTTTTACCATAAAGTTGCTACTGATCTTGATAGTCATCATGGAAATTATATTTTAAGTTTAATTTATTTTTTAAACTAATTCGAAGGCTGTATATATATATATATATATATATATATATATATATATATATATATATATATATATATATATATATACATATGCATCCTGTTGATTGTTTGACTGGGGACGGGCCCCACGCATCACTTCCATTGGAGGGCACATGTTTCGTGTCTTGATGTTTAAACTCTTCAGGGTACCGACATGTGCTCTCTCGTCAAGAATAGGAAAACCATATCCACAGTCAACAACCCATAATTTTCGCCGATTTCCCGTCGGATGGCCTATATATACAGTGTTAGAAATCTTTGGACTGTGTCCAACAAGACAACAGTGCTGAGTGTCATTAGACACCCAACTGCTGGGTTCCACAATCTCATGTGGAACACACAACAACCTGCGTCTCCGCCTCAATGTGCATCCTGTTGATTGTTTGACTGGGGACGGACCCCACCCATCCCTTCCATTGGAGGGCACATGTTTTGTATCTTGATGTTTAGACTCTTCAGGGTACCGACATGTGCTCTCTCGTCAAGAATAAGAAAACCCTATCCACAGTCAACAACCCATAATTTTCGCCAATTTCCCGTCGGATGGCGTATATATACAGTGTTAGAAATCTTTGGACTGCGTACAACAAGACAACAGTGCTGAGTGCCATCAGACACCCAACTGCTGGGTTCCACAATCTCATGTGGAACACACAACAACCTGTGGATAGGGTTTTCCTATTCTTGAGGAGAGTGCACATGTCGGTACCCTAAAGAGTCTAAACATCAAGAGACGAAATATGTGCCCTCCAATGGAAGGGATGGGTGGGGTTAGTGAATGACCAACATCGAATTCTTCATAGAAGGCATCCGACCTAATCGAATCTCGAACTGGCGTGACCGAATCTGTTCTCGGAGGGTCGGCCATAATAAATACTAACCGCAACAAACGACTATGTATTTCGACCTCCGAGTAGCCCAATTCTGAGATATAAGAAGATAGGTTTATAACTCGTACATCAATCCACATCATTCCAGAAGAGATCATAGTTCTTAATGTCGTAACACATCGTGGTTATGAATAAACGAAAAAGAATTGAAGGAAAAGAAAAGTTTCTAAACCTATAAAAAAATAGCGGACGTTACTATACTAGTTTTTGATAGCGAAGATTATGGAAGTTGGAAGATGCGTATTCCTATGTATCCGAACATGAAAATGTGTGAAGTAGCCGTTACAAGAAAGAAAGAAGAATCAAATAGAGATGACGCGGAAAAATATCTTCGAATTACGAATTTATTACGATATGAAGAAATTCCACAAACTGTATTCAAAGCAATCAACAAAATAACAAATAGTTCGCAGAAATAAATTGGGGTTGAATATTGATTGTTGTTGACATCGCCGTGTTTTTCAGTGATGTTGAGAAGAATGTAAATGAGTTGAAAACTCCTGGTGCAGGATAACTGTAAAAGACAAAATGAACTATATGTTTAGAACATTACCAGAATCATTAAGTTACGTTGGAGATCTGATTGATGTTTTAAAAGAAGACCAAAATATGTCAAGAGTAAAATAAAAATGAAAAATAAAAAGGACAATAAAAATCCTGTGAATTCAGACTTAAAATCAAACGCCTCTGTAACAGAAATACCTGCACAAGAGAAAGAAGCAAGAACAGACGTGCTACGGATGCGTGAAACCACGGAATTTCAAGAGAGTCTGTCGTCAAGCGGTAGCAAGAACATTGAGGTGCGGTACGCAGCATCAAACAGATAGTTGGGAAGATTTTAATCAGCGAAGAAGTTATTCCTTGGCCGAAATTATCAACATAGCGTATACGTAAGGAGCAGCTTTTACACAGAAGTTGTCTTGTCTTGTTGCTTGATGGCTTTGCTGCTAGGCAATACGCCAGCACGATTTGGAGGCGACCACGATGTTGTCTGACTCTAAGCCATATCGGGGCCGCTGACTTCAGTTAAATAAAGTGGGTTTTTTTTTAAATTTTAGGTTCTGTAAAAATTTATTAAGTGCTGTAAGCTCTTCTGTAGCATTCTGTAGCTCTTCTGTAGCATTACTTATTATTGAGTGGATAGAAATTGGGCATTCATTAATCTCAGTTTCTCGTATAGGTTAAAATTTGGAATGAAGTTAATGGGACACTCGAAAAAGATGTGATTTAAGTCTTCCACTAAGCCGCATTCGCATAGGGGATCATCCCTTAAATTTAATTTAAAAAGATGCTGTTTAGTTAGACAGTGACCCGTACGCATTCTAATGATGGTAGTGATATGTCTCCTGTCCTTATAGGGAATTTTTTGAAACCATCTTTTAAGAGGAAAAGTGGATTGTATCTTAGTATATTGGTAATTTTTTTTGAGCAGCAATGTTTTCCAAAAAGTTCTGTATTGTTTATTAATTTTTTCCTTAATTACATTTAAAACGTCTGTGGAATCCAAAAAAATTTCCATTGGCACATTTAAGTCTCTTCCTATTTTAGCAAGTGTGTCAACTTTTACATTACCAGGGATGTTTGAATGATCCGGAATCCAAGAAAGGCGAATATTAGAACCGTTTTGATTGGCCAATGATATTAATCTTTTTGTTCTAAGCGTCCAGTAATCGGCAGAGGCGGAGAAGTTATTTCCTTTGATCTTGGTAATAGCGCTTTGAGAGTCTGAAAAAATGATCAGATTCTTAAGATGTTTAGTTATAGCCACTTTTGTTGCCTGATGTATTGCAATGGTTTCGGCTTTGCTTATACATAATTCTTGTGGCAGTCTAGAAGAGAAAGTATATTTAATGGCAGGGATATATAGACCGTATCCCACCCTATTATTATTATTTGAAGCATCTGTGTAAATAAAAGTGTATTCATTTTTAAATCTCTCAGTAACCATGCAAAATCTTTCCAGGATCATAGCTTCATTCTTCCTAATATTACAGTTAAAAGTTTGAAGTTCGGAGATTAGAATGTTAAAATCTATGTCATAACAAGGGAAGTTAGAGCTTTTGTGTATTTTTTTGTAGTAGGGATAAAAATGTTCTAATGCGGTTGCTATTATGCGGTTTTATTATTGTTATGAAGGTCCGTTTTCTTTAGTAATTCCTTACGAATATTATGCAGTGTCTGAATTAAAGGGTGCTGTTGTATGGTAATTATTTTAGCCAAAAGTTTGACTGCTAGCCATTTCCTTCTATACTCAAGATCCGGTACTGCAGCTTCTGCCAGTATGGCTACTCGCGGAGTGGATTTCATGCAGCCCAAACAGATTCGTAAACTTTCAAAATAAATCACGTCCAATTTCTTAAGACACTTTTCACTCGTGGGTTTAAATAAAGTGGATCCATAGTCCAAATGTTACACAGAAGTTCAAACTATAGTAATGTAAAAAAGTAGGGTTAGGAAAGGATGAAAAAAATTAAATTGATTGATAGTTAGACAGTGGTTGTACAGATCATATAATAAATAGTGTTACATATTTTAGTGTCTTCAACATGGTATTTCAATATGACAGTACAACCTCAAACATGGCCTCCTCTCTCCGTGGGCGAAGGGGCAACTACCTATGGAAGCGGCTGGGAGACCTGCCCCAAGATAGAGAGTGCTAAGAATCACATAGTTAAATTAGGCTGCCATTGGACTTTGGACTACGCTTAATATACGGGCAATGATAACGGATGTTCGGCTTCAAGCATTGTTGATCGAATTTGACAACATACAATGGGATATCAATGAGCTATATGACACACGAAAAAAGGGCGAATAGCTAATTAAACTAGATTCAACTGGTCACGTACTCTGCACTCGGGGTACGGAGAATGGATAATGTGGTGGAATTCCATTCCTCATCAGTCGAAAGCTGAAGGACAGTGTAGTAAAACTTGAAAGTATATCTGACCGACTAAAGCCTATACACCAACTATAAGCAATAGGGGTGAGAAAATTTAGGAATTTTATGATGATGTGACGTAGCTTCTAGACAAGGAATAGCGTAGGTACAACATCCTTATAGGTGATATTGATATGGATAGGTCAGAACTGAAGGAGCAAGAACTGGTGAAAATGTAACTAGTCCATATGGAAATAGTGAATAGTACAATAATGGTGAGCAGTACAATATGTTGGAATTTATATCAAAAATTCATGAGAGACATCTAGCGGACACTTACTTAATTATACAAAAGTCAAACTAGTCATGTTACCATACGAATATATTAGTTAGCATCGAACATTCGACAGGAGCGTATCGTTTACCTCTACCCCTTCGTTTTTAACAGGTTATGGGCCCAAACCCACGTGGTTTTGTCTTCGCGTAGTATCGGTAAATGTTTTTTAACGTTATCGAATAGCGCAGAACTCGAAAATGGCAGGAAGTTACTTATCCAGTGTGCCAAAGCTTCGCGGTAGAGACAATTACGATGATGGGCTTTAGCAGTTGAGAATTTTCTCGTGTTAAAGGGTTTAGAAAATACTCTCAGTGGCAAAGAGACAGATTCAGTGCAAATTGCGAAAGCGAAAGCTAAATTAGTGTTGACCTTAGATACATCGTTATATTCACACGTGAAAGAAGCAAAAACAGCTCAGGATGTGTGGGAAAAATTAAAATGTTTATATGCAGATAGCGGTTTTACAAGAAAGATCAGTTTGCTGTGATCTTTAATTTCCTTACGGTTTGAGAACTGTGATTCAATGGAAAACTATGTGAATCGGATGATTGAAACGCAGAAGTTAAAACGAACGGGTTTCAACATAGACGAATATTAGATCGGATCGTTGCTATTGGCTAGAGATGTCCGGATCGGATCTGATCCGACTCCCAGATTCGGATCTTTTAAAAGAGCCGAATGAACCGGTTCCTAAAATTACGATTCGCGAATCTCGGATCCCAGGCGGCTCTCGGATCCCAGACGGCTCTTGGATCCCAGACGGCTCTCGGATCCCAGACGGTTCTCGGATCCCTGACGGTTCTCGGTTCTGTTGGATCTTAGATAGTCGGGTCGGACGGATCTCGGGTCTTTTTTAGATCCGTTGATTTGTGAACCATGAGAGAAAATATTCGTGGGGAAAGGAGCCGTACTGTGGCTTAAAATTTGCAATCTATTATTGTTTTATGTACCTAAATATATAAATATATAGAATAATACACATAATAATTAAATATATAAATTTATTTTTAAACAATTACATTTATTTATTTAGCGTATGGCTCACATGGATTTATATATATATATATATATATATATATATATATATATATATATATATATATATATATATATATATATATATATATATATAATATATAATATACATCAAAATACATTACATAAATAGATTAAATTGTAAAACACGAAAATTATAAATTATAAAATAAACTATAAAAATATATAAAACATAAAATAGGTACATAAATAGTGGGGGAGATGTCTATGATATGCAATGATTCATGGATGATTCTGAAAGTTTCATGGATGATCAATAAACCAGTGTGAGCCCACTACACGGTCAGAAAGGGAAAGAAAACCGAATAATTTTGATGACTATGTTACATATATCTGTAATGGTGATATAGATCGTTTTCCAGGCCAGATAGGCTCTGTTGTTAGCAAGCAATGGAGGAGGAAATGAGTTCATTAGAAGAGAATCATGCATTGGATCTGGTAGATCACACAGGCAGTGGAACAGTGGTTCAGTGCAAGTGGGTTAACAAAAAGAAGTGTGACAGTCAGAATAAAATCAATTATCGTGCTCAATTAGTGGCAAAAGGTTTTTAACAAAAGTCAAGGATTGATTATGATGAGACTTTTACGTCAGTAATTAGATTTAGTAGTTTAAGGTTGCTTCTGGGTTTGTCATTGAAATTGAACTTGCAAATAGCTCACATTGATGTTAAGACTGCATTCTTAAATGGACATTTGCAAGAAAAAGTTTACATAACACAATCTGAAGGTTTTGTTATTGAAAATAACAAAGTTTGTAAAGCAGTCATCGAGAGTGTGAACATTGTTTGAACTAGAATTTAAGAGATCAAACTTTGGACAATGTCTATATACGAAGAAGGATGACAAGTCCTTGATGATTGCAGCTTTATATGTAGATGATTTCTAATTTTTTTCTGACAATGTAGAAAGTGCTAAAATTGTTAAGGATAAATTAAGATCTCTGTTTAAAATCAAAGATTTAAGGGAAGCTAAACATTTCTTGGGAATGAGAATATGTAAAACAGATAATTATATATCATTGAATCAACAAAATTATATAAATCAAGTTCTTAAAAGATTTAATATGAGTGAATGTAAGCCGGTAAATACTCCTATGGAGAAGTTTGATTATAATGAATGTAATTCAAGTGAGAAAGAGGAAAATTCATTATATCAAAGGTTAATTGGTAGCTTAATGTATTTAGCTGTATTAACACGACCTGACATTTCTTATTGTGTAAGTTTCTTGAGTCAATATAATAACTGTAGCAATACATATACTTGGAAATGTGCTAAGAGAGTGCTACGATACTTACAGGGTACTAAAAGACATTGTATGACGTTTACAAGGGATGATTTAGATTTGAAAGGGTATGTAGATGCAGATTGGAGATCTGATAAAAACGATCGTAGATCTTATACAGGTTATGATTTTATATTTTGTGGTGGCAGCATATCACGGAAAAGCTGTAACCAAAATACTGTGGCTCTCTCTAGCACAGAAGCTGAATATGTGGCTCTAAGGGAGGCTACTAAAGAAGCCATGCATTTGAGAAATTTGCTTTCTGATTTGATAGGAAAGTTGGATTTTATAACAATATTTAATGATAACCAAGCTGCTCAAAAATTGTCGGTTAATCCAATTTTTCATGAACGCTCACAGCACATTGACATTAGACATCACTTTGTAAGGGATGGTGTAGCAGCAAACATTATAAGCATAAATGATTTGCCTACCAATGAAATGATTGCTGATATTCTGACCAAAAGTTTACCTGGTATAACGAATGTAAAGTTTGTATCAAAATTAAGACTAAAACATACTTGGAAGTATTTATTTAATTTTTAATAAGTGGAGGTGTTGGAATTTATATCAAAAATTCATAAGGGACCTCTACCCCTTCGTTTTTTAACACAATAGAGGTAATTATCCATATACCATATAGGTCTATCTGGAAATGGTAAGCAGTACAATAGAGGTAACAGATTGATTGATTTTGTTGAAGAACAAGAACTTTATTATACAAGAACCAACAAAAAATGGACATGGAAAAGTTGCGTTGGTCTCTAAAATTTTAATAATTTCGAACGGCCGGTTGTTTCTTCGCAAATATTCTGTCCTCATTTTTATAATGGTGCACGATATCTCCAACCGTAATTTTACTTAATTGAAGCATTTACCCAATTATCCGGTAGAAATTTTCCCTTTCGGAATGAAATAGCACTAACTGCCTATTGTCAAAACTAATGTCTGTGTTAAACAAAATTCGAATATTACCACTTAATGATTCATCCACATTTATTTTTTTGTTTGTACGTCTAAATATTTTTGAGGTATATAAAAACAATATTTATGTTTTTTTCTTAAAATTTTAGAAATGAAACCGATGATTTCGAAGCTTTGTCATAAAAGAAGTTAAAAGGAGGTAAGAACGGTAAAATATACAGGAAGAAAAATATATCGTTTTGCGTAAATTGGAACTGCCAGAATGATTTTTTAAATAGTGTCCGAATATTTTTGGAGTCCACTGTACGTGCAACAAAAGTATAGATCACCTCTCAGTCTTCAATAAAATTTTCTCATGTGCCGATCAATTTTTTAATTGCCAGTGTCGGTTTTATTTGTTTAAATATTAGCTATTAATATTTTAATTACCGAGCGAAAATACTTTTTTTCCGAAAGGAAAAAAATGTAATCGGAAGTTATATTTCGGTAATGACCACTTTGCGTGAAAAAAATAATAGTCAGAAGTTTAAGTCGAAGTAGACACGTAATAAAAAAATATTTAAAACTAGGCGATCAGTATGGGAAAAAAAATAAGGGTCGGCCAATGACTATAACAAGTCGAGAGCGGAGGGCTATTCTTCGTCAAGCTTCATTCTAGTAACATTGACTGGCATTGCATAAAAAGCGGGAGTACACAATAACGTACGTAATGTTCAATTATCTTCAAAGAGCTCCCAATTTGAAACGAATGCAGCTGAAGAAAAAATCGCCCCTTTTCAAGAAGCACAATATGGACAGGGTACTTTTTTTAGCAAATCATACTGGCTGGAAGAAAAGATGACGAAAATTATTTCCATGACTTGAAGAAAGATAAAATCAATTTAAGTCGATCAGGCGGGTGAAGGTAGATTATGATTTGGACTGCCACAGGATATTACATCAAAAATAAATGCAAAAAATACATTGACATAATAAAAGAATCTATCGTTAAAAGAAGAACAGCATTAATAAGAGGTCGTTTCGTTTTTCAGAAGGATAATTCACCTATTTATACAGCTAGCATAACCAAATATATTTTTAAATCAAACATCATTTCCGTTTTATCTCGGGCAGATTATTCATAACTGTAAACTCTTGGGGACAACTTAACCAAGCAGTTTATGCCGGTGGGAGGCAAATACAAAAAAAAAAATTTTAAGTGACTTTCCCGACAAATGTTGACAATACTGGAGAATAACAAAGGTTCTACAACGTATTGGGAAGAAATGTTTTAATTTTTTGTTTTAAATAACAAAAAAAATGTCTAGCCTATAAATTTTTGGTAGAATGTCGTTTGTTTTTTGTTGCTCTCCTAATTATTGTTCAAATACTAGCGAAAGTTTGTTTTGATTGATTTTAAAATTATTAAATATTAAAAGCTGACAAAAAACATGGTGTAATACACGATTATCTCACGGAGTGTATTTCGTTTAAAATTAACCTAAACCAGATGTCGGGAGATCATTGTATCATTGTAAACGAAATAGGTTAGGATTTCGTTTTAATAATATCCTGATTATGCTAACTTGGTAAGCGAAATGCGCATCGAATTAAATAAATCAGTGGTGGCTCGTGGGTTTTTAATGAGGGAAGGCGTAGAAGAAAGTAATGCTGCTAAATATTTTTTACTTTCCCCTTCCTCCTTTTTACTTTTTGTGCTATTGAAAGCCTATACAGGAGGTGAACCAGAAAAACATTAAAATGTTGTCTTGTTATTACTTACAAGGGCATTGGAGGATGGATTGTTGCTTGTTGGGCAGATAAAGGAACAAATAAGTAGATACTTACCGGTTCCCAAAGAGTAAACCATTCAAACAGTTTATTGTAACTGTAAATCAATAGAGAAAATTCGAAAAAAATCATGAGAAGTTCGAAAAGTTCAAAAAAATATCAAACTTTTATGACAAAAAAGGTTTATTATACAAATTTTTAATAGTAATCATTATTAACTGTTTTAAATCAGATATCTTTATATTTGCAATTAAAAGTTTATTATTTTTATTTAAAAAGTACTACTCAGTGTGTACACACGTAGCAAATCCCAAATCAAAACAAGTATTCGCGAGGCGAACGAAATACCCGACGCGAGACATATCAAACGTTCCATTCCCGTCAAATCAGCATTTAAAACTAATTACCGATATATTCGGTCGCAGGGAATCTACGTCCAAATCGCATGTTTTAGAAAGCAGTTAAATCCTCGAATTCTGGCAACCAACAAAACATGTAACGCCAACGACGAGATAAGATGACGTGACGTACGGTCGCTGAAGGTAAACGTCCGACCTACGATGTAAAAATTATGGCGAGAGGATGAAATTTTTATTCGCATTATTTGTTGTGATGGGTCGACAGACGTGCTTCTACATTTGGAGATTTTAGTTTTTAATAATATCTTAAAATGAGTTAAAGGAAAGAAACTCAACGGAAATAAAATATAGTGTTTTTTCTGAAAACTAATGTATTGTAATGTATTGTAAAAGCTGGAGGGGCGGCCCCCAACGCCCTCCCTCACGAGCCACCACTGAAATAAATGTAATTTGATGTAAGTGGAAAATTGGTTACGACGTTTCCAAAAATAAAATTTTCAAAAATGTGTTTTTATATTCAACCACTTATCAGCTCAGTAAATAGCTTTTCATGTAGTAGATAATCGACTTGAGTTTTTGCGAACATCCTAAATGCCTTTTTTAAATTTTAAAAGAATATTTTCAGTTGTAAGAAATTCTGCGAGTCAGTGATCACCTTCAAGGATGATTGCAACAAAGGAAAGTGTATACGGGAAATTTTCTTGAGTCATAAATTGGATATTATCATTTTCAAAAGTCTCTGATCGTAATACTTCAAAAGTTCTTCAAAAGGTATTAAAAGAATTTCTTATAAAACATCAGAAATTCCTGTTAATGACGAATATAGATGTTAACATTTCCATAAATTTTGTCATTTCCATAAATGTCGGTTTTATTTATTTAAATATTAACTATTAATAATTTAATTACCAAACAAAAATACATAACAGGAAAAAATTACACAAAAGTGAAATTTCGGTAATTACGGCTTTGCGCGAAAATAAATTGGAGTGTTTCAAAAATAGCCAGAAGTTTGGTTTATAAGAAATTATTTAAGACTAGGCGATCAGTACAGAGAAAAGCAACAAGTCAAGACCGGAGGCATATTCTTCATCAAGCTTCCAATTGTAGTGTCAATGCAAGGGATATATCCGAAATAAGCGGAAGTAAACACTAACGTACGTTCTGTTCAACATATTCTTTAAAGAGCTTCCAGTTTGAAACGAACGAAGCTCAAGAAAAAACCGCCCCTTTCCAAGAAGCACTAAAGGGACAGGAAACGTTTTTCAGCAGATCATGTAAGTAGGAAGAAAAGATGGCGAAAATTATTTCCATGACTTGAAGAAAGATGAAATCAATTTAAGTCGACATCATAAGGATGAAAGCGGAATTATGATTTGGACTGCCATAGGTTATTACTATTATTGGGTATTATTGTATATAAAAAAAATTATTTGATATAATAAAAGGATCATTCGTTGAAAGAGGAACAGAATTAACAAGAGGTTTCGTTTTCAGGCAGGACAATACACCTCGTACAGATCGCTTGACCATTTTTTTTAATCAACAGCATTTTCCATTTACCTTGGTGAGTCCAATTACCATATTTAAATATAATCGACAACTGTAACGGTTGGGGGTACCTTAACCGAGCAATTTATGCCAGTGAGAGGCTATTGGGGTTTTGGATTTTTTTGTCATAAATGGAAAGGTCATATATAAGTTTTGTAACAGTTCCCGGAAAAAACCCAAGAGCGTGTGATGTCCAATGTTTATTTCCCATCAACACTACAGACGTCTGATCAGATTGTTTTAGTTTTTAATCAACTTATTTTTGTTATTATCATCGATGAATTGATAAATTTATTGAAAATGTCAAATCCAATTAGTTTTCATGCCTGTTTCGAACAATTTTGTACGAATAATACAAACACAACTTCCGAAAAAATGTTTTTAAATGTGCCACAAGATGTTAAACGTCGAAATCAATGGTTCCAAGCAGCACGACGTATTAATCCTAAAACAACATCAAATTTTTAACCACCTGTCATCAAATATATACAAAAGTTACAATTTTTGCTGTTAAATTGAACATAACCTGTAGCCTTGTCACGTCAACTTTCGCGTGACAGGCTACAAATAAATTAATTATATTTAATAGAAATATTTTGTTCCTTATTTACATTTACATTTTTTTTTACCTCAAATTGATGCTGAGAATATCATTTTTGAGAAGATCTGTAACCATAAAAATATCCACACCAGGTATATTATTAGAATTGGTCTTTATGAACTCTTTGTCACACATTACTATTTGTTGTAATATTGTTGGCTACTAATTTAATAAATTAATAGCCAACAATATTTTTTTGCACTAAACTTCGATAAAGTTGACAGTATATGCACAGGTAAAAGCTGTTGACATTACCAACGTGAAAAAACTTTACTTAATGACGTCACAAATATGGTAACCAAATATTTCGTAGTCACGTGATTTTATTTTAAATTTTATAGAATTTATTTCATTTATAATTAATTGCATGCAATTTTTTTAAAGTTTTTCGCATCGACTATCAATATTATTAAAAGTTTTAAAGTTTAAAGTTTTAAAATAAAGAAAAAAAAATCGCTAATTATTTTTTATTCAAAAACCTAATTCAACAACATTCAGGACGTCAAATTGTGTATCCACACTTGTTCAACTTTTTCGTTCAACTTGCCACTCAATATGCGTTAGCACCCGCAATCTAGTACAGGGTAAGAAGCATACCTCTTGTTCAACAACGGACGCGTCTAACTTAACTTTTCAACATAATTTGAATTTGAATTTTTTAAATTTAGGGCTGCGTCAGCAACTGAGGCCATCTGGCAGCCCATAAAGAGTGTATACATAACGCAGTATACAGACGCAGCCCTAAATTTAAAAAATTATATATATATATATATATATATATATATATATATATATATATATATATATATATATATATATATATATATATATATATATATATATATATATAAGAACTAAGGAAACTTGAATATAGTAAATATTGTATATAAAGTGTATCATGAAAGTAATACGAATTAAACAGTGTATGATTAAATTCCAATGGATCTCAAACGTTAAAAGGCAGTAGACCGTAAATAAAGAAACAGCTACAAACAGTCAGATGTAATGCGTGGAATAGCTGAATTAAGAGAAGGGAATAGGTGAAAATTTTAAGGGAAAGAAGAGTTTAAAGATACAGAGATGGGTTATATCAAAGAAAAGTATGAAGATAATCGGAGGAATTCAAAAAGTAACTAGGTATTTGTGCAAAAGCAGATAGCGAAGGGCACCCTAGTAAGACGTGATGAACAGAAAGAGGAACACCACATAAGGTACATACTGACAGCGACAGTGCCCGATTCAAAGCCTATTCCACATTACAAAGAGATGACACTCGAGAGCTGGAGGGGGACTACATTCGAAGAATTTAGGTTTCACGGTATATAACTTGGAGGTGTAACCCAAAGTATCCCAGTCAAATTGAACAATATCTTGAACAATTAGTGAGATGCAGGAAAAAGCATCCCTGTGATGGAAAAGGGGCAAGATGGGAAGATTTTCTTTTAGAGCCATTTTGGCGTAGTAGTCTGCTCGTTCATTACCCAATATGCCTGTGTGGCCAGCGATCCAAAGGAATTTTACTGCTGAACCTTTAGATTAGGATTCCTGGATGAGGGAAAGATTGTTAACAACTAGAGGCAAAGGTAGAGGAAAAACAAGAGATTAGGCAGATCATAAGGAATCAGAGCCGATAAGCCAATTGGTATTTGGACGGGAGGGTGTATAAGAAATGGCCTCTCTAATGGCTAAAAGTTCGGCCGAAAAGATACTATTCCAGGTGCGAAGACGAAAAACGCAAGTAAAATTATCGTGAACGAAGGCTGAACTCACTTCATCCATCGACTTGGAGCCATCAGTGTAAATGATGTTATCAAGTCGGAGGTCTTGAATAATTTTAGGGAAAATGGTAGCAGGAGAAGGGAGACCAGAAAAAGGTTTGTTATATGGAAGAAGGCTGAAAGTAGGGACACAGCCCTGAAGTAACAATCGAGGCTTGTGAGGGAAAGTTATTGGGTGACAGGGGGATAAAGAAATACCAGGGTCAAGGAGAAAATGCAGAGCCGTGCCCGAACTCTTTAATCGCTGAGAAAAAACATGGTTGGGGAAATCAAGAAGGCCAAAGAAAGAATGATAAGAGGGAATGAAGGGTCTTCATCTAAGACTTACTGCATATCTCAAAAAAAGATCCAACCTTCTTATATTAAGTGGTGTAATTTCAGAATTACAATGAAGACTAAGGATGGAACTGGTTCTGAATGCCCCTAGAGCTAATCTAAGAATCGAGTTTTGCACCATATCTATCCAACTGAGATAACTTGCAGGGGCAGACATGTAAGCGATGCAGCCATAGTCAACTTTTGGCCTGATGAGGGATTTGTAAAGGTGGAGAAGAATGAGGTGGTCACAGCCCCATTTTTGATGAGAGAGCGATTTTAATATAGCAAGGTCCCGAGATGTATGGGATTTAAGAAGTGAAAGATGTTCTTTCCAGTTGAGTCTGCTGTCGCAAGTGAAGCCAAAAAATATTATTAAGTTGATAGAAGGAACAGAGAGTTGCAAAGGGAAAACAAATGGAGATGAAGGCAATTTCGCTTTCAACAGAAGCGGACAGAAGATGATTTATTTGGTGAGAAGGAGAAGCCAAACTTAGATGACCATTTGGTGAGGCGGTTAAGAGAGCGTTGAAAAACTCTCTCACACGTTTTGAAGCTAGGGAAAGAGTAATAGCGTAGAATATCATCGGTATAGAGTTTAAAGGAAATAGAGTTAGGGAGGAATGAGCAGATGCTATTTATAGTAATGTTAAACAGGGAAAGACTAAGCACAGACCCTTGTGGAAGTTCATTTTCAAGGGAGAAAGAATCAGATAAGGTATCATTAACACGAACTTGAAAGGACCTGAAAAACATGAAGTTGTGGATGTATTTCAGGAAATTACCTCTCATACCCCAAGAATGAAGAGTGGCAGCAATATTATAACGTTAGACTGTGTTAAAAGGATTGGTAAGATCTAGGGATACTGCTATAAGATGATGTCCCATAGCGAAGGATAACGAAATATCATTTTCCAAGCCCACTACATGGTTAAGAGTAGATTTATGTGGTCTAAAACCCAGCTAGTTATCATGGATGAGTGAGTGAGATTCAAGAAACCAGGAAAGTCGAAAGTGTACCATCTGCTCCAGAAGCTTTCCCAGATGACTAGTAAGAGCGATAGGACGATAACTTAGAGGAGAAGCCCTAGATTTATTGGGTTTGTGGATAGGAATAAGGATAGATTTATGTCAAGAAGAAGGAAATGATTCAGTTGACTACTAATCATTGAAGATTAGGAGAAGGAAGGATAAAGCCCGTTCTGGAAGGTTCGAGATCATGGGGACAAGAATGTCATCTGAAACAGGAGAGGAATGTTTGCAACGACGAATGGCGCGAGACAACTTTGTAAGAGAAAACGGGGAGTTTAGTGGAGAGGCAGAAGACTCATGAAAATTGAGGAGAAATTCTACCTGAGCTTTTCTGAGACAAGAAGAGGGACCGAGGTTGCGATCACTGGAGACAAAAGTCTCCAAAAAGACAAAAAAAAAAGGTCTGCCAGAGAATTCGCTACAAGGGTGCGATCAGTGATCCAATTTCCGTCAACCAGAAGACCATTGATGTAGCAGCACGAAAACGATTGACGCTATTCCAGAAGTCCTGGCTAGAGGAGCAATGATTAAGAGAGTTTACAAAAGCGTTCGTATTACTCGTTAATTGTTTGTTTGGCCAGAGCTCGGAGCCTCTTGAAGGCTATGATGTTCTCGATAGAATGGTATAGTTTGAACTTATTGAGAGCTGTTTTACAGGCTTTACAGAACACACACGGAACAGAACGGTATTCTGAGTTCCACCAAGGAATAGGATGGCGGGAGGAATGAAGGGTATTGACAGTGGTGGCTAGAACCGCCGCTGATGAATTGCATGAGTGAAGCGTTCAATGTTACATCACAGTCTCCTTCAACAAATGTGGGACATTGAAAGGAGGATCGATAGAGCTCCCAGTCTGCCTGGGATATTTTATATATTTTGCGGGGTGGAAGGCGGCTATTAGAGTTGCTTTCGGAGAGGATAATGGCCAAGTGGTCACTATCATGAAGGTCCTCAAGAGGGTTCCAGAGCAGCGAAAGAACAAGAGAGGGAGAGCAGAGAGACAAGACAATACAGGAGAATGTCCCATTGGCAGAACCAGTGTGGGATAATGAGTTGAGAAGAGATAAATTAAATTAATCAATAACATTCTGTATCATTGTTCCACGGGTGTTAGAATGGGAGGAACCCCACAGTAGATTGTGGGCATTAAAGTCTTCACATAGGAGGAAAGGAAGAGGAAGTTAATGGACCAAGTCAATAAGATCTTCAGAGCAGATGGAGTCAGAGGGGGAGACGCAAAGATAATAGATAATGATGAGGCCTTCAAGACCAACTCTAATGGCCACAGCTTCTAAGCGAGAGGTAAGAGTAACTGAAGAGATGTCGATAGAAGAATGAGAAAGAATGGCTACACCTCCAATAGCTCGATTGACCTCTAACCGATCATTTCTAGTGATGGAATAGTTTTTTGGAGAAGGGTTGCAAGAGGGTTTAAGATTAGTTTCTTGGAGAAGAATTAGAGCTGGGTGAAAATACCCAATAAGGAGTTTAAGCTCTTCCGTACGATGTAGCAGATCATTAATGTTCCATTAGATTGACGAGGAAGAGAGTAGAGGTTATGTAGTAGGATGGGATATCTTGCCTACCGAAGAAGAGGCTTGGAATTTAGTGTAAGAAAAGACAGATTTGGATTGAGATTTAACTTTAGAGTGAGTGGAAGCAGATTTAGACCAGTAACTGGAGGTTAAGTCTGTGTCCATGTCAATCTCGCTAGTGTGCCTACTGGAGAAATAAGATAATTTGTTAAATTTAGAGAAAGAAAAAAAGGAAGAATGTCCCGAAGAGGAGACCGGCTGAGAAGTTGAAGAGTTGAAGGAGGTGGAAAGGTTAGAGGAGGTTTGGTCAAACATCTCAGATGTTTGGAAGGTGAAGAGGATAATGAATTGCGAGAAAGATGAGGAGGAATAAGGACACTAGATGAGAAAGAAAGAGGAGTGGTGGGGGAAATAGATTTTTCACGAGATAGATGAAGGGGCTGTACAAAACGGCCCCGAGAAGCAGTGGAAGATGACGGAGGCATTGAATTCGAGGACTTTGACTTGGTGACGACCGTAGCATATGAAGAGTTAAGAGAGGGAGGCAAAGAGGGATTCAGAGAACGGAATTTGGTGCGAGCTTCAAAATATGAAAGTTTTTCTAAAGTTTTAAGCTTTTCATGGCAAACTCCTCTTTGAATTTAGGGTAACCTTTGTAACGAAGAGAATGCTCCCCTGAGCAATTAGGACATATAGAAGGGGGAGAGCAGGCAGTATCTCCATGTGAAGATTTGCCACAGGAAGGGCAGATCGTGAGAGAGTCACATTAACTGAAACATGACCAAATTTTTGGCAGGCAAAACATCTAAGAGGATTCGGAATATACGGTTTAACGTTTAGAATCATAAAACCAGCCTTGACGCGTTCAGGCAGTTTTTGTTTTCTAAAAGTGAGAATTATGTTGGGTGAAGGAGATCGGATGCCATCTTTACTGGAGAGAATTATTTTAACCGTCAATATACCGAGGGGAGCAAGATTTACTAAAATTTCTTTCTTATTGGACACTAAGAGATCCTGACTGTAAATTACCCCTTTGCAAAAATTGAGTGATCTGTGGGGCTGAATTTTAATTTCATATTCATGCAGTTTTTGTAATTTGCAGAGGAGATCAAATTGTTTAAGAGTCTTTGTGACGAGAAGGAGCGTTCCATTTCTTAGTTTCTTTACAGATTCGATATCTCCAATAGAACCGGATATGGCTTCGGCTAAAATGGATGGCGATACTTTTTCAAAGGAATCATCTATTCTGCTAATAATAAAATACCTGTCAAAAACCGGAGCTTTGTACCGAAGAAGGAGACTCAGTCCTGGGACTTTTCGACCCTGGAATGGGGGATAGGAGGAATTAAGGTTAGAGGTTAAGTAAAAAATCCCACAAGTAAGGATGAACAAACTGAGCACCGGAGCAGTGCACCTTACCCCGGCTACCCTAATTACACCGGAGGGGCGGGAGATACTCCAGAGGCACCGTTCCCGTCACCTGATATCCTCAAGTGCCACTGAGCCCTTACTACGGTGCTGAGTGGCTGAACAGCTTAGCTGGAAACATTAGAGCCCCGGGGGCATCAATCCCTGAACCTAGAGACAACTCCTTTTCAACCGATACATACCTATTGACGACCAAAAATTGAACAAGTGTGGACATACCTTAAGACTACATAATAGAAGAATGGGAAAAGCTTGAGCAAAAATACATAAAGAAAACTTCTTTAAGTCAATTTTAGGACGAATGTTGGAATTGGAGAAGGTTCTACAACCTATTAAGGTTTTTTTTATATATATAATGAATAAAAAAAGACTGGCTTAACATTTTTTTCGAAATAATGTTTTTTTTTTAATAATGTGAAATAAAGATTTTTTCATACGAATGTCATTTCTTTTTTATCAATTTTCCTAATTATTATTCAGATACTAGCAACCGTTTGTTTTGGTTGAATTTAAAATGATTGATCATTAAAAGTTAACAAAAAACATGGGGTAGTCAATGGTTTTGTCAAGGAGTGTATTTCGTTTACAATATACCTAAACCAATCTCCTAGTCATGTTAACTAATTTAGTGGCATGCACCTCGAATAAAAAAAATGGAAAATTCGTTTCGAAGTTCAAGGTTCCAAAAAAATATATCAATAATATATTTGTATATACAAACACTTCATTGTCAGCGCAATGAATAGCTTGTCAAATAGAAATAAGTAGGTAATTGATTTCAGTTTTTGCGAATATCTTAATTACCTTTTTTAAATTTCAAAAAAATATTCCTAGTTTTAAAAAATTCTGCGGGACAGTGATCACCTTAAAGAGTGATCGCGATAAAGCGTTTATATTGAAAATTTTCTTGAACCATAACTTCTGGATATTATCTGGACTTGCTAGTCCTTCTCAGGACTCTCTAAACGTAATTATTTAAAAGTCCTATTGCAGGCCTTTGAGAAATTTCTTATAAAACATCAGAATTTTTTTTCAATACAACCAATGTCCTGGAAATTATGGTACTACTCTAAATCAGTACATGGCTTCGGTTCTCCATATATAGTACCCTATAGTGTCTCTAAATGTCTTCGAATTTAGTGTTTCACACCGAAGGTTCCAATAGAAGAATTAATCTTCTCTGTAGAGATCTGAAAAATATTTTTCTCCCTTTTTCAAAATGTTGCTGAGTTGTTTTAGAGTTATTGTTATCTTTCAAACTTGACATGGACCCTTTTAACTTATCTAAAAGGCTAAAAGAGGATTTAGACTAAAAGCTCAATTTATCTCGGTACGTGATTAAAAATGGAAGCTCGATTAGTGTAATTTTCCAATTTTCCCTTTTTATATTTAATCAATATAATTTTGTTTAAACGTTTTAATGATCTAGGATTATATTATGTTATGTTTTAGCTGTACACTAATTTACAAATCAATTGTTCTATTGGAACCTTCGGTGTGAAACACTAAACTCCAAACCTTTTTAAATTTCTCGAAACACATTTCGCTAACCATGTTAGCATCATCTGGGGATAATTTAATCAAATTCCAAAACTAAACTAGATTCTATTAATATAACAACCATACCTAATGAAGCGCCTAAAGAATCATGAATCGTGAAGTTAACTAAGCGTTATATTAATAATTGAAAAAGTTGAATAGGTCCTTTATCCCGGTTCATGGTTTTCTAGCATTTTTCTATTTAAATGCTTTCCTACGCATCCAAAGCCTTATAATAAAATAAATAACGTTATAGTAATGGAAAAATCTGATTATTTTGAACGTGTTGAAAAAAAAAACTGCTTATTTCAAATCCAAAAGTGTCAAAATTAGATGTTTAACCAATAATTCATAAACCAGGAAAACTAATGAGACCAATTGTACCAGCCATTGATTCTCCAACACACAACCTGGCAGAATGCTTAGCAAAAAAAATTGAAAAGCTACCAAACCAACTGCCTTCCTGTTATGTGATAAACTCAACAACATTAATAGAAAAAGTCAAAAGCACACATCTACAGAAAGATGAAGTCTTAATGTCCTTTGTGTATCGATTCCGCTTACCTATGAAATACTTGAGCGAGTTACTCGAGTTAAACGGTTTCAGTAACAAGATTGTTTCTGAGTACATCTCCCTAACGACATTATTTATGAAGCAAAATTGTTTACAGTTTAATAATAGGTTCTACGAACAAGAAGGAACAGCAATGGGCAATTATCTGCCATCGTTCTTAACCAACTTATTCATGAGCAAATTGGATATCGAAGCGAAGGACAAATTACTTTCCGAGAGTGGGGCATGTAGGTGACGTTTTTACAATTTTCGATTAAAAAAATTAAAAATTTAGAAAATTTTATTAAGTAAGGTAAATCCGAAACCAAAGCATTCACGTATGAACTCGAAAACAATGGTACGAGGGTTGCTATTTATGTTACCAGAATAATAAATAAAAACAAATATTTATCATTGAAAATGGTTTTATTGTTTTTCAAAATATTCTCTGCTATGATCGATACACTTTTGCACGCGTTTGAATCACTTTTCATTATACTTTAACCATTCCGATTGAGGTATCTCCAAAACATGCATTTTTAACGCACCAACCGCTTTTTTTGGCGTCGAAAGTCGTTGACCAGGTAGTTTATTCTTCACGGACGGGTACAAAAAGAAATCATTGGAAGTCAAATCAGGACTGTACAGCGGATGACTCATCAATTCGATGTTTTAACTGGTCAAATATTGAGTTGTTCGGTTGAGTTGCTCCGATGTGTGAGAGCTCGCGTTGTCATGGTGAAGAATGAACCTTCGTCGATGGCTGATTTTACTGATTTCTTCAAAGACTTTTTGGTAAATAAATGGTTGTGTACCATTCAGAATTGACCGTTCTACCATTCTCTAGTGGCAGGGTAGCCACATGCCCATTTATCCTAAAAAACAGGCAACCATTTGCTTCGAAGTGCTTCTTACGCGAACAGCTTTTGTTGGATTTGGCTCATTTAGAAAGACCCATAAAGTCGACTGTTGTTTACTTTCGGACTCATATGCATAGATCCAAGATTCGTCGCCTATGTAGATGTTATACACGGACTTTGACGCACCACGACCATAGTTTTTGAACATTGCTTGCACCAATCGACATGAGCCTTTTTTTTAACGATTGACAAAGTATGCACAAATCTTTTTCACGGTTAAATGTTCATGTAAAATTTTGTGTATGGTTATCATACTAATGCCCAGGAATGCCTCAATCTCACGGTAAGGCGCATGACGATCTTGCTTTATCAGTTCGCGCACAGTATCGGTGTTTTCTGGCACAACAACCGATTTTGGATTTTGGACGCCCTTTAAATTCGTCCATGAACGACCGACGGCCACGATTCACTAAACTAGTGATATAAAGTGGTTTTAGATGGTTCTTCAACACCAAAAGTCGAAGTCCGTTGATCGATGCACTGTTTTTGAAGTAATCCATGTCGAAAGTCGTAATAAATCATCGAACGAAAATGTTCACGAGTTAATTGCATTTTTTGACTGAGATGAAATTCACTAAACAACACAAACCATGTCCGTATGACAAAACGTTCTGAGTATAGTGTGGTTCAAGATATACCGTTGACCGAATGGCTGCAATAAACTGTGGAAAGCTTATTTGTAATGGACAATGCTAGTTATCATAAAGGCCAAAAAAATAAAGTTCCTAATGCAAATAACCCTAAATTAGAAATTCAGAACTATTTGTTAAAAAACGAAATATATTTCGAAAAACATAAAAAATGCGATCTAGAAATATTAAAGATATTTAATATTAAAAAGGATTATGGATGTGATACGCCTTCCTTCCCGTATTACTGTATTTTTAATCCAATTGAGTATATAATCCAATTCGATAACCATGATATTAAAATAGAAGATTCCTATGTATCATTTACTAATAATATAGAACCACTTATTATTAATGTAGATCAACGTGACAGTGAGAGTGAAACCGAATTAAACGTATCATTAAATTTAAGTTATAATTTTTATTGTACTAATAGATAAATTTATTTATTAATTTTTATTATACTAACAAATTGAAAATACAGAAACCAATAAACAATATTTTAGTCATACATAATAATAATAATAATAATAATTTAATAATATTTTATTTTTTCCAAAATTATTCAGAAATGAAACCACTCCGACTCTGGTGCCTTTGAAGAAACTAGGAATATTTTTATTGAAATTTATTGGGACAATTAACATTTTGCCGAAAGGCAACGAAATATCTTGAACCGAAGTATACGTATACAGTCAACTATGTCAAACTTTACGATGTACGAGGGTAGTCCCAGAAGTACCTGATCTGACGTATAGATGGCGGTTGTTGTTTGAAAAGAATGACTATGATAGAAAGTCCCAAACTTATAAAGCTTAAGTTTGAAGTTTGACGACGCTACGTTATTTAGTAATTATTACAGCCATTAATAGTGAACCCTCTCAGTGAATTTGTAAACATAGATAAAATTGGTCATCATTATATGAAAATATACTTTTACTTGAAATGTCTCAGTTCAACCCATATCAGTAAAATATTGGGCGGCAGAGTTTAAACGAGGCCGTACGAACTGCCAAGACGAACATCGCAGTGGTCGACCAAATGAGGTGACATGCTAGAAATAGTGAAGAAAATCCACAAAATGTTATTGGATGACCGTCGACTGAAAGTGCGCGAGCTAGCAGACATGATAGGCATTTTAAAAAGTGCTGTGCATCGCATATTAATTGAAAATTTGGACATGAAAAAGCTGTGCGTAAGATGGGTGCCGCAATTACTCACAATGGAACAAAAACTGCTGCGTGAGGAAATTTCAGTCGAGTGTTTGGCCAAGTTTCACGGGAACAAAACTGAGTTTTTGCGTTGATTCATAACCATGGATGAAACATGGGACTATTACTTCATACCTGAGATAAAGGAACAGTCAAAATAATGGACTGAAAAGGGAGAATCAGCTCCAAAGAAGGCGAAGACAGTTCCGTCAGCGGGCAAAGTCATGGTGTCAGTTTTTTGGGATGCACGTGGGATAATTTTCATTGATTATCTTCAAAAAAGAAAAACAATCAACGACGAGTATTATGTAAACTTACTGCAGCGTTTGAGTGATGAAATCAAGAAAAGATGGATGCATTTGGCGAAAAATAAATGCGTGATAGGATGCGTGAGTGAATTGCTTCCTCCGGAACGCATCTTTTTCGCCAGGTTTAGCCCCATCAGATTATTTTCTGTCTCCAAACTTGAAAAAATGGGTCGGAGGTAAAAGATTTGCCAACAATGAAGAGGTGGAGTCAGCGGATGGTGGCTATTTTCAGGAGCTCGACGATTTTCGCTATAAACAGGGAATCGAAGCTATTGAACATGATAGGAAAAGTGTATCGAGCTAAAAGGAGACTATGTAGAAAAATAAAAAAAAAAATTCCAAATTTATTATGTTTTCTTTGTTAGGTCGGATACTTCTGAAACTAGCCTCTTATATGTCAGATGGCGCCTAGCAACACCACTGTTGCCATTTCCGGATATATAAATATCAACCCTTATAGGTGACTATTTTTAGATGTTTTAGTCAGTATGAACAATGACAATAGGTTAGATTTTGATATTTTTAGAAAAAACACCACCAGTTCGAGATATATTTCTAACGATTCAAATTATAGCTTCCAAAATAAATAGGCTAGTTTAAATGTTATGGTAAATAGATTAATCAATTTTCCTTTAAACAAAGATAATTATTTTTGAATTGTGTTGGCTTCTACTTGATGAAAAATCATTATAAATGTTTAATGAAAGACAGTTTTGTCTAGATTTCCACTTTATTATTACTATTTGACGCGTTTCGCTAACACTGTAGCTTCTTCAGAACTGGCCATTTTCGATGTTAAAATAGATATAAATATAAAAAGTTTCTACAATAAAATATAGATTTTTTAAGAAATCCACACAGATGTTATTTATTGTCTGTACAAATTCAGTAAAGGGGAGTTCTAGTGTTATAAATGCACTATTAAAACGATGGTCCTCATTTAACAGATATAAAGGATAATTAGAATTATGTTTATGATTGAGAAAACTTGTTTCGTGTTATATAATTATTTTCTTGAAAGATCTGCCTGTTAATAAATTGGAAATCTACACAAAACAGTATTTCATTAAACAAACATTATTATATTATAATTATAACAAAGAATTAAAATTAATTATTAAGATGTCCGAAGTGAGTGGTTATAATAAGAATATTGTAGATAAATTAATTAGAAACATAAGCTTAAACAATTATTGAAATAATCATCGACTTTTCAAAAGAAACAGAACCATAATAAATTCGTAGTAATACCGTTTAATGCCCAATTAACACGAGGGCTAAACAAGATTTTGAAAAAGTGGACATTAAGTTTGTCAATAAACCATACAATGAATTAAAAAAAGTCCTGGGTAATCCAGAGGATAAAGTAGATCAATATGAAAGGTCGGGGATTTACAAAATTAGTTGTCAAGATTGTGATCGAAGGTATATTAAACAAACTAATTATAATAAGATCCATATTAACCAGATATAAAGAACAAATTATCCACATTAGGCATGGAAAAACCGAGATATCAGTAATTTAAGACTTGTTAAAATAATAATTGGGCCTTGGATTTGTATGAACTGCGTACATAGTTCATTAGGTATGGTGGTCGTATAAATAGAACAGAGTTTAGTTTTAGAATTAGATTAAATCATCTCCTGATGATACTAACATGGTTAGCGTAATGCTAACGTCGAGAAGTTTAGGTGAGTGATTTGGTGTTTAGTGCTAAATCTCTTCGAGTTTACTAATTTACAGCATCTACCTGTAAGGCTAATTGATATTATTAATCAGGAAAGTATTTCAATGTGGAATAGCATGCACAGTTGATGTCTGGCGATTCAATGTTTCCTTAATGTATTAATCAATAATGTAGTATATCAATGATTCTTGTACCAATCCGATCCAATCCTTCAAATAGACTACTAGGCTAATGGTGTTACTCCAGTTCCTGCCTGATCTCTAGTAGTGTAAAACAAGAACTTTATTCCAGCGGTGCGTCCAATTCTTCATCGGATGTTCTGCATCGTTCAAGTCAAAATTCCCCTTTCGCAATTGCTGGAACACTTTTCTTACAGGTTCTGTACAAAACAGCAATATAATATCATTTTTTCTTCTTCAAATACCCTCTCCATTTTGGAGTTTGACAATAATCATTGTTATGCGTATTCTTAAGACAACCGATCTGAAAAATTGGAAAGACGTGTAGTGAAACCATTCTCTCAAAGTTAACATCGTTCATTCTTCAAAGACGCCATCTTCCAATACGCCTCCTTCCTTGAATTAAGTATAACGTGTCCTTCCTTGGATAATTTGTATTTTGGACCTCGCATTACGTGGCCAAATAATGAATCTCCCGTCGTCTAATAGACATTAAAATTTTTCGGTAAAGGAATAAAGCATTCTTCTCATGGCTTTATGCTATATGACCATATTTGCTACTTTATCCACCCATGGAATCTCAATCTCACCAGCCATGGAATCTCTCCTTCTATATATCCACATCTCAAAAGCCTCTAATTTATGTTACGTAAGCAATATAGGGAAAACATAGCATCTAACCAATCGCATTTTAAGGTTCAGATTTATATCGTGGCTACAGAAAATATTTTTCATTTTTACAAATGCCGTTCGTGCTTTTCCAATCATAGTTCTAATTTCTTCGGTATTATTGTTAAAAATTGTTCCCAAATAATTATAATCATGTACCCTTTCAATGGAGCTGTTCCAAATATATCATCCCATTTATGTTTTTTCTTTAATACGATTACAAAATTTAACTTTTTAACGTTCATTGCGAAACCACTCACCTCCAGCAGTGAGTGCATTGCGAAACCACTCACCTCCAGCAGTTAAAACTGTGTTATCGGCATACCTTATACAAGATGTCCAATATTGTTATACATTTTTTTAGATATAATTAATAGAAGTTAATTTAAGGTATAATAATTTTATTATTATAACATTATAGTACAGTTTTTGGAAATTTATTTAGCAAAAATAATACTGTCGAGATGGAGGCCTTCACGACGCTGGAATTCTGGAAGGCCTGATCGAGACTGTACTATCACCTTGCCGCACATATTTCTGGATCTTTCATTTCTTGCGCAATTTGAATTTTATAGGGATGAAGACGTAGTGAAGATGTAGTGGAGATTTCTTAATATGTAGCTGGCTACTTTGCTTGATTGGGATGGATTTTCTCTAACCGACTCACGCACACGTTCAATGTTGTTTGCACCTCTGCTTGACCTTGAACGACCCGCAGACGGTAAATTTACAGGTGATCCTGTAGTTTTTTTTATCCATTTCTTTATTGCATTAACACTTGGTGGCTCGTTTATGTCGTGTAAATTATACTCGGCCCTATAAAGACGACGAGCCGTAATAAACGAATTGTTGTTTTGATAATACGCGCGAACACAGAAAGCACGTTGTTGTCCGGTGAAACGTTCCATGGCAACTAATTTGCTCTAAACCAAGCTTCGATGTAGAGTAAACACGACGAAACACAAACAAGTAATTAAATATGAACAACATTTCTGGATACCTGGTATTATTAACAGGCTTTCCATTGCTTTTTATTTATAACCTAAAGCCCACAGAAATCATGCCCTAGGCTTCCATAGTTTTTTGTACAGATAGACAGACATCGTATCTACAACTGATTTTTCAGGATATATACCTATGAATATAAGTTAGGCTCCTCATAAAACTTATTTTAAAGTAAAAAATGGCGCTTTAAAATAACTATAAGGCGGGAAAAAGAATCTGATTCGAATCGGGACCGCATTCGATGAAACGTAGGGGCTAAGAATTATGTTATGGACCTAATAATATCCTTCTCTATGCTTCCTAATGTGCTAAGTGCAGGCTTATTATAATCAGATTTATTTAATTCAGATTAAAATAAACAATTTTCTATCATTAAGCAAAATATCAGTACAATGTAGAAAAAGTTACATTTCCTACTCAAAAAATGTAACTCTAGGGGATTCAAAGAAATGCACGATTAGCTACACATAGTAGTACTATCTGGAGATTGGTACAAAAATCGGATATATCAATATTTTATTGAAACATTTAATCGCCAGACGTCACCAGCTGTATATTCTATTCCACAACGAAATGTTTTTATCATCAATAACGTCAATGCCTTGCAGTTGATGCTGTTAATTAGTATAATTAGTATGCAGCTAAAAGGTAGCAAGTCCTTAAGTATCCTTAAGTACCTCTTGTGTCAGTGTTTTGTCAATTTATTTAAATAACCTTTTTGCACAAAAAGCGTGTTTTTTTTTCGATCTTGACACAGTAAGTAAATCATAAATATTATATTTTCTATTGTATTTTTATTGAAATCTTGAATTTTTAATTTTTTTAACATTTATTTATCGGTTCCTTTCATTTTCTATTTAGCTCAAAATATGAGGGGCAGCTGATATTTTCGACAGTTTTTGAATTATTTTAAATTATTATTATTCATGATTGATTATTATTTTAAAACTAGTGAACTTTACCTAACTAAATAAATATATTTTTTGAAATAAAGCTAAATTATGTAATAATTATCTGAAAGTATATTAAGCCCCCTTTTAAATGCCGTTGAAAGAAGTTTTTATCTATTAATTTTGCCTATATATGATAGTTTGAATAGAACACCTCATTTTAACATATGTTTTTTTAATTTTTGCTGATTTTTTCGATGGTGTTAGGAATACTATTATTTTGGAACATTGTATAGATATAATCTTTTTCTATACTGAGTGAGGTTTAAATTAAAAAAAAATATATTAATTTGGATAATTTAATCAAAAGATATTAATAAACAAAGACATACGGTATGGCATACCCATATGCTCCTGAATCGGGAAGCCGCGAAGGGCTTCTCTTGAGGGTTAAATATAAAAAAAGAAAATTGCAACCTAACTACACGCTTTTTGTCTAAAGTTTCTTTTAGTCTTTAGGATAAACTGAAAGGAGACAGGTCAGGTTTCGATGATAACGGTAAAAAGTAACAATAAAAGGTTTTTCAGATCTATGTATAGTATTACTTATGGAGAGCCTAAACTATTTACTGGCTCAAAGCAATGCCATCATTTCTGGAACACTGGTTGGGTTATAATTGTTAACAATTCTTGATCAATACTAATTATTAATAGAAATTTCTGATGTTTCGTAAGAAATCCCTCTAATGCCTACAATAAAACTTTCAAAGAATTATGTTCAGAGAGTTTTGAAAAGCGAAAAGCACTAGAAAGTTGCAAGAAAAGTTGAAATAATATCCAAAACTTGTAGTTTAAAAATTTTTCAGTATAACCGTTTCTTTGTCCCCGACTATTCTTTAAGGTAATCGCTGATCAGCAGAATTTCTAAATGGGAGTATTCCTTTGATTTTAAAAAGGAATTAAGGTGTTCGTAAACACTAAATATCGATTACCTACTTATTTCTATTTGAAGAGCTATTAACTGCATTGATAAGTCATTGAATATACAGAAATATTTTTGATAATTCTATTTGTAGAACCTTGAACTAGAGATTATTAAAACGAAATGTTAACCTATTTCGTTTAAAATGGTACAGTTTGCCACACTTATAGCCACAATCAAGCAACTAATATGCACTAAACGCGAAATTGCGCTGCACGTCATATAACGAATCACAATTCATGAACATCATAGTCATTTGCCTATACTTGCTCCATCTCTGCGTCAGGTCGAGACTTTCGCACGACCATCGTATTGATGCCATACATAGGCTATGTAGCATGTAGTTATCCCATGAGCCCGATAAATCTCTTTTAGTTTACTGTGTAGTATTATTTCTATTATTTGATGCTGATCAGAAGAATAGAGTTTTTCTTAATGTCCGTTTTCATAATTGTAATACCCATTTTTCAAAATTTTTATGAATGGTATTTTACCTCTGTATACTACTATTAAGTCAAAGCAGCTGTGTTTTTGTTCCCTGGTATAAATGTTTAACACTGTTCTATTTCAATAAAAATGTTATTGCAGTATATGGTATTGCTTTTATTTTCGTCACATGTTCTACATCGATCTTCGAACACTAAGTTCGAAATCGCTTATTCTAATATCGCCTTCTTTTGACCGGGATGTTGGAGTGTGTGTTTATACCATGTGTGTTTATACCATCGTGTTTATACCATCGGTCAAAAAATGAAAAAAATTAAAAATTACCTTAATAATCAAAGTATTGGCCATCATTAGCTATTACTTTTTCTCATCTTTCTGTCAAATAATGGATTAGACGCCAAAAGAACTTTTGGTTTTTTAATGCCAACCATTCATCAAGCCAAATTTTCACTTCTTCGTAAAAATGTAAGTGCTGTTCTGAAAGTCCATGCTACATCGATCGAAATAAGAGGTACGGTGAATACGTCGGGTGAAGTAAGACGTCCCTTTTAATGTTTTCCAAATAGTTTTTTTACACATTTTGTAACATGGAGCCGAGCATTGTCATATTGAAAACTGACTTAATCGTGTCTTTTGGTGTATTCTGGCCGTTTTTCCTTCAATGCTCGGTTCAATTTTAGCACTTCTTGTCGGTATCGATCGGCAGTAATCGTTTCATCAGGTTTCAACAGTTTATAATACACGGCTCCCCTGCTATCCCACCAAATACGCACTAAAGCCTTATTTCCATGTATATTGCGCACTGATTGTGATGAATCATGGGTTTACTCATGATTTTTTGCGCTTTGGCTTATTAAAATAGGTCCACTTTTTGTGACATATCGTAACTCGATGCAAAAACCTTTTCTTTTCTGTCTAGCGAGCAAAATTTCACAAGTGTTTTTCGCCTTTGAATGTATCTTTCCTTAATTCATATGAAACTCATTTTCCTTCCTTCTGGATTTTTCCCAATGCAGATAAACGTTCGGAAATGATGGATTGTAAGTTGAGTCTTCATCCAATAATGCTTGCAAATCTGCATTTTCAACTTTTTTCGGCATGCTGGAGGGTGCTTGTCTTTTATATCAAAATCGCCACCTTTAAAACATTTAAATCATCGTTCAGAAGTTTTTTTGGGTTAGAGCATGTTCACCGTAAGTTTCAACCAACAATCGACAACTCTCAACAGCCGTTTTCTTCAAATGAAAGAAGGTCTTTCTCTGGCACATAATGCCACATATTCAAAGCTATGAAAAACTATGCTTTTTACACAATAACAATAAATACCAAACTGGCTTTTGATGGCATATCTTTACCCTCTAAAATATCATAGACGTCATTACTCTATACCAACAAATGTATTAGTAACGCCATATCTTAACAAAATCGACATTATTAACCGAAACACCTATTAATTTAGATCTTAAGACACATTGCAGGGAGTAAGTAATTTTGCTACCTGTTACCCTTCATAATACGATTTGTGATATATCTTGCGATGTTGTTGTAGTTTAGTTTGCTTCCCCGATACATGAATTGCTTCACAACTTCAATGTTGTCACCGCCGATTATCCAGTTCTGTTCTCTGCTTGGATTAGTTCTGTTTTCCATCACTTAGACCGTCTCTTTTAGCTTTCTCCTATATTTCATCATAGTCTCTCTTAACAATATTTTCAATCACGTATATGTTTCGATCATGTGCATATCCACTATATATTTTCCTTTATTTATCACTGTTTTATCACCATTTACGTGCATGTTCATTTCGCTTATGACTTTCTTCAAAACTATGTTAAACAAAATTGGTGCCTACTTTGTCTAGTCGCAAACTTTGTCCAATGTCAAAATTTGCTATGCTGTGTTATTGGATTTTTATTACTACCTTCAAGTTAAGCATCATCAACCGGATAATCCAATAAGTTTAGCTGGTATTCCTCATTTCTCCCATGGCCGTATGCCTATATCAAATCTGTGAATATCTGGAATTAGAGAGTATGAAATTATGTTGTTTTCTCAATTAATTTGACAGACAGTGAACAACTGATCTATTGTTGAATGTTCTCTTGTAAAATGCCTCATATTCGCCTGAATTCCTTCTTCGATATGTTTTCTGTCTTAGTATGTTTGTTAAAACTTTATAAGCTGTACAATGCTATACCATGACAGTTTTTCGCATCTCGGTTTATTTCCTTTCTTATAAATCAAGCATATTACCGCCTGCATGGGGTACAATACCATAGCCGACGGGTTTCGGTTTTTAAGCGTTGGGGGTTCGCCCTAACCCTTCTCCATTAGCTGCATTCCTCGCATCCTAATGTACACACTGCAGGGTCCAAGGCACACAGCCATGACGTTGAGGTAGGATTTGATACTGCGTCTTCATTACATTGTAGACTTTGCTTAGATTTTATTACTTTTAATCCAGAATACGGACCGTAGAGCGTTTTTAATGTTAGTGATGCTGTTTCACAACAGCATCAGCGCATTTATCACAGTAGACACTTTTTTTAGAGAAAAACACCATATTTTATTTCCATTCGGTTTCTTTCCTTTAACTCATTTTCTTGGTTCACCTCCTGTATAGGGTTTCAATAATACGAAAAGTAAAGAGGAGGAAAGGGAAAGCAAGAAAAATTCCCCAGCAGCACTATTCACCCCCCCCCCCTTTAAAAACCTACGAGCCGCCACTGAAATGTACGCACTATGGTCTACGAAGTAACCGAAACATGAAGTGAAATGAAATCACAATATTAATAGCATGGATTAATAAGAAACTATAGAAAAGCAACGGGATGGGATTTTTTAAATTAAAAATTAATTAAATAAAAACAAATACTTTATTTCACTTTATTTCCTTTTGTTTTAACATTATTTTTCCCACTGCCACCATTTATCTTAAGAAAAAAAATATAGTATTTAAACGAACAGTATATCACACCAACAGCACAATAAACGGATGTGAACATTAAAGGCAAAAATGGTAATTTTTTATCTAATTTGAGCGCTTTATGCACAACGTTTTCATATAAGAAAACTCCTGATAAACCTATAACATAAATACTTTCCATGGTATTTAACAATGGTAAAGCGTATTTATTAACGGATAACAAATGTATTTTAAATAAACTGTAAAAGGAATAACAGGAATACAAAATAAGTAACAGAACTTTAACCGATAATAGTGAAGGTGGAAACAGTAGTGGAAATAAAGAATAATGTCCAGTCGTTGATAGTATGAGAAATATTTTGGCATCTGTTGGTTCCATTATTGCTAAAATGCTGAAATAAAATTACTATTTTTAGTATTATTATTTATCTGTAACACGTTTCTATTAACATTTAAAGATCTTTAGAATTTTTTAGTATAGTAAAAAAATATTTTCTTTTGAAACAATGAATTAACGGGTCCGGGTTTCAATATTTTCAAATGATTTGACTATTTACATCATAATAAAAACAAAATCAAAATCTGGTGAATATATCAACTACACAGTATAAGTCTACCAAGTTTTATGACCGACATTTATATTAAAGCAAATCAGAGTTCACTTTAGATATATAATAAGCTTACAATCCAATCACTATACAATAATCCATTTAATGAATCGAAAAAAGGATGAAAGATTGTATTGTTCGGAAAGTTCGTAGGAATTTTCCATTAGTTGCTCTTTTGACACCTGTAAACTAAAATATATATTGAACTAGTAATGTTTAGTTACATATTAATTCATGTAGTATTCAGAATGTTTACCTTCAAATTCGCTTTGATTTACCTTCAGTTACTCAAGTTGATTCAAATTGAAAATATTACAAGATTATATCTATTATGCCATATTATGTTTTTTTTTTATAGCAAAAAGGGCTAGAACGTTGTTTAAACAATAAACAAGAATTGTGCTGTTTACGGAGAGGGTTCTGTTGGAGAAACCACTGTGAAAAAGTGGTGTGATCGGTTCAGGGGCGAATATTTTGATCTGGAAGACCGGCATCGCTCTGGCAATTCGTCAAGCACTTATGTTAAGGAAATAAAGGCCATAACAGCCAAAGAACGACGCACCACGGATCTATCCATTATATAGCAGATATATTAAATATTAGCAAATCAACCGTTTTTGACCGTCTGAAGAAAAATGTGTACGTCTGCCAATACAATGTGTGGGTCCCTTACGAACTTAGTGAGCGAAATCAGCTAGATCGAAGGTCTTTATGCAATATCTTGCTGAATCAAAATTCTGTGAAAATTTCTGAAGGGGGCAGTTCACAATTAGATGGACTGAAGGAAGCAATTGGAAAAAAACGGTCAGAATAGGCAAACATGTTAGGCGTCGGGTTTCATCATGACAATACACGACGGCACATTTCAATCAGGACCGAGCAAAACTTGTTGAACTTCAATTGAGATATTTTTTTTTTTTTGGGTTTTTCGCCACATGGTTATATGTTACTTTCTCTTTATTCTTTATTTACATAAGAACAGATATTTTATATATTTTTTGAGTTTTAGATCGCCGCGAAAAACCCAAAAATATATATGAACACGCTACAATCATTTAGACAATAGTTCAATTGAGCTGTTTTTTGCCCCATGCGCCTTAATCTCCGAACATCGCATCCTCGAACTACCATCTATTCCGCTCCCTCCAAAATTGTTTACATAGGAATTTTTTTTAAATGTACTTTCACTAGGATGAAATTTTGTCTAGTTTATCTTCAAATGTTATATTCTTAAAGCAATTATGTTTGAATGTCTGTTCCTTTGATGTATATATACTCAGTTTTCTTAGTATCAAACTTACGTTACCTGTATAAAAAATTCACGCGCTTTACATATACGTCAACCATTGGTTTCTCAAGATGATATGACTGTCCTTGACGTCTGACAGAAGTTTTATATCATTTCGTCTTTTAAATTATAAATTATAGCGTTTTTGTAATTGTAAAAAAAATGTCTACCATATTTTAAAATGAATAAATTTATCCAACAAATTGATTTTTTGTACTGATGGATTAAAAATGCTAAGAAAATGTTACGACGATGGAGCTAGGTCAAAAAAATGTTTAGAAGTAGTACAAGGGCTTTAGTGATGAAGAAGTAGTTGAAGATAAACCTCATTCAGGAAGACCCTGCACATTATTTTGAAAAAAGTCGAGAGATACTTTGTGTGTATAATTACTGATGATGAAACATGGATCTATGTTTATGACCCCAAAAACCGCTCAAGAATAATTCGAGTGTCATTCTAAAGATGAACCAAAGCCGAAAAAAACCATGTCAAACCGGGTCAAAAATCAAAGTCAAGTTTTTTTTAACTGTTTTTTTTTCGATTACTGTGGTACTGTCTACAAAATGTTTCTTCCAACCGGTTAAAACAGTTAAACAATATTATTTAAGTGTTATGCGTCATTTGTACGAGTCCATTCGAAAAAATGTCCAAACGAATACCGTTCCACAAGTACCATATTCACCAGATATCGCACCATTTGTGTTGCACCAAAGATGTTTTCAAGACCGGAAAAAAAACGTTGAAATAAGTGTACTGTAGTCAGAGAAGACCACTTTGAAGGAAACAAAATAAATATGAATGAATAAATAAGTACTTTGTTTTATTTGAAAAGTCACCTTACTTCTGGATCATATTAATGTCTGCGCAAATATGTTGGTAATCATATCATCATTAAATAATACATCTTATAATCACAATCTAATAATGATACAGTAATCCCTCGTCAAAAACGGTTTCTATAACCGCGGTTTTGATTATACGCGGTTTTGTCTTGCGAAATCGCCTAGTCAAAATTTTCAATCGAATTATGTAGCAGCGCGGTGAGTTTTCGTCGCAACCTCGTACGAACTGCTACTCTAATTTTCCAGGAATTGTTTTATTGCCTTTTTCGCATGACGCATAGCCATTGGTTACGCATTTACATAGTTTGTATGTAAATGTATTATTCAAACGAAATTGGCAATTAGGGAGATTCTTGTCATTTTCGTGAGTTTAACTACGTAGTTGTATGTACACGTCCTAATTTTAAAATCTAATAGCGTCCACAGGCCAAAATTTTGTTAAAAGGAAGCGAAATGTCATAATGATTCTTAATACAAAAATTCAATTGTTAGACTGTCTTGCTGCAGGTGAAACCTATGCGAGTGCCGCGAAAAAATTAAAGTGAATGAATCCACAGTAAGAACAATAAAAAAAGAGTGAGCAATCCATTCAGGCCAGTGGTTCGTGCGGTACTGGTACAAGTAATAAAGTTAGATGTTTTTCGCAACCTCAAACGGTGGAAAAGATGGAAGGCGCGCTCGAAATTTGGATCGAAGATCAAACAAAAGAAAAAGTTAGGCGTCGTTTCGAGAACCAAAAGTCACGTGAGGAAACTCTAAGCTTCCAAGTCAGTAAAGGTTGGTTTGAAAATTTTAAAAAGCGTTTTTTGCTACATAACGTAAAAATTATTTGGGAGCCGGCTTCGGCAGATCACGACGCGGCTAATCGGTATCCGACTGAATTCAAACAATTGATTGAAAGCAAGGGTTATCAACCAGATCAGGTGTTTAACGACGATGGAACAGGTTTATTTTGGAAGTGGATGCCTGCTCGAACATTTGTGTCTCAAACCGAAAGATCCGCACCAAGATTTAAAGCTGCAAAGGAGAGGGTTACTCTTCTTTTTTGCTCTAATGCTGAAGCATTAGAGTGGTTGTCATATCATGTGGTTATCTTCAGATAACCACATGATAAAACCACTGCTCATATGCAAATATCTTAACCCACATGCAAATAAAAACAAAAATGATCTACCGGTCTTTTGGAGAGCAAATCCAAAATGTTGGGTGACTGGAACATTATTTACAGACTGGTTCCAGAACTGCTTCGTACAGAAGGTTAGGCAATATTTGGCCTCAAAATCGTTGCCATGGAAGATAAGAACCTTATACTATAATCACTGCGATGGTTTCGACGAGTTGCAACCAAGTTACGTTGAAGAAGTTATAGCTTCTCACGACAATAAACTATCAGAATCATAACTGCTGGAAATTTTGGAAAATACATCGGATGTCGAAAGCAATACAGACGATGAGATCCCCAACGAGGCAACGACTACAAAGATGATTACTACATCCCTAACTTAAGTAATTTACAAAAACTTTTATTAACCGCACAATAGCTGAAAGATTTCATCTATGATGAACACCCTTCCCTAAAAAGAAGTCTAAAGTTTTTAAATGGTTACTACAACCTTATAGGGAGATCCAAATGGAGCTCACAAAAAAAAAATTAAACAGCCAACAATTTTGCATTAATTTCAAAAACAAGTTTTACCTTTATAACAAAATTAATATGTACCCACATATTCATAATATAGAATTCATAGACACACCCACACGCACACGCACACGCACAAGCAACGCACACGCACACCCACACATATATATATATATATATATATATATATATATATATATATATATATATATATATATATATATATATATATATATATATATATATATATATATATATATATATATATATATATATATATATATATATATATATATATATACATATATATACATATATATACATATATATATATATATATATATATATATATATATATATATATATATATATATATATATATATATATATATATATATATATATATATATATCCAAAATCTACCAACCCGCATTGGACCAGCGTGGCAGATTGCCTTCAACATGACAGTACAACTTCAAACACAACCCTCATTCCGCGGAGGCCAAGGGGCCACTACCTACGGCAGCGGGAAGATCCGGGAATCACCGGGTTAAATCAGGCTGCCATTGGAATTTTGACATTGCTACGCTTAATATACGGACAATGAAAACGGAGACCCGACTGCAAGAACTGTTAATCGAACTTGACAACATACATTGGATATTTAGTAATGAATTAATTATTAAGGAAATTACAGACCAATATGAAGAAATCGTCAACAATGTGCTTAAAACGGTGGCTTCAATAGCACCAAAAGATAATTGTTTCTAAAAGAGTCAAAAATTTTCAATGAGACCATTAATTTAATGAAAAAACGCCGGACAATGAACAGGCCCTTTTGGCAGGCTCGAGCCTGTTCATTGGGGTTTTGTTCATTGGGCATTTGGTTCAAAAGGGGTATGTTGAGCTTTGCAAAACTATAAGAAAACGTATTCGAAAGGAAACGCGCCGATTCAACATGCAGCTTGTACAAAAGACTCTGGAACAAAACAGGGGCCCACTGAAGAACAAGTGCCGGATATCCTGATGGAGGAAGTGTCAAAGGGTATAGACTCGATGAAAAATGGCAAGGCTGCAGGAAAAGATAGTATAACTGTGGAGATGTTAAAAGCCTGTGGTCAGACTTTAGATGTCTCAAACAACAAGAAGTACCCAGCTTATGCAAAAATGCAGAAGTGATTATTTTACATAAGAAAGGAGCACGGGAAGATTTAAAGAACTACCGTCCAAAAAGCCTCCTGTCAGTGGTGTACAAAGTTTTCACTAAGATAATATCCAAAAGAATACGAAAACTTAATGACACACAACCAAGGGATCAAGCAGGATTCAGAAGTGGATTCAGTATAATGGATCACATCCAGGCCCTACAGCAGGTCATAGAAAGACACAACGAATACACTATGCCACTCTGCTTGACTGTTATCGATTATGAAAAAGCATTTGATTCAATATCAAAGCGGGCCATAATGGATGCATTGCTTAATCAAAGTGTAGAGAAAGCCTATAAAAATCTACTAGGATCGATATGTGATGAAGCTACAGCGACAGTCAACCTTGACGATCTTGAGGTTGGAATAAATGTAGAGCGGGGCGTACGGCAAGGTGACGCAATATCGCCTCTTCTTTTCTCAGCCTGCCTGGAAGGAGTGTTCCGTAATCTGGATTGGGAACAGGATGGAATAAGGATTAATGGTGCATACTTAAATCATCTTAGATTCGCAGATGATATCGTTCTTCTTTCACAAGACCCAGAGGAGCTGCAAAGACACGTACAAGAGCTGCAAAGAGCAGGGGAACCATTTGGCTTGAAAATAAACCAGAAGAAGAATCAGGTCATGTTCAATAAATTTGCTGAGGACAAAATAATTTCTATTTTAGGAACGTATTTGGAAGTTGTGGATCACTATATATCTTGGGCAGAAGGTTTCAATGGAAGGAGATACCGTCCGGGAGGTGGAACGACGCGTTAAATGTGGCTGGCAGGCATTTGGCAGGCTCAACATAGTGTTTAAGAGCAAAATACCACTTTGCCTGAAAAGAAAAGTCTTTGTTCGGTGTGTCCTGCCCGTTATGACATACGGAAGTGAGACCTGGACACTCACATCATAGTCAGTTCAAAAACTTCGAGTAGCACAGAGGGGAATGGAAAGATGTATGCTTGGCATTACTAGACGGGATAGAAAGACCTGCACATGGATCAGAGAGAAAACGAAAGTGAGTGACATCATTGTAAGAATAAAGCAACTGAAATGGAAGTGGGCAGGCCATGTAGCGAGGCGGTGGGACGAAAGATGCACTAGGGCGGTCCTGGACTGGATACCGCTTGATCGCAAACGTCCACGGAGAAGACCGAAAACACGATGGACTGATGCCATTATTAAGTATACTGGACCGAATCGAATGGCAGAGGAGAGCTCAGGACCGCGAGAGTTGGAAGCATGCTGAGGAAGCCTTCATCCTGAAGTGGATTGATACGGGTTGGTAATATATAATATATATATATATATATATATATATATATATATATATATATATATATATATATATATATATATATATATATATATATATATATATATATCATAGAAAGGGCGATTTTAGTAAATCTAGAATTTGTCAACACGCTGGGAATCGGGTCATAAAATCAATTGGAATAATTCCAAAACGGTATTAAAAGAATCGCTAACAAAATACAGAAGATTAAAAGAAACCGTTATAATTAATTTAAATAAAAATAACTGTATTGCTATACCTTCGGTAGATTTAAATTCAATAGGGTTCCCGATTCTAAAGAATACAATTAAAAACATTTAAATATTTCAATACACAATCAGTACAATAAAGAATCACGCAGTAAACATTACCTATATATATTTTTTGGTAGTATGTCACTGTCATGAAAATCTATATACCCAAAAAAATATATTTACTTTCACTCGTTACTTTATATATTACAAATTAATATAATTTATTTTTTAGTTTAGTTTTGAAAACTGGGGGAGAGTACCCTCCGAAACGTTAACGTTAAAAGTTTGTAAAATTTTTTATAACATTTGTATATCTTTAAAATTTTATTCGTTAGGCAAATTTATTACAAAAAAGAATCACTGAGAAATTTGTCTCCGTTTGGTTTTTACCCAGTGATTCTTTCTTTAAACAAGAACAGGTATTTTTGATATTTTTTGAGTTTTAGATGGCGAAAACCCCAAATAAAGGGAAAAAAATATATGAACACGCCACAAGCATTCAGACATTAATTACATTAATTTACACTCAATTTTCCAAAAATGTTAACCAAATCGGCAAGTTTAACAATAAAGTTATCATTCCTAAACAAATTAGTCTCTCCATTATTAGTTTCATCAAGAAAAATTGCAATCCCTTTGAGTTCAAACACCATTCAAATCACTTTTACACGAGAAAATTTGCTTCCATATCTTCACACAGTTTCCAAACAATCTAACTTTTAAAGCACTAAACTTGAAGAGATTTACCACTAAACACCAAATCACTTTTTTAAACTGCTCGATGCGTGTTTCGCTAACCACGTTGGCATCATCGGAATATAAAGAGATCCTAGATTAAATCATCCCCTGATGATGCTAAGAAGTTTAAAAAAGTGATTTGTTATTTAGTAGTAAAGTTTCTCTTCAAGTTTAGTTTTCAAATTAATGTTTATCTAAAATTTAAACTGAGGTAGATAGCGGTAAAAGCTTTAAAAATGTATAACCTATTTCTAAAGCTTTATAATTATTAAAGCTTATTTTAATTTCGTTTTGAAACAATGAATTTATATGCATAATTTTTTTTATTTGTATATGTTATGTTCAACCCTATGAAGATCTCGATGAAAATCGTGTTGCTAAAGTTGAATGATATAGGAATATGCTAACAGAATATCGTTGGTTGGTTGCGCAAAAATTGGAAATTGAAAGGTAACCCCCACTAGGGAAAAAAATAATATTTTCCTACGAAGCGGACTGGGTTTGTAAACAAACGTAACTGCGAGATTTGCGCCGATAAAAATCCGGGAAAAAAGGGATTCAGGGATTACTTCATTATCCTCAAAAAGTCACTATTTGGTGCGGTTTTTGGGCTGAATGAGTGATAGGACCTTGGACGCTATAGGAATATGCTAACAGATTTTTTGGGCCTGAACTGATAACTGTGGATATAAACAATGTTTTCTTTTAAGAAGGCAGTACGACTTGTCACACATCTCGCCAGACAATCGATTTATTGCAAGAAGTTTCCTGGACGCGTTATTTCGCGAAATGGTAATATCAACTGGCCACCAAGATCGTGCAATCTCACGATCTTGGGCTATTTTTTGTGACGTTATATTATATCTCTGGTTTACAAAAATAAACACCGAACAATTCTTGACATTAAATGAAACATAATGAAATTAAATGAAACAGGCCACCATTGAAAATATACCACACGATGTGTGAAAGAGTTATGGAAAATTGGGTCTCCAGAATGCATTCCAAGAGACGAAGCCGAAAGGCACATTTGAACATTATTTTCAAAACATAATGCCAATATTTGTTCTTTCACGATCAAAATAAAAATTACCTTATTATCACTTGTAGTTATCATTGTGCCTCATTTTAAAATTTTGATACTCTTATTTGACAACCCTTTACATAATATATTTTTTTAAATTCGTCACACAATAACCGCCATTACAATTTAATTTAAAAAAATATTTATGACTGACATCCCTTAAAAACCTAGAGCCCACTTTAAAACCTCTTTTACACTGGGCATATACAGATTAATGAAAAAATCAACAGGAAAGCAGTATATAGTAGATTATTATCTTTTTTATTGATTTATTCACTATACCTATTATATCAAAAATCTTACCTCATAGGTATGATAACCATAAGAATTGCTTTTTCATGAACATGCCATCCAAACAGAAATGATATTAACCCACACAATACAAGACATCTTAGGAAGTTTATCACATTCTTTTTCATGAAGAGTAACTTTATCAATAGAGGTAACATAAAAATGAACGTCAACAATAACGTGATCAATGGTAAAATATCTGGAAGTACAGAATGAGAAAATTCCTGGACTAGGCCTCCTGTCATAATGGCTACTGAATTATTTCCAACTGGTATATTCATTTTCGGCACTAAAACAAAATTAACACTACATTAAGATAAATACATTTAAATTGCCGGGGAACAAAAATGAACACCCAGTATACATATTGCATGAAAATGTACTCATCATACAGTATACAATGGGGGGGGGGGAGATTTCCTAAATTTAACCAACGATTCTTTACATTTTTGAACAAAAATGTTTCCTTGTAACATGTATCCAAAATGCAACTATTTGCGTCGAAACACGTCAGAAGGTTCATTATAATTTTCTTAACAATGGCAACGTCGTGTTTATTTCACTCAAACCGCCTCATCGTCTTATTTATTTGGATCTATCGGAATTCAGTTTTTTTTCAAAATTTATCAGGATACATTATCGCCATTTATATGTATGTCAAGCCTGAAATTACTAGCTCTAATTTTTCACACTATAACACGTGTTAAACAATTCATATCACATTAAGAAACACATTATTAATTGTTTTACAAAATTAACTGATCAAACTGTCCACACACCTTCACATTCACACGTAAATCACATTCCTCGTAAAAGAAACTTTATCGGTTGATTTTGGATTCCTTTGGTTTTGCCCAATAAATTATTCACAATATTTTTGTCGGTGTGAAATATGAATGGGTGAGTACCTTTTGTACATGATAAAGGTAGGGCAGAGGTTCCCAACCTTTTCTGAACCACAGTCCCCTTTACAAGAAAAAAAAGTCCCACATTCCTCTTCCATAATGATTAATTTTAGCGAATATTAAAATATTGTTACACATAATCTATACCTATTTTATTTTTCTATCTATTAAAAATCACAAAGTATAAATTAATTAAAAATACCATCAAATGTAAGAATTATTTATTAAAAATTTTAAAATAAACACAAAATTAATATAAAATAAAAAAAGAGATGGTTGCGGCTGATGGAGTTTTAACAATTTGTTAATATCAGGTTCCAATTTCGTTAACATCAGTGGCAAATCGTCACGTTCAATGATGTGCATTCTGTTCGTATTCATAGACAGTAAATTAGCTACTGCACTGAATGCTAATTTATTTAACTACTATAATAATTCTTAACAAATGTTTTCTTCTTTTATGAATCGAACGTATAAGAGATAGTAGTGCTTCGTTATTTGATAGAGTTGATTCATCGACTTGAACAGAAAATTTGCACGTCTTTAAAGTAATTGCATAATAATATTTCAACGTCTTTAGCAATGTCATCTATTCTTCTTTGCACAGAATTATTACTCAGATGAATTTTCCTGATGATATATGACGATGTCTTACGATGAACAGTTTTTATTACCTCTTTGACTGCCGACAAGATTAATTCCTCGCTAGTTGTGTGTAGTTTTCTCACTTTTGCTATTAACAATGTTAGAAAACGATGCAAAAAGATTCGGTATTGTTGGCTGTTTTAAATATTTCTTTTTCCAGTCCTTGAAAATACTATAAATATTTGTCCTTTTTATCAGAATCCATTTTATTCAAATGCTCCAGTAGCCTAGAAGGCTTTCAAGGCATCATTTGATAAACATTTTTGTTAAATTAAACACATAGGTAACGATTGGTTCGTAGGAGAGTGCGTAAACCCATATTTTAAATACTCAATTCTGTACTGCCAGCATTTCTTCTTAGATTCAGATATTTTGAAATACAACATTTGCCACGGTTACAATAAATTATTTTTTCAACATTTTCAACAGATTTATAGATAGTTATAAAAATGGCTTAATCATTTATCACTCACTAATAACTTATCATTCTCAAATATGGATTATTGACGAAGCACACATAAATAATAAGACATTCATAGAGCTATCCCTGCTTATTATATATTTGATTTCGTGTTCGTGTTAAGTTGTATGCCTTAGCTTGTTTGCTATGCTGGAGCACTTGCTCTGTTAACAAATCATTGCAAAATAACACATTTTTGTCGAAACATGCTTGATTGCGTGGATAGCGTCTTTGCTTACCAACTTGCAAAGACTTGTCACCAACAATACTGAACCGAATTAGGTATACCTAATGCTAATTTAATTTTTTTAATGCTTATTTACGCGATAACAATAAGATTTTGGATAGCTCGATAAAATATTTATTCATAAAAACAGCAGATATTTCCAAAGTGTTTTATTATATTAATTTCCTTAATAGGTAGGTACGCCACGGTCGCCCCCTTAACTGTCTTAAGGCCCCCCACTTCCCTCTGGACCCGCTACCGCCCCCCATGGAACCTATGGGGTAGAGTAATTGTTCTTTTTTTTGGTGTTCTATGGGAATAATGGCAAACCTCAACTTGACGGGCAACACTTCGAGTAGGGTAGAGCGGGGCTAATTGATCATAGGGGCAAGTTGTGTAATCGAAATGTCTCGAAAATTAAGCCACCTATAACAAAAGTGTAAATGGCGAAAAGAAGGAGTTATGGGAGGGGAATACATAGCACTACTGTCAATTGCTGTCCGGTGCTCCGATAGAATAAGCGAACGCTTTGTTTTTTTTTCGGCGTAAAAAAAATATTACAGGTCATCATACTTTTTCTACTATATTCGTATAAAAGCACTTATTAAGGACCACGTAAGTATTTAAAGATTACTTAATTATTGTTCTTTCGATTATAGATGGATATTTATTTTTAACTCCTATGATTTTTTTATAACCTAACTTTTATTTTGTTGCCTCAACTGAGGCTAGTTGACCAACGCACGTTTAATGCTTGCTCAACTAGCCCCACTAGATGTTCATTGTAGAAAATCAAAATTTTCTTTAATAAATTAATAACAATCAATTAATTTGTGCATGTGATGATTCTACGCAAAGTTTACTACTTAAAATTACTTATATTGATAATTGTATTAATGATTATTATTACATTTTAGGATGCGTACATATAAAAGAAAGACCTCAAAAGGTTTAGCTACTAGTTAACAATTGAGTGATGCAGCAAAAGCTGTAGAGGCCGAAAAACTGAGTGTAAATGTTGCAGCCAAACAATTTAATATTAACAGGATGACTTTAAAGAGATATGTTTGTATTAATTGTAATAAAGACAAAGATGATTAATAATTTGGGATTATTTATCATCTAGCAATATTCTTGATCTATAATTAGTTACTACTTTAATTTAATATTTATTTGTGTTATAATTTTGCTTAAATATATAATTTTAAATATAAAAAGTGTAATAATAATCCAAAGATGGGAAAGATTTAATGTTTTTTGTTTGATTTTAATTTTATTTTTCCAGAGATATAATAACAGTATGAATATGTAATAATCATAATAAATAAATATTTGCTTCTTGATTACAATTATTTTGTATTCAGATCAGTCTGTACAGTCATCAAATCCATTTTAGCAATTGCGCAACTAGCCCCATATTAGCACAGTTGGTTGAGCAACTTGGAGCGCTCTCCTCGCATTCCCGACAATAACTTTTAAACTTGTACTCCGATCGTTTATACACCGCTAAACGTTTTGGAGAAAAGTAAATTACGAACCTAACAGAGTAAGAATCAATTAAATTAGATGCATATTCTTAAAGTTATGGGAGATCAAGCGAAAAGTTGCTCAACTAGCCCCGCTCTACCCTACTTCTAGTAGAATCCTCTTCATTAAAATATAAAATTTGTTCTTCGATTTCAGAAACGATATCTCGGTGGGGTCCACATTCCTGAAATTTTGGAACCACACTACCCATATACAAAAATTTTTGAGAAACTTGAACAAATGCAAGGCTGAAAGCAGCCTTTTGGGGTATCATGGGCCCTTTAATACGCCTAGCCTCTTTGGAATTTGGCAAAGCTTATCCGTAAATAAGAAGCATATCGGGATATTTAAAATGTTAATTCTTATTATAGCTTTTCGATTGATGATTTAACAGCTTTGCATTTTTTTCTAGAAAACGCTTAGGTTTTTGACCCTTGTGGGAGGAACGTTTTTCTTTAAAATAATGTGATGAATCGTTGATTAAATTTAAATTCCCTTAAAAACCCCCTTAAAAAGAAAGTATTCCTGAAAACCCAGAAATTTCCATTAGTCGACGTTCACAATAATTTAGACTTAGTGGATTTAGGATTTCGCTCTGAAGGCATATAAGGTTCAAATAACACAGAAACTAAAGCCACTAGATCATTCAGAACGTCGTGCATTTGTCAACTGGATCAAAGAACAAACAGATGATTCTTTTTAGATGAAGCAGATTTTATAATTGGTGACTACGTTAATAAACAAAATTGCCGCATTTGGGGAGAGGAAAATCCACGATTGATTCATGGGAAACCTTTACATCCTAAACGAGTCACTGTTTGGTGTGGATTATGGTCAGGAGGTGTAATTGAGCCCTATTTCTTTCAGAATACTGCTGGTGAAGCTGTAACTGTGATGGTGTTCGATATCGTGAAATGATAACTGGATTTTTGTGGGATGAATTGAATAACATTGATCTGGAGGATATGGGGTTCCAACGAGAATGCGCTGCACCTCACTCAGTTAATGAAACAATTTATTAATAGAAAAATTTCCTAGGCGAGTTGTGATGTTAATTGACCAAGATCACGTGATTTGACGCCGTTGGACTATTTTCTTTGGAGTTACGTGAAAAGCCAGGTCTATGAGAACAGTCTACAATCGATTCCAGAACTAAAGGATGAAATTATTCAAGACATTGATGAGATAGAGCCACGGTTATGCCAAAATGTCGTCCAAAATGTAGACAAAAGAGTGAACATTTATGGAGCAGCAAGAGGTGTTATACATTATGCTTCATGGAAGATTTTTTCCTTTTTTTGAAGGAGGGATTTTCGCTACGATCTAAAACTCAAAAAATATCAAAAATATCTGTTCTTATGTAAATAAAGAATCTCTGGGTAAAAAACAAAAAAACCAAACGGAGACAAATTTCTCAGTGGTTCTTTTCTGTAAATAAATTTGCCCAATGAACAAAATTTTAAAAGTATAAAAATGTTCTAAAATAAATATAAACTTTTTAACGTTAACGTTTCGGGAGGTCTTCTCCCCCTTTTTTCAAAACGAGCCTAAAAAATAAATTATATTAATTTCTATATATAATGCAAAGATAGGAAGTAAATATAGTTTTTGGGCAAGTCAATGATAGTTACATTGACAATCTATATTATCATTGACAAACACAAAAAATATATTTACTTCCTATCTATGAATATAGGAATTAATATAATTTATATTTTATATTCGTTTTGAAACTGGGGGGAGAAGACTACCCGGAACGTTAACGTTAAAAAGTTTGTATTTATTCTAGAATTTTTTTATATTTTTAAAATTGTGTTCGTTGGGTAAATTTATTACAGTAAATATATTCTTTATGCATGTCAATGATACTTACATTGACAATCTATATTATCATTGACAAACATAAAAAATATATTTACTTCCTATCTTTGCATTATATATAGAAATTAATATATTTTATTTTTTAAAATTCGTTTTGAAAATGGGGGGGAGAAGACCTCCCGAAACGTTAACGTTAAAAAGTTTGTATTTATTTTAGATCATTTTTATATTTTTAAAATTTTGTTCGTCAGGCAAATTTATTACAGAAAAGAATCACTGAGAAATTTGTGTCCGTTTCGTGTTTTGTTTTTAGCCAGTGATTCTTTATTTACATAAGAACATATATTTTTGATATTTTTTGAGTTTTAGATCGTGGCGAAAAACCCAAAAAAAGCAAAAAAATATATGAACACACCACAATCATTGAGACATTACTAAGATGACTATTACTCGACCTTCACTTGCGATGTGGATACATGCTTCTCGTTCTTAATAGGTGCTTCCATTTACAGAGCACCACAAAACCCATCGCTTAGAATAGTGCCGACCCATAACTGAATCAAGCTATTTGCTTTACTGATGAATCTATATATTAACTGGTGATCATGATGGTGCAGTGGTGATCATGATTTCGCACTAGTACAGCATTGGAGCTATCAGTCGAAAAAAGAATTCTGGCACGAAGTTAAGCGACGTCAAGCACGAAATTAACCGACATCGGGTACGATGAGAAAATTTATTGATCGAATCTTAAGTGATAGCCCGAGCGATAGCATTGGACGCACTGCGATAACGCTGTACGCCAATAACATTGAAATATGCGTACAACGCGTCTGGAATACCTGCCACAAGAAGACATAGATCATCTAATTCGATCAATGCCTCGCAGAGTTACAGAAAGTACAGTTACACTCATTATTACATTTTTATATAAATGTGACATTTCTTAATTTTTTTATCATTGCATAATACCATTAAAAATTACAAAATTAAGCCAATAAATTATATGTTTATAATTTTGCATCTTTTTTTGTTCTCCAATATATCTTCAAGAAAAAATGGATATACTTACATATTATTGTTGCTGCCTTGTCAACTGTATTGTACAACGCCCAAATATTTGGTGCCCAATATGCGTGACATAATCCTCTTTTAAAAGGAAATAAACGCGAGAGAATCTAGGAAAAAGAAATATTACCATCAACAATTTAGTGTTATCTCGAGTATTATTAATTATTTTTAAAATATTTATTTGGATTTATTTAGTGTTATTTGTTTTAGGGAATTGTTAAATATATTTCTTAAAAACCTCCATCTCTGCCATGAATAAATTCAAAATATGAAATATATAATTCATAATTATGAAATACATAATTCTGCATAATAGCCGCAAACACGCCAATAATTATTTTGAGATGCTCATTTTTAAGGGGGTATTCTAGTCTAGAATTTTGAAAAAATTGTTTTTTTGTTTGCATATTTTCAAAGCTTAAACCTTTACAAATATATCCTTAAGAGGATTTTTCGAAATTCAAATTATTTTCGGAGATATAGCTGTTGTAGTGACGTGGCATCTAAACCGATCTGGCGTCGGAACAGATCGAAAAATAGACGGTAGAGATTCTCCGTCTACCGGCGGTCGTGTTCCCTCATAAAATCGTCCTTATTCTAGGTAGAGGAAGGCCCAATGTATGGAGCAGGAATCGCAGATTAAAACAATGTAAGTATAAAGTACCATCATATGAATTAGACTGCGCGAAACTTTAACGCGTTTTTCTCGAAACTACTTTTTTCAAGATGGCGTGCATGATATCTCAAGTTTTACTGAACCTATTTATTTGAAATTTTGTGTGAACCTTCTCTATACATCCCTTTATGTCGGTTAGCAGATTAAAGTTAAAAAATTAAATTTTGTTTAAAAAAAAATTAAACTTAAAAAAAAGTGATTTTTTTTTCAAACAGCCGCCATTTTGTGAAAACAAAATGACTTCTCCAAGGTAGGGGCGATAGCAACATCTTTACTGATTAAAAATATTCGTTAGATTTTTTTGTTTCAGATGACCAGAAGGGTTGGAACCCTGCAGGATATCTCTTTTTTTTTGGACCCCCACTTCACCAGCCGATAACTTTTCGAGTGTTGAATTTTTTTTTTTTTAATTTTTTATGTATTTTAAAATATAAATAACGAATGATAGAAAAATGGATAGTAAAAATATTCTTTGTTTTTTTTTTACAGAGGTCGAAAAAAGGTCCGAAATTCGTGCCTCTAGACTAGAATACTCTCTTAATAGATAGCACATTGGGTGTGGGACTAGCAGTCCCACCCCGGAAAAGAATTGCTACTACGAAATTTGATGCGAGGTGTGTAAATAGAATAATGAGACTAATTGTTTATAATTGTTTTTTAAATTGAAGAAAAAAGTTCTCTCCTTCAAAGTAGTTTGTAGTCTTCGGAAGATATACAGCGCTGAAAACAAACTGAAGACTCTTTATAACTCAGATATTGGACCCGCCTTCAGCTGGTTGGTTGCGATCTTTTAAGTGTTCTCCAATGACCAAAAAATGTATGATTTGAACTGAATTTTCAATCTTATAGCAGTATAGCACAAATACTTTATGAGCGATCCCCTGACCCTCAAAAAACAAATCAATATCCTTTTTATATTTGATTTACTCTTTCTGTTTTTTTTTTGGTGGTGGTGAGGATGGAATGTGCCATTCCTTGCTTTAGCACTTCGTTTCCAGGTCCTATTCAAAAATCCAATACTCATCACCAGTAATGACACATTTTAGAAAATTAGTCCTTTTTGAATCTGCCCAATAAAATTAAGGTATATGTTTCCATGTTTCCCTCCTGTTGCACAAAATCCCAGATTCTGTGAACATTTTCATCACGTCGCACTTGAAGGCCTTCCGCTACGAGATCATCCTCAATCAAATTTTGGCCTTGCGAGAATACTTTAAACCACCTGAAAACCCAGGCTTTTAACAAAAAACTGTTTCCATAGGTCTGTTGAAGTTTTACAAAAGTTTCCGTTAAACTGTGCCCAACTCTGTAACGCCACAGGAAGAAGAAGCATATTTAGATACGGTGTCCTAAAAATAAATGGACCATTATTGATTCTTAAACTCGGAGATTTACCACAATACAACAAATCACATCAGTTTTGTGTTCCAAATAAAAAGTTTGTTGTTTTAATATAAAAATTGATTATTGATTTTATTTTAACCAGTATTGATTATATTTTCCTTTTCTCTAGGCTATTTTTGAAGCACGTTCGAAATTGTTCACCTTTGTCAAACTGTACTGTAACTTAAACTCGAAGAGATTTACCACTAAACACCAAATCACTTTTTTAAACTTCTCGACGATTTAATCTCCTTTAATCCAGATAAATCCTGTCCTGATAATGCTAACAAGGTTAGCGAAACGCGCATCGAGAAATTTAAAAAAGTGATTTGGTGTTTAGTGATAAATCTCTTCGAGTTTAGTTTATCACATCAAAGATTCCAATAGCAGAATTGAAACTGCAACTTATTTGTAATGGTTCTCAAGGTATCGTAAATAAAATCATAGATTTTTTTCATCGTAGTTTTAAGGATTGATTTCATTTTTACTAGGAATCTATTTTCTAAAGGAACAGAGAAGTATGTCTAAGTCTCGAGGGAAACTTAGTTCAAGGGCTTAGTAAATGAGTTTCTCGTGTATATTTTGTAGAAAATTCTTTGTCTAGAAATACAGCAACTATCTGGGGTTACACTAAGAAACCGTGTGGATTTCGCTAGCCCTAACTTTCTCTGGTTAAATTTTAATATACACAAATAGGAAAGAGGATCGTGATTTGTCAAGAATTTGTTAATAAAAGTTTGCTAAAATAAAAACTGTCAACTAGAATTACTAGAGTAGGCCAACCGGTCTAGAGAAAACAACAGAAGAGTTGTAAGAAATACAGAGGAATTAGTCATCGTAAATATATAAGCTATCTCTCGGGAACTATTATGTTCTGTACATTGTGTCAAATCACCATGGAAAGATACACAATTCACCAATGGGGCTGTAGAGAAGTTGGAAAATACTTCTGGCTTGATAAGTTTGTGAATAAACATAACTGCAGGATTTGGGCTGATGAAAATCACTGTTTAGTATGGTTTTTTTTTTGGGCTGAAGCAGTGCTAAGACCTTTTTTTTTTTTGAAGACCACAATAGAAATTGTGTTATTGTTAATGGTAAATACTATAGGAAGATGGTAACAGAATATCATTTGTCTGAACTAATAAATGTGAATATAAACATTGTTTTCTTTCAATAAGACTGAGCAACTTGCTACACATCTTGCCAAACAATCAATTTTTCGCAAGTAAACGTTTCGGGGCCTGTTATTTGGCGACCAACCAAGATCATGCATTTTCACGCCCTTGGATTATTTTTGTGGGATTAGTCTCTAGTTTAGGGATTAGTGGTTTAAGTCTCTAGTTAACAGAAATAAAACCGTTAAATGAAACATTCAAGGCTGCCATTGAAAATATACTACACGATATGTGTGAAAGAGTAATTGAAAATTGGGTATCTAGAATGCATTCCACCAGATGGAGGCAAGGGGGATTTTTGAATATTATTTTCAATACATAATGGCATTATTTGTTCTTCAAGATACAATATAAATTACCAGATTATCGCTTGTTGTTATTATTATGCCTGATTTTAAAATTCTGATACTTTTATTGGACACCCCTTTATATATTTCATAGGCATAACTTAATTTTCAGCTATATAAGGTTATTGTTTCATCAAGGCTGCCTGTGGAAAATTTTGAGAATAAAATGGCAAGTTCCTCCATGTTGACCAGAACCAATATGGAGGAACTTGAAAAAGCCAGCAGTTTGAGCATAGAATCCCAAATTATGAAAGCTCAGCTGAGACGGGTAGGTCACTGCCAAAGGATACAGGACACTAGGATGCAGAAGCAGATCCTCTATGACAAATTAAAAAACAAGAAAGGAAATCTTGATGTCCAAAAAATATATATAAAGAAGTAATAAAATCATATATATGAAAGTATATATCAAGTGTGTCCGAATGAAAATAGACGGCAAATGACAAACCCAACTGGAGTGAGAGGACATACAAAGTTGTGCAGCACCATGTGAAGATAATCGCTAAAAAGTCGCAACCAAAAGACAGGCGCGATAAACCAAACAGACTCGACCGCGTGTATCGATTCTGTATTCTCCTGTAGATCTAGGCTGGGTTATCTGAGCTATAAAACCCATAAGTCTTCAACGATAGCTCAGCAAAGGTCAGATCATTCTCGTATCAGGTTGACAAATTAATTTGAATCCATTCAATCAAGAATGAAAAGAAAACTATACAATTGTAAATCTACAATGCTGTAACTTTAACAATTCCAGTTTAATTTTGGTGGACATTCATTATAACAAGTCATCACTCAGATATTTTTTTAAATTTTTGCACCTAACATGCTTACACATTCACAATTATATCACAATTTACACATTCTTGAATTGCTCATTGTCCAATCACCCATGAAAATTTCTATATACAAACTTGACATAATATATTCTTAATTCCTCAACAGGAAAAGAATAGACAAATAAACAATATAAACTTTTTTATTTACCTGTGGCATATGTGCCATAAATGGTCCAAAGCTAACTACAAATACTGCTATTACAATAAATGCCAACTGAATAAAATGTTCGCAACCCTTCCTAGTTATAATATTTTTAACAGAAACATGTCCAATAATACAATCATGCCGTAGTAGATAAATAAAGTATGCTGGGGCTAAATATATGTAAATATGTTTCATATTTAATAAAAATGCAAACCAAAATGCAGACCAAGCATATTTCTCCTACAAATGAACCAAGTACTAATACAATGGTTGATTAATATATTTCAGTTTAATACCTTCAACATATTCGCAATGGACAAAAGCAAAATTCCGTACATTATTCCATTATACTGAAAATGAATATGATCTACCATTACTAATCCACAATTAGTAATTAACAAAATTGGTAAAACAACATCCTTCTTCCAACTCTTTGGTAGAGCATCGCAAACTCTAAAATATAGATAATAATAATAATAATAAATCTAAGGTAGTATTCAAAATGTTTACCTGTTCACTCCATATATATAAATCAAGTCAGTTAAAATAACAGATAATCTTTGAAATAATATTGTTCTGTCTGATAAGTAACCAATATTTTCCACTAAAAGCATGTTTTTGTCAAAGTAAAATGCAATTTGTGATAGCAAATACTCAAACCATGCAAAAAATGGAGGGTAATCCAACGTCCATTCTGAAGTGGCTTCATAATACCACTTTTCATATGGAAGTGTATGGGTTACAGCCAACCAATTTCGATGGACTTCAAAATCAGTAGACCTACTAATATTAAAAAAATCAATAGGTGTCAATTAACAAAACCGTTTGCAAAATATACGTTATTCTCTTCCTCGCCGGCACAAAAATTTTATGTATGTATACTTACTATGATGGAATAAGCAATAACTTCACACAAGATGTTAATATACTTGTAGTAAATATCATAGTTAATTCCACAAAATAGATCCCTTATGCTTAATACATGTTTTCTTATCTTTTTGTTATTTTACAAATTATTATTTTCAATATCAAAAGTTAGGTTAAGTCAAGTTTGACTATTGAACTAATAAAATTCAACTGTCAAACACTTCCGTCTCGTTTTTATGGTGTTCGCATCGTGTGAAACGAGACGAAAGTCATTCGCTGTTTTAAAATCAGGTGCATTTTTAAATAGCTTAATATTTTTATTTTGTTTGGACGGGCTTCATCGAGAGAAAGTAGTAATAGGAATCAGTGAAGTAGTATTTCCGTGTCCCGTCTTTAGATTCCCAGTTTATTTGGAAGAAATCTATTTGCAACATTGGCTATTTTTTTATTCCCTGTGTAGTTGTGTAAAACGTTAAATGCAGTTGGAGGATTTACGAAGAACATACCGTGTGTGTGAAATGTTGTGTTTTCTGTTTAGGTATTCGCAAAAAGATATGATTTTTTTCTTTTTTTTCTATTTTTTTTTCAAATTCATTCGTATCGTTAAATGCAGTTTTCGACCCATTTTTACGCCGGTAACAAGGCCGGATAAAGACGGATGCTTCCAGTGGTAATCGATTCCAATATTTTTAATTCGTTCTAAAAGCTTTAAGAATATCTAAACACCTTTTATTCGAAAGTCAAATTCGTTCAATATGCTATGAAGTTTTAGTTCTCTCTCGCCTATCTAGAACTTCTAAAGTTTGTGCTGGCAAATTGCCTCTCAGTATCGCCATACATTTAGAAGAAGACAATTGTCAAAATTTTAGTTCCAATAACCAAAAAAAACACCAACTGAAATGATTAATTTTCTCTTTAAAATCCAAGCATTATCTGGATTTTAAATGGTTTTTAAACTACTTGTAGACAAAATGTGTGAATACATTGTAAGCTCACAATTTGTAAAATAAAGAGTTTCAAGAATGTACCCAGTTTAAGTAAAGAATATGTTCAATTTATAGTCCTATTTTAAAATTTATTTATATTTAATTAGTTGTAGATATACGTAACAATAATTTTTCAAGATGGTGATGCACAAAGCTCTATTTACTTGGTTTGTGTTACTTGTATTTTTTATCTTGTTATGTTTAAGACTGGAAGGTAGAATTCACTGGAATTGGTTCCTAATTTTTCTACCTATGTGGATATATGACTTAATATTATCTATTGATTCAGTCTTTCATCTTTTCATATGTTGTTTCCATGATAGAGCTAAGAATTTGTATAAAAACAAAGAATTGCTCTCGTTCATTATAGTAGTTCTCTTAATCATAGGTAAGACTGTTTTAGGGTTACATTTAGAATATAAGTCTTTGGAGTTAAAGTTAATTCATGTATTAATTCCATTTTGGATTTTATTAGTGATTGTTATAGGTAACACGTCATATACATTGTTTAAAAGTAGATAATAAATATTTCTAAATGAGAATGTTTTCTATATTAGTCAAAAGCTGGTACATTAGAATAATGATACTTGTTGAATTAGAAATTATATTAGTATTGATTACTATACCAATACTGTACATTACTTAAATAATTGTATTTTTTGCAAATTGTCAGAACTCTTAGAAATAGTCAGAATATTATAAGAAAAGATAATAGGAAATGTTCCAGGTATATGACAAAATTGCACAAGCTTTAAAAAAAAAGAGAGAAAAAGCTGGTACATAGCTATTTTTTATATATAATAGATATATTTGAATATGACAATACATAAGTAGCACTAAAAAGGATTATATTTATCAGTAGCATATAGAATATCCAATGCTTTCATGAAAGCGCGATAATCTACCTCATCCTTCTTGCCTCTTTCAAATCCAAAACATTTACATATAACGTCAAATTCATTATTTGAAATTAGATTATACATTCCCCTTAATGTTAGAGCCTTCAAAAAGTTTGTCCTTGATACTGTTCCACAATTTGTTTTATCAAAATCCTACAAAAATAATATTGTAAATGAGCTAATTAAAAACTGAATAAAAATCTTTACTTGAAGAACAGAAGATAAATTCATTTGCAAGTCTGGTTTCTTAGACAATTTTTGCATTGCTACACCCAACACTAATCTCTCGTTAAAGTTTAGGAAATTCTTTTCGCAGTCCCTAGTCGGTACATGTTGAACTGGTACTATTAATGGAGTTTTTTCTAAGCATGGTTGAGTAAAGGATTCTTCAATAACATCCGAAAATCGACGATAATCAACACATTCGCGTCGAAGAGGAGAAGCAAATCTAAAGCCAAGAATTTTAGATAAAAATGAAATCTTCATGGTTCACGTGTTACACATGTGATTTCTTTCAATTAAAAAATATTTTAAAGCATTTCGCCAAAAGCAACGAAAAAAACTGGGCTAATTCAGTAAAAACTTCAATAAACAGTAAGAGTAATAAAATCAGCTCCAAAAGAATAATTATTTGCAAACTCTATAGGCCTTTAAGGATATTAGAAAATATAGAATTTTCAAACTATGCAAAATACGCATTGCGAATATCTACTCATTGCCCAATCCAATTTATTTTCCCATGTGTGAGTTACCCTTAAATACCTTTTTCACCAATTTTTTTTATTCAACCTATTATTTTACAGATTACATTTTTGTTTTATTGAATGTACCTATAAGTAAAGTCAACATTTTACTCGAAGAGTTAATACAGTTTTAATAGTCTATATCGATATTGACAATCTTTGTCGATCCTTCTAATAATTTTTGTAAATGAGGATGATTTTGAAGTAAAATATTCTTGGGAGTTCAGTCCTAATAATTGTGGAAGTATGAAATTTTGGAAAAAAATGTTCCATTGATCTGAAAATATGATAATCTAACGGTTCACCAAAGAATACAGTGAGTGAGGAAGTACTTCTCAGCCAAACTTTGATTGTTTCTTGGGTGATTCTGGCACTATGAGGTATTGCTATACTGTAAAATAAGACCTTTTTGATTATTTACGCTTGGACTTTTTGAATCAAAGCCATGTTTAGTCCAACAGGCTGAGCAGAATAATATTTTGCACTTATGGCTGCATTAGGATTCAGAACCTCATAGTGAATAATTCCTATAAAAAATATCACCGTACTGGCAGTAAAGCTTTTTTAGGGTGCAGATGTGGTTTTGGAGTTAGGAAATGTGGTTGTCCTAGTGTTAAGCATATAATTTTTTCTTATATGGATTACTGTATAGAATCCATTTTTCACATCGAGTAACAATTTGTTGGAAGAAAAGGATCATTGCCTAACCTGGACAAAAGTGCATTGCAGATGGTTACACACTGAATTTTGTTTTCAACAGATAGTTGATGTGGCATCCATTCGTTCTTTTTTTTCAATTTGTTCAGTTGTTTTAAACACCGTTGTATTGCGGACCATGAAGTTTGTTGTATTGCGGACCAGAAGTTTTGTGGATAGTTTTTTTTGGGTTTAGTTTCAATTTCAGCCCACAGATCCATATCAAACTCGACAATTCTCCCAAATTTTGTACCGTCTAAAAGATTGAAATCACCGTTCTTACATTTTTTAAATCAAATGCATGTTTTTATATCCAAAACATCAGGATAAACAGCATTCAGGGAATTAATGGCATTATGAAATCCACCAGGAAACTTGTCCACACTTTACTCTTCCATTCTTATAGGGTTCCCCATTTTTTTTTTAATTTTACGGTAAGTACACTAAATATGAATATGTTTAACTAGAATATAGGTTATATTATATTAAGTTAAATTATTGTTGGTAGATGGCAATGTTTTTAAAATTTGAAAACAGGACACTATAGCTATATTATATTATTTTTCGCGCTTTATTAATTTTATATATATATATATATATATATATATATATATATATATATATATATATATATATATAGCTATATTATTCTTTGCACTTTGATACACATTACAATATTTGTCCTAGTATAGAATTCCTGTAATTTTCTATTTATTGTTATGTCCCTCCCTATCATTCATTTTTTAATATGTTCCTTTCTCATTTTTCTATTTTTTCTTTCTATTTGATTCAGTATCCATATCTGTCTTCCAAGCACGATCCTTCGGTAAGTTTTAGTTGTAGCAACAATTCAATATTTTAGGAAACACTAGTGAACAACACAGCAGATTGTTCACTAGTGTGTAATACCACCCTAGTACATCGGGTATCTTTAGAGTTCTGGAACAATAAAATCTAGAAATTTACAAAAAGGCCTCAATAACAAAAAAAAACTAGCTATGAAATGTCAATACCAAGGCAAATGTCTAGTTCTTTTTTACGTTTATTTTCAGCATCAAGACGGAATCTAATGAACAAGACCATCATTTTTATACATTCTGTCAAAAAAGTACGCGGAAAAAGGACGCAGAGTTTGAACGTCATCTGGCATTTAAAGTCTATTCACCGAAGAAATACAGTCGACATAAACAATGACCAACGCGCGATATTTTAGCCAGAAACGCTGCGCCCTTGCTATTGGTGGGAATCGGTTGAGCCGATGTAAACCACCAATGACCACCCAGATGATAGGCAGGCTGCCTATCGACGTCTGCGACTAGAGCTGCTCGTAGAGTGCGGTTATGTTCTATCGAGTGCTCTTTGCAGGTTAGGTGATAAGCATCTTCTTCTTCTTCTTCTTAAGTTCTTGGCTTCTGCTCCAAACAGCGGGCAATTAGCCAGCGCATTAGGAGTAGCGAAGATTAGTCTGGCTCGAAGCCATAACTTCGTCACTCAAATATACTATGGCAGTTTATTATGTAATGTAAATACCACTGGAAGCATCCGGCCTGGTTACCGGCGTGACAATGGGTCCAAAGTTGAGCTATTGCAAAGGATCACCACTGGAAGCATCCGGCCTGGATACCGGCGTGACAATGGGCCAAATACAAAATACAGATTCGCTGGCTTTCACCACTACTTTCCCTCGATAAAACTCCGTTTTCTTATTCTTCTTCTTTTTTATCTTGACCTTGTTATCTGAATCTATTAGTGATTTTTTATCCGAGGTTAGTTAGTAGCTGAAAGAGTGTGTTATTTGCCAAAGGGACACACTGGGTCGAAAGACCAACACAATATACATTGGAAAAATCAACACTGCCCCACGTCTAGCCTGAGAATATGTATGTTACTTAAATTTGCCGACTACATCATTTAGAAAGATCTACAGTTTTATTTTGTTGGTGATTAAAAATTTACTCAGAGTATCAACAATTTTGTTTGTAAGATTACTTAGTACCATTTGCATATTGATGGGAGGAGAAAGACCATGATTAAGCAGAGATTGGTAAATGTTAAGGTGATTGTATTTGGGACATTCGAAAATCACGTGTTCTAGGTTCTCGTATTGCCCGCAATCGCAGTAAGAATCGTTGACAACTTTAATCGTATGGAGATGAGACTTAATACATAGGTGACCTGACCTCATTCTTGAAATGGTAGAGATTACTTCTTTTTTCAGTTTGTTAAAATTATTGAACCAAGGTTTAGTAGGGAATTTTGTCACTAATTTTGAATAATAGGAATTACTATTTGAATTTATATCCTCCCACTCCCGGTGGTGATCCAAAACGATCTCATTCTTTAAGAGAGGGAAAATGGACTTGACGTCCAGGTCGATCTGTGCAGGCATGTTCAAATTTCTTCCTATAAGGGCCAAACTGTCTGCCATTTCGTTGCCTGTAATACCCGAGTGACCCGGAATCCAGGCCAAAAAGACTTGTTTATTGTTCTGTTGTAATTGATATAGTGTTTTTTTGGTGGTTAAGGAAATAAAATCCGATTTAGTATTGAGGTCGGCTCGGCTGATCTTTTGAATAGCACTCTTGGAGTCCGACAGAATGAAAAAGTTGTTAATATTATTCCTAAGGGCCATCCTTAGACCCTCGTTTATGGCAACAATTTCAGCAGAACAAATGTCGATGTAATTAGGTAACCTCGAGGAGTAATTGATGTTTTCTTTGTTTAAATGAATTCCATATCCAGCCCTCTCGTTTAACTTTGAGGCGTCGGTAAAAATAAAAGAGAAGCCTTTGTGTAGTTCCATAAAATTGTTCACATCTGCGTTTAGGTTTATTGTACTATGCGTAAAATGCAAGTCGAATACCGGAATGTCTTTAATCAGGTATTCAAAATCCATGGAATAGCAAGAGGCTGCGGTATCCCTGTGTATTTGATCTAAATACACAAGGTGACAAGCAGAGAGTGTGGTCTAGACAATACCCCCTGTGCAGCTTGGAGATTTTTTGGCGAGTTTGGCTCCACCCATATTGTGGGAGGAGCAAAACCGCAATAGACTGTCGGCTGGTAAGGGCGATCAGTGACGCGATCGGGCAAAATTTTTGCTTTTGGCCCATTAGGCGGGTGGATTGGTTTTTACGGCCAAACACGGTCGGACATTTTAATTTTTTTTCCGATTGAGCGGACGGTAAGCGACGAAAAAAATGGGTGATAGTCTTGAAATTTTGAAACTGCTAGCCTTCCAGTGTAGTTCCAGTGAAGTGTTGTGGTGATGGCAAAAAACGCCATGAAGGTACATGGAAAGAAGCAAAAAACGCGCTGGTTAGAATACCAGATCGCGGAGCGTGATGCACTTTTGGATAAGAAGCAAACGGAGATAGATGAACTCCAGGAGATTGTAAACGCCCTCGCGTCAAAACCATCTACGGTACAAGCTAAAAATAGCCACAAGAAAACACCAGCTGAGGTAGTGGCCGGACCATCAGGCACCCAGAAGAAAAAATCAACTAAAAAGAGTATCAAGTAAAAATTGAAAGGAAAACCAAAGAAGACAGGCCAGTACAGTGCTACCGATGCCTACATTTCGGCCACGTGCAGAATAACTGTGGTTACCCTGCACGTTGCGTTAGCTGCAGGCAAGAGCATAGAAGCTCTGAGTACCCGCGGTCAAAGAATGAGGATGCTACGTGAAGCAATTGCGGCGGAGATCACCCCGCATCTTTTCTTGGTTGCAAGAATGCACCTACAATGAAGAACAAGAAGAATCAAAGGCAAGAGCCAAAAACGCAAAGGAGAAATGACACGATGTCAAATACTGACATTGAAGAATTGATTAAAAAAGCGGTAGAGACGTCAGTCCATGCCATCTTAGAAGCACAAAATGCCAGAAAGAAGAACTAAACATGCAGTTCTGAAGATAGGATCCTGGAACGTTAACGGGATCCGCTGTAAGAAAATCGAAGTCGAGCAGCTGCTAACAGATTACGAACCAGATATTCTTGCACTGCAAGAAACAAAATGTCCGCCGGGTTTCAGGATTAATTTCCTGAATTACCGAACATTCAGATTCGACAGACCGAATCCAGTTGGTGGTGGCGTTGCCATCCTAGTTAAACGAAGTCTGGAATCTGAGCCATTGAGAGACAAAGATGGCGAAATAGTGGCAATTGGAGTAAGGGTAGAGATGGTACATGCACCTATTGAGGTGCAGTCCGTCTACCATCCAGGAAGCCCTGAACAGCTTTTGAGAGATGACATCGAAAAACTTCTGCAGGGAAATGCAAGAAAAGTTCTTATCGGGGATTTCAACTGAAAGTCACCGGGGTGGCACAGCAGAATGTATAATCCTAACGGAAGAAAACTTGAGAGCTACGTGGAGGCTATGGGTGCAATTGTAATTGCCCCAGAAGAGCCCATGTACCAACCCATAGATGTTCTATCAGATGTACTGGATATTGCGGTCATCAAGGATATCCCGGTGGATATCGACATTGAGATCGTATACGAGACATCCGACCATAACCCAATTTTTCTAAAATTTGGTTCTGATGGACAAAGAGATATAAAGGTGAGGAGTTGGGTGAACTGGGACTTGTTCCCGGAGAAACTTCACTCCAATATCTAAATCCCGAAGATTAACAAGACCGAATAGTTTGAAAACGAAGTTGAGATACTCGAAAAAGGTAGCGTCGATGCAGTCGACGAATGCACGACGAACACGGAAGAAAGGCCAACGCAGCATCCCTACGGACCTGTTCCTCAGTTTATTCGGAGGATGATAAGAAGGCGTAGGGTGCTAAAGAGAAGATACCGTGCCTACAGGACGGCTGATCTAGCAAGGGAGCTGACTAGATCGACCAACCTACTGAGAGAGGCACTGAAAACCCTCACGGAAAAAAGGTGGAATGATCGTTTGACGGACCTGGAAAATGCAGACGGCACACTATGGGGAGTCTACAGGGCACCCAAGAGAGATCAAGATGTAAGGGTGGTCCCTGGAAGGAATGGACTTGCATACACTGATGCAGAAAAGGCTGAAGCCATGGCTAACGCGCTTGAAGGAGAGTGCGTCATCAACACTCACGACGACGATGACGAAAACCTCGAGAGGTTAGTCAAAAGGACGGTTAGAAAAAAGGTGGAATGATCGTTTGACGGACCTGGAAAATGCAGACGGCACACTATGGGGAGTCTACAGGGCACTCAAGAGAGATCAAGATGTAAGGGTGGTCCATGGAAGGAATGGACTTGCATTCACTGATGCAGAAAAGGCTGAAGCCATGGCTGACGCGCTTGAAGGAGAGTGCGTCATCAACACCCACGATGACGATGACGAAAACCTCGAGAGGTTAGTCAAAAGGACGGTTAGAACTTTCCGACAGAGGATTAGGCCCAGGCCCCTGATGGAGTTTGCAACTCCGGGGGAGAGTATAATCCAGAGGATTCGGCTCAAGAAACTCCAGGGTGCGATGGTGTTACCAATCGCATGCTAAAAAAGCTGCCGAGAAAAGGAATCATCTCCATTGGAAACGCATTTATTAAACTGCGGTATTTCACGGATAGATGGAAATATGCAATGGTGAGAATGATATCGAAGCCAGGGAAGGACAAAAAGTTTCCCCAAAACTACAGATAGACTCAATAAGCAAGGTCGTAGAAAGAGTTGTTTTAAAGAGAATAGAGAAGGTGCACGAAGATAATAGCATCCTTCCACCCGAACAATTCGGGTTATGTTATGTGTCACTGAATGCATAACAGAAACGCTGGACAGAAGACACGGAACGGGCTGATCCACAAGATGATCGAGATGGATTTCCCCGAGTGGATTACCGAGCTGATTGACTCATACCTAAGAGAATGAAGTTTCTCTGTGAAAATGGGTGAAGTCAAATCGACCAGAAGATGGAGTACGGCAAGGAGCGGTGCTAGCTCCCCATCTCTACAACATATGGACTAGTGATATTCCGAGGAGGAATAACACTAGGGTAGCCCTGTATGCCAATGATACGGACATTATGGCCAGGCATAAGGGACCAGACCAGGTCGTCGGGTACGTTCAGGAACACCCTGATGATCTGATGGAATGGTTGATAGCCTGGAAGATCAAGGTGAACATCGCTATTTACGTTAACACAGGCTATTTACGTCTCACAGAGAAAGAGCAGACCCGGTCACCAGCTAGAAATAGAGGATGAAAGAGTGGCATGGAAGGATACTGTAAAGTATCTAGGTGTCATCTTTGACAAGAAGATGTCATGGATGCAACATGCAAAAAACGCACCGTTCAAAGCCGTGGAAGTTGTGAGATAGCTTATCCGCTAATTTGCAGAACTAGCAAATTAGACGTGAAGCTAAAAATCCTAATGATTAAATCATTAGTGAGAAGCGTCATGATGTACGGATCGATCACGTGGGGCTACGCAGCAAAATCCTACATCGAGCAACTAGAAAGCTACGAGAATAAGCTAGTGAGTCTAGCTCTCAATGCCCCCTGGTACATCTCTAATATACAGATACATAGAGAGATGATGTGGACTCCCTTTAGGCAGTGCATGCAAGAAAAGGCAGAGAAAGCCTTTTTGAAGATAAAGGACCACCCAAATCAAGAACTGCTAAAGTTAACGGACTATCGTCCGGAAGACATCTCAGCTTTGGGTGGCAGATGGCACAGAAGGCCGGAACTCCAACTTTTGGAGGACTAGGTTGGTTGTTGCTCAACAAGGGATTATCGAGGGAAGGGACGTTATGTCCCAGTACGTGAAAATAAGAAAGGAATTAGTGAAAGTGTAGTGGAAGTTTTTTTCTTTTTCAGGGAATAAAGGTAAGAAAGATGACATAAGCCAAAACACCTTCAGTGTCACCGGCAAATGATATATATCTTAAGACTACACCCCTCTCTGGTACTTGTCCTCCAGAGGGAAGTGATGCGAAGCGCTTGGCCCACCCCGTCCGGCGGCCAAGCATCTGGAACACCAATAGAAGAGAAGATAACGGTTATGTGAGTAGCGTTACGACTATGGAAACCTTATCCGATCCACGAACAGTGCAGCTTCGGGATTATTTAAAAAAAAATAACCTCAAGTGGATGGAGAGCGCGAACGCGAATATACTGCTCTGAGTTTTTTTCATTTATTGAATTGCATTCGATTTATTAATAATTGTATTTTGTTTCCATAAAATGTCTGATACGGATACAGCTGATGAAGTTGTCGATATTAGCTATACCCCGCCCAAAAACTAGACAGTTCTTAGTGCGGTCCTGTAATGGTCACGTGCAATATGCGTGAATATGTTTGGGTTTAGTTTATGTCTTCAATAAATAGGCTATAGTTTGTTTACAGTGCTTGATTTTGCCAGTTCATCTCAAGTGTGTTTTGCGATTTTTACAATGGATAAAAACTTCGAACAAAGAATTTGTCTTAAATTTTGCATTACAAATATAATTTCGTGTACCGAGGCGCTGAAAAAGTTGCAGAAGGCTTACGGCGAATTGACTTTATCAAAAACACGTGCATACGAGTGGTACACTGCATTCAAAAGCGGTCGAGATGTGGTGGAAGATTTGCCTCGCTCTCGTCTTCAACTGAAGGTAACATCGCTAAAGTGAAGGAAATTCTGTCTGTTCTTTCTGTCTCACGAATCAATTCGTACCATTTTAAGCGATTATTTGAGCATGAAACGCATTACCGCTCGACTAGTGGCGAAATACCTGAATTTTCTTCAGAAACTCAATCGCGAAAGGTCCCTGAAGACATGCTAGAACGAGTCAATTCCGACCCCACATTCATAAAACGCATTGTAACTGGTGATAAGGAATGGATATACGAGTTTGACAGGTAAATCAGCCAACAAGCTTCGGAATGGCGTCTTCCAACTGAGCCGAAACCGAAAAAACCACGTCAAAGTCGATCAAATGTTAAGGTGATGTTGACTGTTTTCTTTGATTATCGCAGTGTTGTGCACTCGGAATTCTTGCCAGAAGGTCAGACGGTAAATAAAGAATATTATCTGAGCGTTTTGCGGCATTTGAGAGAGCAAATTCATCGAAAAAGGCCAGATTTGAGGAAAGAAAACTCTTGGATTTTGCATCACAACAACGCACCATCTCACAAGGCGATCATAGCGATATGGCTCCGGCCGACTTCTTTCACTTTCGAAATCTCAAAAATTACCACTTCGAGGCACCTGTTTTCAGTCGATAGAAGATATAAAAGAGAATTCGCGGCGAGAACTGAAGTCGATTCCTGAAAATGCGTTTAAAAAATGTTTTGACAATTGGATTATTCGTTGACATAAGTATATTATTTTGAAAGGAGCCTACTTTGAAGGCGATACAATAAATTTGGTTAAACAATAGACATTTTGTGTTTTATTGACTAATTCTCGGGATTCACGTTTGGGCTTCAGAGAGGTCAACACATACGCCAAATAAACTCTTAAAATCCAGTATTAGTGTTATATGTTTTGAATAGGAAATTTACTTGGTAAGTGGGCTTACTATACACTGTAACATTGTATATAAACACCTTTTGAGTCTAGTAGGCAATTTATTTATTATTATTTTTTTTCCTATCCCACATTTCACATCAAAAACATAGAGTAGTAGTTAAGGAGTGAAATGGGGAAAATTCAGAAGGGCTAAGCCCTCCTGATCTTAGAAATAAATCAGAAAGCAATTCACATAAAATTTTGCAAGAAGTTGGTAATGATCTAAATGGAGAGCCATCGAAAGAAATTGCTAGTCAGTTAAAAAAAGCAGTAAGAAATGCCGACAAATATACGTATTTAGATAAGGGACCTTTTGAAATCTACATAGAAGCGTCCTCTGAAAATAATAATATTGGTAACTATAATTATTTAGCCATTGCTAGAGAGATATTTGAGCTAAAACTAAATAATATCAGGAAAGTTAGTAAAAAAAGGGAAAACCCGCATTGGTGTTGAATTTGCTAAATATATGGAGGCTAATGAATTTCTATCCAGCGATTACATTTAAAAAAAGGATACAATATGTTTATTCCTATCAAGAAAGGCAAAGGTATTGTTAAATTTATTAATACTTCCTTTTCTGATGAAATGTTAAGAAATTATTCGCAAGTTGTAAGCAAATTGATAAATGTAATTGAAACAAAGCGGTTTATGAGGAAAAAATTTATTAATAATACTGACTCACAGTTGGCTAGTACTCACGAATATTTCTGAGGGTAATGCGGGTAATAATAAAAATGTAGAACTAATTCCGACAGAGACGGTACGATACACGTTCTCCGGAACCACCTTACCTCGAAGTGGTATTGAACACAGGGTTTTCCCGTATATTATGCCGGTCTTTCAATGTTTTAATTGTTTGAATCATGGACATATTAAAACACTATGCAAATCCAAAAAATCAAAATGTTTAAAATGTGGAGAAGTTCATTTGGAAGAAAATTCCTCTTGTACAACCAAATGCATACATTGTAAAAGTATCGAACATAGAAATACACGCAAAATATGCCCGGAAAGGGAAAGACAACAATTGATTAGAGAATCAATGTCGTTGGACAATATTTCCTTTTCTGAAGCAAGTGAAAAATTTCCAAGATTGTCAAAGAAAAACACTGTACAGCAAGATTCATTCATCAGAAGGTCACATGACCACCCCCCTACTTTACAATCGCTTAAGTGATGATGATGTAATCCCAATAAATGTTAGGCGAACTGTTCACACACAAAGTACTCCCCCTAAAATTTCTTTTGCTCAAGCGTTGAAAGCAAAAGACGAAAACTTAATTCCCCCGTGGGTTACGATAAAGAAAGTCACCTAAAAGCGTTAATAAGTCCGAATAGACAAACTACATATTAATTGAAGTCACCAGCTTCCACTTCAACCTACTATGTTCCCCTTCGATTTCAGATAGTGAAAATGAATCATCTCCGGAACCCTTATGCAGGATATCTAGAGAAAATCCTCATATCTTACATGATATTATGATATCGAGTATGATATGGAGTATGTTCTCCAGTTTATGGCGAGGCTTATTAATAAACCCGGTAATAAAAATTTTAGTTATGATTCCTTACACCATAACAGAAAATAGACATGAAAACCTTTGGTGAGAAAAACAACAACTTAAGAATAGTGCAATGGAATATACGTAATATTGGAGCAAATTATGACCAGTTAAAAATCCTAATTTTTTAATTAAAACCACATATAATTCTACTTAATGAAACATGGATGAATGATAACTTTTAGTTCAAAATAAATAATTCTAACACTTATAGACAGAATAGAATGGATGGATATGGCGGTACCTGTACCCTTATCATAAAGGGTTTGGATCATCGACTAATCCCTAAAAATAGCGATGTATCAGAGGTTATGCAAATTTTAACTATTCATATAAGCTCCCTAAATATATATATTTCTAACATTTACAATCCAGCGGGACAAACCATTAATATTGATGAGTGGAACTTACACCAAAGCCCCACATAATTAGGGAAGATTTTAACGCCCATGACCAAATGTGGGGTTGCACAACTAATAATATGAATGGCAGAACAATTAAAGAACCTTTAGAGCGTGAAAATTTTATTTTGTTAAATGATGAAACTGCTACGAGGTTAGGCGAATTCAACCATAATTCATCTGCTTTAAACTTAACCCTAGTGTCGAATAATCTTGCTAGTAATTGACAATGGAAAGTATTTCAAGATTCGGGAAATAGTGATCATTTTCCAACTATTTGTGATCTTAATAATGGGTTGAATTTAATAAGGACAAATATAACAAAAAGGAACTTTAAAAAGGCTGATTGGAATTTATTTGGAGATAAGATTGAAGAAAAATTTAAAATACAAGAGGTGAATTTTGATTATAATGAGTTTTGTGATATTATTAACGAGACATTCAGGATGTGGTGGGATGACGAATGTTCCGAACTAATTAAAAAACGTAGAATAAGTATAGTTTCATTAAATCACCTAATTTAGCCAATTATATTGAATACAAGAGAGTCAACGTATTCGTCAAACTTAAACTTAAAACTAAGAAAAAGAATTATTTTCGAAACTTCTGCTCCACCTTGAATCGGGATACCCCCATAAAAAGGTATGGGAGACGGGGAAAAGTTTTAAAAATTATTTCAATAACGATAATGATCAACTTCCTAACAAAGAAACTGCAAAGGAAATATTAAACATGTTAACAACTAGTAAGGTTGAATCAGATTTTAACCTGATCCCATGTAATGTGGATGTTTCACCGGTAATGTTCAATGAATGTCATAGTATTCTTTCTAACAAAAAGGGCAAAGTAATGGGTAAAGACTGTGTCTCATACTCTATGATCCAAAATCTTCCTGTTATTGCAAAAAAAATGTAGTCGATATATTCAATTCCATATTAGAATAGAGAATGCTCAGAATCTATTATCTTGCCCTTTTTAAAACCAGGGAAAAATGCCAACAATCCTGGTCACTACCGGCCTATAGCCTTAACTTCTTGTGCTTGTAAAATAATGGAGTGTATTTTGTCTGGTCAGGTAAAATCAAGGAAATAACCAAAATTCTACAAGAAGTTTGGCGAACCGAACGGATTCCGGAAGATTGGAATGATGCACTAATCCATCCACTACATAAGAAAGGAGATAGAACGGATGTAAACAACTATAGAGGGATATCTCTTCTCCCAGTTTGTTACAAGATTATATCTCAATGTCTATTAGACAGAGCACAGGGACAGTTAGAACCTAACATTGGTGAATATCAAGCAGGTTTTCGACCGGACAGATCCTGCCCTGAACAGATCCTGAATCTAAAGTTGATTCTAAGACATCAAAAACTGTACAATAAAAATCTCGTCTGTACATTTGTGGATTTCAAAAAAGCATATGATTCATTGACCGCGAATCTTTATTACGAATCTTGAAAGAACAAGGACTAGATCTGAAAACGCTGGCAATTATTAAAGCAACGTTAACTAACACAAGGTCAAAAGTTAAATTCATGGGTGATATCTCAGAGCCCTTCGAAATTAAAACTGGAGTGAGACAAGGGGACAACGGAGAAGACAAGGGCTTTTAACATCAATGTGAGTTATTTGCAAGTTCAGTTTCAATGACAAAGCCAGAAGCAGCCTTAAACTACTAAATCTAATCACTGGTGCAAAAGTCTCATCATAACCAATACCTGCCTTTGTGAAAAACCTTTTGTCACTAACCGAGCACGATAATTGATTTTATTCTGACTGTCACACTTCTTTTTGAAAACCCACTTGCACTGAACCACTATTCCACTGTCTGGATGATCTACCAGATCCCATGCATGATTTTCTTCTAATGAACTCATTTCCTCCTCCATTGCTTGCTGCCAACATAGTCTATCTGGTCTGGAAAACGCTTCCGACACCGTTACGGCAACATCTAGATCTATATCACCAATACACATGTACTTAGTCATCAAAATTCTTTAGTTTTCTTTCCCTTTTTGGCCATCTAGTGGGCTCACACTGATTTACTGTGTCATCTAATACAAGAAAATCACTATCATTAGAATCATCCATGTAACTTTCAGAGTCATCATCCATGAGCTCATTGCTGTCTATAGATGTCTCCCCAACTGGTTCAGTATTCTCTGAAGGATTATCAGTGATCGTGATTGAAGTTTTTTGCTCCTTTTCATTTTCTATTATAATGACATATCTGCTTGTAATAATGTCTTTTGTGTTTGAATCATAGAATCGGTAACCTTCTATATTTTCATCAAATACAACAAGTATCATATCTCTGGATTTTTTGTCAAATTTTCTACGCTTTTCTTTTGGAATATGAACCATCACTTTACTTCCAAATATGCATATATGGCTTATATTTGATTTCTTACCATTCCATATAGTAAAAGGTGTACCCTTATTTAAACCCACTGCCACACTGCGATTACGCAAGTAGACTGCAATATAAAGGGCCTCCGCCCAAAAACTTTTTGACAAATCTTCATCAAAAATCATACATCTTGCCTTTTTCACAATTGTCCTGGTCATTCTTTCAAGCATCCCATTTGCGGAATATAAGGGTTAGTCTTTTGATGCAATATGCCAGATCTTCGAAGAAATTCAAATTCAAATTGTTCGCTATAAAATTCTCCGCTATTATCACTAGTAGTATTTTTATTTTCTTGTTACATTGATTTTCAACCACATCTTTAAATTCTTTAAAGAGATCTATGACTTGATCTTTCCTTTTAAGAAAATAAACAAAAGCCATTCTACTATAGTCGTCTTCAAATAATAGAAAATACCTTGATCCTCCAATAGAAAGTTCATCCATTGGTCCACATATATCAGCATGTACCACTTCCAACAAGGATTCTGCTCTGTTGCCTTTGTTTGTAAATGGAAGTCTTGATTGTTTCCCTTGACAGCAAACCTCACAAAATTTACTTCTATTTAAGTTGTCATTGCACGTAAGCCCTTCAACTGCTCCCTGCAGCATTACTTTTAAATCTGTGTAATTTTAATGAGCAAACCTCCTATGTAAAATATCAGCTGTTACTGTTAAGTTAACTACAGGTTTTTGATATTGTTTTACATATTTCAGTTCATACACATTATTTTTAATGTCAGCTACAGCAATGAGACCTTTGTCATTAAAAATTTTACAACCATTCTTTTCAAAAATGATTCTGTTTCCATTTTTAATCAACTCACCAATAGACAACAAATTTGTGGTTAAATCAGGGACATATAAAACATTTTTTATAACATCATGCTTCTCATTCTTGACAACTGTTTGAATTTTTATGTCTCCAGAACACACCACTGGCACTACCATTTTGTTCGGAATCATAATTTTTTTGGGCTTTACGTGGTAATTTATGTTTTCAAGCCAATCCTTTCTTGAAGTTTAATGTACGCTTGCTCCTGAGTCAATATACCACTCGTTTTCCGTATATTGCCCATTTAAGAACACTGCGCTGAAAGCACTAGATGTTTTCTTTTTACCTGAGTTCTCGTTTCGTTTATTTTCGGGGCATTTATTCATAAAGTGACCCAACTGTTTACAACGAAAACACTTCAGTGAGATTGCCTTTAGCGCCATCTCTCGCTCGACTCTTGCGTTTGTTTACTACGTTCCATAGCGCTTGATTTTCCGCTACTGCCATCTACCTCCATATCCAAGAGTTTAGTCTTAATGGAATCTGTAGATATGGTAACACCGGAATTTTCAATCGCCATAATCGTAGGACTGAATCGTTCCGAGTGCCCTGCCAATAGCAACAATCCGATCCAATATTCGTCAATATTGAAACCTATTCGTTTTAACTTCTGCGACGTTTCAATCATCTGATTCACATAGTTTTCCATTGAATCACAGTTCTCCAGCCGTAAGGAAATTAAAGATCGCAGCAAACTAATCTTTCTTGTAAAACCGCTGTCTCATACAAACATCTTAATTTTTCCCACACATCCTGAGCTGTTTTTGCTTCTTTCACGTGTGAATATATCGATGTATCTAAAGTCAACACTAATTTGGCCTTCGCTTTCGCAATTTGCACTGAATCTGTCTCTTTGCCACTGAGAGTATTTTCTAAACCCTCTAACACGAGAAAATTCTCAACTGCAAAAGCCCAATCATCGTAATTTTCTCTACCGAGAAGCTGTGTCACACTGGATAAGTAACTTCCAGCCATTTTCGAGTTCTGCACTATTCGACGACGTTAAAAAATCACTTACCGATACTATGCGAGAATAAAACCGCGTGGGTCTGGGGTCCATAACCTGTTAAAAACGGAGGGGTAGCGGTAGATGATACGCTCCTGTCGAATGTTCGATGCTAACTATATTCGTATGGTAACATGACTAGTTTGACATTTGTATAATTGAGTAAGTGTCCGCTAGATGTCTCTCATGAATTTTTGATATAAATTCCAACAAGTGGTGTCTAGTGAGGAGGCGATCCAGTTACCCTCCTCAACATATACAAAGGAATAGTAAGATCACATTTGGACTATGCATCATTTTTCCTTAAGCCATGCAGTAAAAACTATTATTAAAATTGACACCAACCAATCGTTTATTAGGTGAATGTGGGGAAATATATCTTGAAGACCGGAGGAAAACACTGGCCATAAAATGTTATCTAAAAATTCAGGTACAACAGATGAGTCCGCTAAAAAATATTGTCAATAAACTTTGGAACTTTTGCAGGGAACAAAGGAGTTATTGGGCAAAAAAGGAGATTCCGTATTTAATAGAATCAAAAAATACTATAGATGATGAACTATAAAATTTAAATTACTGTGAGATTAACCCGTGTTTCAATTTTAGTATTGAGGATCAAGTAAACCACATTAAAACAATATTTCCCAAAGTTAAAAAAAGTGACCCATATAATAACTACAATTTGATTAATAAATTCTCCCCGAAATATAATGACTATACATGGGTATATACTGATGGATCCTTAAACCCAATGAATAACCAAGTTGGATGTGGAAAATATACATCCCAGAGATAAAATATAGCTATGCCATGAGACTATTTGATAACACCAAATCTGTACGGGGGAAAAATTTCAGAAATGTATCATTTTTACCGATTCACAAAGTGCTATCAAAAAAATTAGCAGGCAAAAATATGGAATATGTAACAATATAACAATTATGACCAAACAGCTCATTTTAGATGCTTTAAAACAGAATTTGATATAATTCTAACCTGGATCCCCGATCATTCGGGCATAACAGGAAATGAACGTGCTGATAAGTTAGCGGAAACATGAAGGAATTTAAACACTCCAGCCAATTTTAAAGTTGATAAAATGGACATATACCCACATTTTAAACAAGTAATATTTCATCATCATGATTTGTACTGGAGGAACCTTTTTCAAACTAAAGGGAAATGGTATCAATCAGTTCAAGGGAAATTTCCTCGTAAGCCACCTTTTGTTGGAATACCCTTTATATGAAGAAGGCATTTAATAACGATCATTAAATTAAGATCGGGTCATTGCTCGAGTCCCCAACATTTACACAGAATAGGATGCAGGGAAAATGAATACTGCATATGTGGTCAGGTGGGTGATTTACATCACATCTTCTTTGGCTGCCCAATGAACCGTATACTGAACTTTGATTTATATCTCAAGTTGGTGGAATTAGGTACCCCCATTTCATTACCTTTAATACTGAAGAAATTGAATCATAAAATCATTAATTTAATAATGAAATTCTTAAAAATTTTTGATATAATTTAGTGTTGAATAAATTACCAAACTTAATATACAGCAAATTTTTTCCCTCAAACGCGGTTTGACGGCTTTTCGATCATTCCGAGGGAACATTAGTGTGTGTTGCCCCCGAGCCAGAAGAGTTCCTAACCTTTGTTGTTTTTTTTTAGTAATCTGTCTAGCCCACTAAAGAATTAAGTAAAATACAGTTATAAATCAGATGAATACAAATGAGAAAAAAGTAGAGTATAGTGTTGATATATGTATAGTCGGCTAACTCTGTACCAATACAAATGGAGTAATATCTGCGCTGGCCAAATACTGTCAAGGTGGAGGCCATAAAATAGAAGAAGAAGAAGACTAATTCCCGGTACTTTTTTGACCGAATGTGTATGATTTTAATATCATATTATACTCATGTTGCAAAATTTGAGACAACAACATATACGAATTATTTAACAAATGACCGTCTATTATCGACTAGCCAAAATATTGGGCGAAATTAAAGACACTTGTAAAATAAGATGTCAGGTACAATATTTTTTGAATAAAATCCTGTCCACGCTCATCACAGATTTGACTATTTTAGCTGATTTCCAAGCAATCAATAAGGTGTGGGGCTCTGAAGAAAGGCTCACTTCTGCAAGACAGCGTTGCCAAATCGGTTATTTTCACTTGGCATAAATCGATATTGATAAAATTAGACTGCATTACTTGGTAATTTGGCAATAATGATAGAAAATATATTTCTATGCCTAAGACTGAATGAGAATATACGAGGGGATATATGAAAAATCAATATGTTAATATAACGTCTGTAGGCTTCATTACTATTTATATAACAAAGTGTTTAGTTTCCATGTATGATACATGAATGAAAGATAGGTTAAAAAATCTTTGGAAATGTTTTTTTTATCTTGAAAACGATCAGAGCTTTAATAAGCAACAAACTTCAACAATCATATTAAGCTTTATGTAAAACTTTTCCATTCACACTAAATCACTTTTGATTCGCTCGACGCCCGTTACGCTAACCAAATTAAAATCATCAGGAGGAATAATCAAAACGGAATAATAAATAAATTGTAAAATATAAACATACAAATATAAACAAATAGCGGCCCTAGACCTTCATAAACTTATTTCGAAATAATAAAATAAATTGTAAAATTTAAGTACAATATAAATATAAAATGAATTCGAAATAATAAAAAACAAATTTTAAGAAAAATAATCAATATGGTAGGCGAGAGTGGACGATTTTAATGCTGCCACATCATCCCTGGTACGGTCGGGAAAATGAACCATTCTGTCAGGTCTTGTGTGATGAACGGTGTATGGCTCCTGGGACAACGGCTGAGGGTCTTCGGTTGTAGGATATCGGTTTATAAAAACGAGTCCAGGTTGCAGTGTCGGTACAAAATCGTTCTATGATTCAAACGCACGATTGAAACCGTTATCTCGCAACCTCGAGCATGGACAACCTCGTTTTTGGAGCGGCTGCTTCTGTGCATCATGGCGGACGAAAACGTGGCTGGCATTGGCAAGATATTTAAAGATGAAAATTTTGGTTTGACCTGTCTTCCAAATTTTTGAATAAAATATGCTGGGGTACTGTTATTATAATCTATTCTACGAGGATGAAGAAATTCGCCTGATAGACATAGTGGTTGTCCATATATCATTTCTGCTGCTATTGCATTGACATCTTCTTTCCAAGATTGACGAATGCCCAGTAGAACTGTTGGTAGGCTTTCTGTCCATCGAGTCTGATGACATCGCAGAGCTGCCTTCAGTTGTCGATATAGCCTCTCTACCATGCCGTTTGCTGCAGGATGATAAGAAGTAATTCGAATATGAGTAGTACCTATTAAACGGTTCAGATGTTTAAATAGGAATTACTTTCAAATTGTCAAAATCCAATTTTTATATAATGCTGGCGGTACTGTTGTTCCTTCTTGGCCCTGTAGAGGTACAGCTTCTGGCCAACAGAAGAAACGATCAATCATAGCCAGAGAGTAACGGTATCCTTCGGAAAGCAGCATATCAAGGTGTATATGCTCGAACCGGCTCGAAGGTAGAGCAAATTTACCGATTGAAGCCAACACATGGCTTGTGACTTTCGACTGGTCACATTCTATACTTGTATGAGCCCATTTTCTACAGTCAGCCTTTATAGAAGGCCACACGTAGCGGTTGCTTTCATCCCAGCATGACTTAAATTATGCAAGCTCTTGAATGCAGCAGTTCTGAATGGTGGCGTCACATAAGGATGTCTTCATCAGTCGCTTGCCAGGTTGCCAAATCTTCATAATTGATACTTTCTTCAACTTGATCAATTCTTTAAAGGGCGTCACCGATGACATTTTCGTTGCCGGCATCGTGACATATAACTGGTGAGAAATGACTGATATAATACAGGTTGTGATATTGGCGTGGCGATACCTGGCTAGTTTTCTGACGGAAGGCAAAAGTTAACGGTTTATGGTCTGTGTATATTGTGAACTACCTAGCTTCTATCATATGATGAAAGTGTATCACAACGAGGTATACAGCGATAAGTTCTCTATCGTACGCTCCGTATTTCTGCTCCGTTGAACTGAACTTCTTTGAAGTAATTCTAACGGCTGCCACTCACCATCAATAAACTATAGTAATGCAGCGCCTACGGCAAAATCTGAGGCATCAGTAAAAATCGCAAGCGGGGCGTCGCATTTCGGGTGAGCCAGGAACGCTGCCCTCCATCAGGACTTCCTTGCATCCCTTTACATGTGTGTTGCCCTTAACATTTTCTTTCAGGCTTGAATACAGGCTTACTACAGTGAGGCTTGTATACAGGCTGCCTTAGGTATAAACCTCCTATAAAAGTTTAACGTACCTAGTAACCTTCGTAACTTCTTGACTGTGTGGGTTGCGGATATTCTTGAATGGCTTCCATCTTTTAGCGAAACGGTATTGTGCCCTCTCCAGCGACAAGATATCCCAAGAACTATACTTGAGATTGTCTAACGACGCGCGTACTAGGCTTGACTACTACTCCATATTCTTCCAGACGCTAAAAAAGTGTCTCTAGATGGCTCTCCTAGTGAAGTGGATGATATTGTCATCTATGTATGCGTAGCAAAAATCCAGTTCACGTGTCACTTCGTCTATAAATCTCTGGAATATTTCAGCAATTGCTGTTTTAGGAATGTCTTCCTTAGAACCTGGGATTTGATGAAAAGTTCGCACAAGGTCTATAATGGAAAAAATTTGTAGTGCCGTGGAGGAGCTGTGAAAAATCCTGAATACTGCTCCGGACATGTTCGGTTGTTAAGTACTCGATAATCGCGCAGGGCCTCCACTCATCCCCATGTTTAGGAACTAAGTGGAGTGGTGATGCCCAAGGGCTCTTTGAACGGCGGGTCAGGCCCTATATGGAGTTTATCCGGGGCAAGGCGACGAGATTTCTGTGAAATCGGAGGTCCTGGAGTGGTGATGATATGGCGAGTTGATGTTTTGCCAACCGCATGCTCCATCAGGACGTGTTATTTGTGAAAATCTCAGGGGCAACTCATGGAACAGGGATAATACGGCAATAACCTTGACACTACCCAATTTGTACTCAGTCATTTCTCCTTTAGAGATGAACTGTGTTTGAATCAAGTAACTGACCTTCTCTGAGAATCCAAAATGTGCTAGGAAGTCGGCTTCAAGAATTGCTCTTGATACATCTGCGATCATGAATCTCCAACAAAAGTCTCGGCGTAAACCGAGATTTAGAGTACACGAAAGGAAACCATAAGTCGCTTTAGGCGTCCGTTTTGTTGCAGTTATGAAGTAGGTCGACTGTTTACATTATTCTGTACGCGGTTACACGGATACACACTCAAATCGGTACCAATTTCCACTAAAAAACGCACTTTACTGTTCCTGTCCCAGGTGAAAAGTCTGGCGGGATATAGGATGGTGGGCGTCACTAGTCGCCATTAGTGTCTCCCTTGGAAGTTTTCCTGGATCCATGAACATGGCTGCGGCCTCTTTAAATCGCCAGTGATATCAGTATACTCCTTGTGAGCATTGAGATGATTGTTGATGGGAACAATTTCGGATACGTGAGCGCGAACGCGATGACCGATTAAATGACGATGCCTGGTTAGATGCCATTTCTTATCTGATTTTGGTGAGTTCTCTGCTGAATCCCTTCACCTGCAGGGATAACTCTTGAACAAACGATATTAAAGAGTCATCTGGAGATAATGTAGATCCACTGGGTGTTACAGCAGATATTGCGTAGTGAGATAACACTGCAAAAATGATGTCGGCCAGTTCGGCTACGTCACTAAGCTGCTGCCGTAGCTGAGTTAGTATGCCGTAGCTAGTATGGGTTGCAAGTTAGATGGTAAACGTCTTACCCATAAATATTTTACTATTTCTTCCGGAACTGCAGAACCTGCTAACGATTGTAGCCTTCCAAGAAACTGTGACGGTTTCTCGTCTCCCATAACTTCATTCATTAATATTCGTTTAACCAACTGTTCGCTCAGGCACGCGTACGAATTGTTGTTGACAGGTTTTATGACGATGTCTCGCACTTCGTTTACATACCGATGCGGTAACATGGATAGTACTTCAAGATACCTCTGAGTATTGCCTGTGCTTTGCAGTCTTGAAAACGATGGTAAACCAAAGCTCTGGATCGGCAGGATTAAAGCCTCGCCCTCCCGGTATCATCGTTGCACTTTTCATTGTTGGCTGCGTATTTTGATTGTCTCCTGGCCTGGCTATTACGTTCAATAGTTTGAGTCACGCCTTGCACTCAGATACACGTTACACTTTTGTATTCCCATCTGCCAACAGATCACGTCAGGGTTACCACTTTGGCGTTTCGGGCTTAGGGGAACACAAGAATAAACATACAAAGGAGATACCACACAGTTTATTTATATGCTGGAGAACACTTTTATAGTTATATCTTAAAAATGCGATGGGAAAGTGATAACGTAACACGGGGAAGTGTTGTCGACTGTGCGCAGTCTAGGTCTTAACTTGACTGTTAAAAAAAACTGAGCTGAACTGAACTAACTCAAAGTCTTCTTTGCCTGCGCTCTTTACAACCTTCCTCGACCCTGAGAAAAATCCCAAAATTATCGGCCTTCCAATAACAGCCAAATACGTGATGTCGGCTTAGACCTGCAGATGGTCAATACCTGCCATAGGCCTTCATAAAACTAGTTCGGAATAATAAATAAATTGTAAAAAATAAACATAAAAATGTAAACAAATAGCGGCCCTAGACCTTCATAAGCTTATTTCGAAATAATAAAATACATTGTAAAATGTAAGTACAATATAAACATAAAATACGTTCGAAATAATAAAAAATGTGGACGATTTTAATGCCGTCACACTTCTGTTTCTTAATTATTGAATCTACTAAATTTGCAGAAAAATCAATGGTTTTAGCTACATTCCCAATGAAGCTTTTTCTTCTTCAAATCTACGTTTTGTAGTAAATTAAATAAACGGGGTATAAAAAAAATCAAACTTGCCATTTTATGCTGTTCAGTGATATGAATCATAAGAATGTTTTTAAAGTAATCAGTAATAATCAAATCCAGATACGTACACATCCATCAATGTTTCTATTTCATTGCATGTTAATTCAAATCTACATGTTAGCAATGCTCTGTGGAAATCGTCTCTACTTATTACTTGTTGGTTGCATCTATGGAGATAATAAAAGTATTAATTAGCAATATAAAATAAACAAAAAAACTAATTCACCTATCGAAATGCCTCATAAATTCTAATATTCGTATTCTTTCCCTAACAACCTTTCCTTTTATTTTAGCCAATATTTGGACAATGTCTTTCTCTTTTCTTGATGGTGGTGTTTTTGGGGGTTCTGAATTTAATCGCTTCATATCTTGCAGAAATCCGGTGTACTATATATTATAGTAAATTATTATTTAACTTATCAATTCTTCTATTGAAACCTTGAGTGTGAAATACTAAACTCGAGGAGATTTACAACCTAATACTAAATAACTTTTTGTAATTTCCCGACGCGCGTTTTGCCAATCATGTTAGTATCATCAGGAGCTGATTCAATCGTATTTATTACTAAATAACAAATCACTTTTTTTAACTTATCGATGCGCGTGTCTCTAACCGTGTTACCATTCATCACAAGATGATTCAATCTGAATTCAGATACAGATTGACTAATCTCCTGAGGATGCTAACATAGTTGGCGAAACTCGCGTCAAGAAGTTAAAAAAGTGATTCGGTAAATCTCTTCGAGTTTACTTAACTTATCTAATACTATATATCTGATTTCTCACCAGTGGTTCATCCGTAGACTTCGGTTCAACTTCCTTCAAAAACCAAAAATAATTGAATCCCATATCATTGTTAAATCTTTCTTCTAATGAAAACAGTTCATCATCAGATAATAAAATTCCATTCGAATTCAGAGCTTGTCTCATTTGATTCCTGCTGACATGACCATTGTTATGCCTAATGCAAATAATACATTTTCGGAAGAACAAATTAATATTTCTTATTTAGTTACTTATCAAAATCTTTGAATACTGGTTTAAGTAAAATTCTTCTATGAATGATCTTCTGCTTCACTTTATAAACCGTATCCTCACATATATCTCTATAATCGGTGTTGACCGTTTGCCAGTTTTTACCTCCCAATCTTGGTAAATCTCTTACTTCTTGAGGGGGTGGATCGACTTTTAAGGTTGGCACTTTCTCAAGTTCCTAATATTATTTTGAAAAAAGCACGTATAAGTTTACAAGAGTTTTAAAGAATTAGGTTAGTACACACGACAGTTGTTGATTTTTGAGAATTTATTTTTCAACATCTTGTATTTAAATACATTTAGACCAACGACGCTCCAACTTTATAATATCCTCAGTATAATGTAATTTGCACAACTCTGCAAAATACGCGGTTGTCTTTACTTTAACCTAATCGCTTGAAATTAATCTTCATCCAGTGCAAGTCATTTCTTGAGGTCTAGGGAGAGGAAGTAATAGCTGCGAACCAAATCCAGCATATACGCCACATGTGAAAATACTTCGAAGCGTATGCCATAACGTGCAGCCGCATTATCGACGTTAAAGAACAGGTTCTTTTTAGCCAGCTGTGGGCATTTAGATTGAATATAACCTTTCAATTGATCCAGTAGTGAAACGTAATACTCCCCGGTCACAGTCCTACCTTTTGCCATGGAGTCTACGAGTACCCCACCACGAAAATCCCAAAAAAACCGTAATCATGATTTTTCTTCAATTCGTCTATTGAACCTTCAGTGTGAAACTTTGAACTTGAAAAGATTTATCACTAAACCCAAATCACTTTTTTTAAACTTCTCGATGCACGTTTCGCTAACTATATTAGTATCATTAAGAAATGATTCCATCTTTGGATTGAATCATTATCCTGATGACGCTAACCTGGTTAGCGAAACGTGCGTCGAGAAGTGTTAAAAAAAGTGATTTGGTATTTAGTGGCAAATCTATTTGAATTTAATGATTTTTCTTGTAAAATGTATCATTATCGCTTTCATTTGATTCAATTTGTCCTGGTCCTACCCACTGCTGCTTCCTGTCTAGCGAATAATGACAAATTCATGTGTCGTCACATTAGTGTTAAAAAACTTCTAAGAAACTCTGGAAAATCGCGAAAACAAACAAATGGAAAACCAGTCCAACAACAAATAGAGGAATGATTCTATTAAGCCCCACATGGAAAATAATGACCAAAATTCTGCCAGAAAAAATCAAGAAACAAGTTCCCTTCTGTAAAGAACAGCAAGGTTTTAGACAAAATACGGGGGCTGCTATATGTGTATCCGGAATTAGCAACAATGGTGTTGCTAGGCGCCATGTGACTTATACATCGTAATGTTTGACACTGTTGATTATATACCTACTACGTTTTGTCATATGGACGTTATTTGTGTTGTTTATTGATTTGGAAATTTCATCGCAGTCAAAAAATTAAATTAACTCGTGAGAATTTTCGTGCGATGATTTACTACGATTCGACGTGAATTATTAAATTTTATGGTAAATAGACCATTTAGCCGTAAAAAATATTTGTGCGCGTTGGATTCCCCATAATTTGACAATCGCTCAAAAAAAGGCTCTTGTCGATTGATGCAAAGAAATACTCAAAAAATACAATAGTGGTGCATCAAAAGGCGTGTATAACATCTACACATGTGATGAATCGTGGATATATGCGTATGACCTACATCTAACAAATGTTGTACGCCCAAGAAGCACTTCGAAGCAAATGGTCGCCTGTTAGTTTTTTGGGATAAATGGGCATGTGGCTACAGCGCCACTAGAGAATCTTAGAATAGTCAATTCTGAATAGTACACAACCATTTGTTTGCCAAAAGTCTTGGTTTGTCTTGGGTCTTGAAGAAATAAGAAAAAAATAACCAGCGACGCAGGATCATTCTTCATTATGACAACGCGAGCTTTCACACCGAACAACTCAATATTAGAACCAGTCAAAATATCGAATTGAGGGGTTACCCGCCGTACAGTCCTGATTTGATACCCAATGATTTATTTTTGTTCCCGTCCGTGACGAATAAACTACGTAGTCAATGATTTTCAACGCCAGAAGATGTGGTTGATTGCGAGATTGCGTTCAAAATTATTGTTTTAGGGATACCTCAATCGGAATGGAAAAAGTGCTATGAAAATTGGTTCAAACGTATGCAAAAGTGTATAGACCATCGCGGAGAATATTTTGAAGAACAATAAAACCATTTTCAATGATGAATATTCGTTTTTATTTAGTATTCCGGATACATAAATAGCAACCTTCGTAGACCAACGGTAGACGCAATTTTTATAATCCACCAACTTGTTGAAAAGTCGATTGAATTCGACAAGCCACTATTCCTGTGTTTTGTTGACTTAAAGCAAGCATTTGATAGAGTTCGCCTTAACGATGTAGTCAATATAACAGAGAAAAATAGTATATGTAGAAAAATATCGAAAATTATTTGGTCGCTAAACCAAAACAGTCTAACTAGAATAAAATCAAAAACAGGTTTAACAGATGCAGTATCAATAAACACGAGAATAAGACAAGGAGGTAGCTTAGCCCAACATTATTTAACGTAATAATGAATGAAATAATTAATAACGTAAAAGATTCCGATCTGATACCCAGCGGTGACTCTGGATATCAGATCGGAAATCGGAATATTAATAATCAATTGATTTATCGGTTACTTTGTGTTAGGTTTGTGACAAATTTTGACTTTGTAATTTATAAGTTATTTTGTTTTTTGACTTTGTTACTTTTTTTTAAAAGAAGAGACGAAAGATAATTTTAAAAGTCAATTTGATAATGTAACATTGTTTACGAAACTATAGTCATAAAGTTAAAAAATGCAATAAGTGAGAAATAACAAACTAAAAACATGTTCTATTTTGTACTAATATTATATTATGCCGACGACGCCATAATACTGATTGAAAATACAGACGACCTCCACCGTCTATTATATAAATTCACAACTATTTCTAGAAAGTCCAATATGACAATATGGACAGAAAAAACAAGCAATAGTTGTTTTAAAGTAACCAAACACATACTAGATACAAACTCGTCGTCAATAACAAAATAATAATAATGGTGTTCAACGTTTAATTACTTTGGGGCAAACATTTCAAGTGACAGACATCTAACAAAGGGCGCCCGAACTAAAGTAAATAAAGCAAACCATCTATCAGGATATATAAGGGCAATAAAGTATATCACATTACGAGACAGAGTGAGAAGTGAAAGAATTAGATGAGCAAAGATGAGAAGAAAAGAAGTGGGTGGAGGGATCACGTAGACTGTATGGAGTCTGAACGATTAGCCAAATGGGAGAAAATACAAGACCCCTTAAGAGATGGAAGGAAAGTTGGGACCCACGTTCAAGAAACTCATGAACCGGCAATCGCGAAAAATAACAGGACCCAGTTCTAACGTAAGAAGAGAAGAGTCTTGAAAAGTGTTCATTCAATGCTTCTTTGATTAACTGTTAACAAACGCTGTACCCATAAATCGGAAAACTTTTCCATACCGAAAACACCATGTAAAATGCAGTCGGTCATTTGGTTTTGGTTTTTGGGGTCCCGAGCATAGATAATCTTTAATGGACAACCACATTTAAATTCATCAGCCCACTTATTACCGTTGAAAAGGAAGGGGAAGAATCATTTTAAGCGAAATGTAACTCTTTCTGTGTAACTTTCTGTATGTATGTCGGGATTAAACTAAATCGCGAAACGCATTTATACATATGAAAAGATAAGTTTCAGATGTGAGTTTATGTAAGTATACGTTTGGCTAACATCAGCTTTTTGTTTGTGTAAATTTGCTCTAGAAAAGTGGTGGGAATAACCTGTATTACCGTTATATTTAGCCTTATTATTTCAAAAACACTACACAGATCGGCAGGCTTTAAAGATATACCGTTGTATATGGGACTTATGCCTTAATAGAATGGGTATGCCCAGGGCCGGCTAAACCGGGGAGCAGCGGGTTCAAAGCACCCGGATGGCAACAGCTGAACAGCTGAAGTCGAAAAAAATGGGCATCAGTCACTAAAAAAATCAGTGGCGCATACGATACTTTGATGACATATTTTTAGGTTGGAAACTCCATGCCTCCAGTCCTGGAGGGAAAATTCAAAGCCTTTAGGTTATAGTTGATAGATAGGTAGATAAAACTGCCAGTATAAATTTAGTGACTCAAATAAATTCCTATTATAAAAAATGAATCAGTTTGTTAAGCAAGGTAGACGAAAAAGCTCTGTGTGTGCGTCACATCTCCGAGCATTAAAAAAACTGCGGGCGGCAAATAAAAATATATACCATAAGAATAAAAATTTCGACATTATTTTAAGGGGACTTTTTATACATTTTCTCCTCCCATAATTATTAACGACAAAAAAAAGTCTACAACAATTTTCGGGAACAAAAATGGAATATAACGAAATACCAGACCGAATCTTCAAATACGGTGACAGTTCCGTATATACGGGACGTATGGCAACTCTAATTATACAGCGTACCGACGACCACTATTACATTTGTCCATTGCAATTCCTTATTCGGAATATGCCGGGCGTACTTTATAAAAAATGCACAGACAGTCGGTCCAGATTATATACTTTTTAGGCAAGATAGTATTATTTTAGAAGAAAAGAAAAGATGGTCTGCGGTTTTAGACATAATTATTTTGGGTATTCAGTACCTGACGAAGCAAAATTTAGCACTTAGAGGCAATTCTGACTCTTTATTTCTTACCGAAAATGGACATTTTTTACAACTTATTGAAACGGTAATTAAATTTGACCCAATTATGACAGAACACGTTCAAAAAATCCAATTAAATAAAAAAAAACGCAAGCTAGCCCTATCCGTAGATTCCAAACTTAATTTTAAAGTAAACTTTTGTTTTAGTATTTTTTAATTCAAAACGAAATACTTTCAATAATGGGTGAAAAAGTAAAAAAATATAAGTCCATGCTCGAACAAACGATATATTATTCACTTATATTAGCTTGCACTCCTGAACTTAGCCACCAAGAGCAAATTACCATTATTGTAAGATTTGTCATATTAAATGCGAAAACCGGAGCTATTAAAATCAGGAAACTTTTTCTTGGGTTTTGTTCGGTTAATGATTCTACTGGACGAGGTTTATGTGAGTTTCTTAAAGATTTATTAGTAAAAGAAAACATTAATATTCTTTAGTCTTTCTTTTTTCTTAGTCTTTTTATCTTCATCTGCCCAGAGATTTAACAGTTTTAGCTCAACACGTTATTTGTATCACTTTAAAACCTCTCTCTGATACAAGATGGCAAATTCGTGTAGAAGTTTTAAAACCCGTAAAACATTTTCTTCCTGAAGTCTATGATGCCCTTTATGATTTGTCCGCAAATTCCTAATGTGATGCAAGCTCAAGATATAAGGCCGTCTCGCTTGCAAATAAAATTCTAGCTTTTAATTTTATTTCTTCGGTTACAATCTGGTATGATATATTAACAAAGGCAAATGTTGTAAGCAAATTAATTAAAAATGCTCAGTTTAATCTTGCAATATGTTTAAAGGAGCTTGATTTATTACAAACAAATTTAATTAAAAGAAGATCAAACGAAGAATTCGATATCTTTCTTAAAATTGCTTCTAAAATTGCAAATGATTTAAATGTTGAATCTCATTTTAACAGTTGAAGATAAATCAGAAAGAGGACAAAAAAGCCATTTTTTTACTATGAAGCTAGCGATGACCCACCGGTAGATTCCAAACTTAATTTTAAAGTACACTTTTATTTTAGTATCTTGGATACAACTATAATGTTGGTCAAGAAAAGATTCACCCTATTTAAAGATCATATGAACCTATTTAATTTTTTGTATGACATTCCGAAACAGAGCGAAATTGATAGAACACTTTTGAAATATTGCACTGATTTGGATCCAAACTGTCCTATGAAAACGAGCGTGATATTGACAGCCGGAGAGATGGAAGCCTTGAAACCGTACCGTACCTTGAAAATAACAAAAATCCTAAAGATATATTAGAGTATATTTTTAAACATAATTTATTTTCAATCACTTTTAGGCAGTTGTATATTAGCCATTCGCGACCTATATCCACATTATGTTTAGGGTCATTGTCTTGGTAAAATGTAAATGAGTTTGTAATGTGTATGTTTGTACTCTCAGATTTTGCCTTAAAATATTTAAATAAATGTTTTTGTCCATTATACCTAATTACCTTCATTTATACATAATAAAAATCAAGTTACCAATCTCCTCTGAGGATATACACCCCCAAACCATTACCGATCCCCCATCGTGTTTGATAGTTGGACAAAGATTTTCTGTGTTGAGCTCTTCATTAAACCTTCGCCGCACCATTTGACGCCTATCTGAACCGAAAATTTTGAGTCATTACATAAAATAACGTCGTTCTAATAATTGTCAGGCTTCAAAACGCACTTCTTAGCAAAATTCATTCGAGTTTAAATATTTTTCTTACTTAACCAAGGCTTTTTCCGAAATAAAATCTTCCGACAACCTCTAACGTTTCCGTCCGTTCCCTGCATATTGTACCATCCTCACGCATTAAGGAAAACATTCGTGTCCTTTTCTTTCTTAGCTTTTGCTTAGCTTTGTTAATTTCCCTGTTTTCTTCCAGAGTTTTTTGCACAAGCTGCATATTGAATCGGCGCGTTTCCTCTCGAATACGTTTTCTTATAGTTTTGCAAAGCTCAACGTACTCGACCCTGCCAAAAGGACTGTCTACATTCTTCATTGTCCGGCGTTTTTTCATTAAATTAATGGTCTCATTGAAAATTTTTGACTCTTTGAAACATTTATCTTCTGGTGCTATTGAAACCGCCGTTTTAAGCACATTGTTGGCGATTTCTTCATATTGGTCTGTAATTTCCATCTCCTCCGGATCTTGTAACACAGCAAAGCGATTCGACAAAGCAATTTCATTCTCTGCCCCTTTTCCTGCAGTTTCCCAGAATCCACTTTGCCCCTTTTTGATCTTATCATTCTTTCGCGCTCTTTTCGGTAGTTTATTCTAATCTTTGCTCGTACCATTCCGTGGTAACTTCCCACATTAAAATGGTTAAGGACAGTACAATTGCAAAATATATACAATAACATATACAATTCATAATATAGAATTCTTGTTCTTCAGTAAAGTCAACCAGCCTGTCACCTCTATTGTCCCGCTCACCGTTTCCATATAGGCCAGTTGCATTTTCACCAGTTCTTGCTTCTCCCATTCTACCATTAAAGTCGTCCATCAGGATTTTATACCTATACTTCTCTTCTTCTATATATATATATATATATATATATATATATATATATATATATATATATATATATATATATATATATATGGTTAAAAAGGGGTTTAAAAACTTTGTTAACCTCCCATTCTACCATTAAAGTCGTCCATCAGGATTTTATACCTATACTTCTCTTCTTCTATATATCTATATATCTTCTATATATATATATATATATATATATATATATATATATATATATATATATATATATATATATATATATATATATATATATATATATATATATATATATATATATATATATATATATATATATATATATAGAAGAAGAGAAGTATAGGTATAAAATCCTGATATACCTATACTTCTCTTCTTCTATATATCTATATATCTTCTATATATATATATATATATATATATATATATATATATATATATATATATATATATATATATATATATATATATATATATATATATATATATATATATATATATATATATATATATATATATATATATATATATATATATATATATATATATATATATATATATATATATATAGAAGAAGAGAAGTATAGGTATAAAATCCTGATGGACGACTTTAATGGTAGAATGGGAGGTTAACAAAGTTTTTAAACCCCTTTTTAACCATATATATATATATATATATATATATATATATATATATATATATATATATATATATATATATATATATATATATATATATATATATATATATATAGAAGAAGAGAAGTATAGGTATAAAATCCTGATGGACGACTTTAATGGTAGAATGGGAGAAGCAAGAACTGGTGAAAATGCAACTGGCCTATATGGAAACGGTGAGCGGGACAATAGAGGTGACAGGCTGGTTGACTTTACTGAAGAACAAGAATTCTATATTATGAATTGTATATGTTATTGTATATATTTTGCAATTGTACTGTCCTTAACCATTTTAATGTGGGAAGTTACCACGGAATGGTACGAGCAAAGATTAGAATAAACTACCGAAAAGAGCGCGAAAGAATGATAAGATCAAAAAGGGGCAAAGTGGATTCTGGGAAACTGCAGGAAAAGGGGCAGAGAATGAAATTGCTTTGTCGAATCGCTTTGCTGTGTTACAAGATCCGGAGGAGATGGAAATTACAGACCAATATGAAGAAATCGCCAACAATGTGCTTAAAACGGCGGTTTCAATAGCACCAGAAGATAAATGTTTCAAAGAGTCAAAAATTTTCAATGAGACCATTAATTTAATGAAAAAACGCCGGACAATGAAGAATGTAGACAGTCCTTTTGGCAGGGTCGAGTACGTTGAGCTTTGCAAAACTATAAGAAAACCTATTCGAGAGGAAACGCGCCGATTCAATATGCAGCTTGTGCAAAAAACTCTGGAAGAAAACAGGGAAATTAACAAAGCTAAGCAAAAGCTAAGAAAGAAAAGGACACGAATGTTTTCCTTAATGCGTGAGGATGGTACAATATGCAGGGAACGGACGGAAACGTTAGAGGTTGTCGGAAGATTTTATTTCGGAAAAAGCCTTGGTTAAGTAAGAAAAATATTTAAACTCGAATGAATTTTGCTAAGAAGTGCGTTTTAAAGCCTGAAAATTATTAGGACGACGTTATTTTATATAATGACTCAAAATTTTCGGTTCAGATAGGCGTCAAATGGTGCGGCGAAGGTTTAATGAAGAGCTCAACACAGAAAATCTTTGTCCAACTATCAAACACGATGGGGGATCGGTAATGGTTTGGGGGTGTATATCCTCAGAGGAGATTGGTAACTTGATGTTTATTATGTATAAATGAAGGTAATTAGGTATAATGGACAAAAACATTTATTTAAATATTTTAAGGCAAAATCTGAGAGTACAAACATACACATTACAAACTCATTTAAATTTTACCAAGACAATGACCCTAAACATAATGTGGATATAGGTCGCGAATGGCTAATATACAACTGCCTAAAAGTGATTGAAAATGAATTATGTTTAAAAATATACTCTAATATATCTTTAGGATTTTTGTTATTTTCAAGGTACGGTACGGTTTCAAGGCTTCCATCTCTCCGGCTGTCAATATCACGCTCGTTTTCATAGGACAGTTTGGATCCAAATCAGTGCAATATTTCAAAAGTGTTCTATCAATTTCGCTCTGTTTCGGAATGTCATACAAAAAATTAAATAGGTTCATATGATCTTTAAATAGAGTGAATCTTTTCTTGACCAACATTATAGTTGTATCCAAGATACTAAAATAAAAGTGTACTTTAAAATTAAGTTTGGAATCTACCGGTGGGTCATCGCTAGCTTCATAGTCAAAAAATGGCTTTTTTGTCCTCTTTCTGATTTATCTTCAACTGTTAAAATGAAATTCAACATTTAAATCATTTGCAATTTTAGAAGCAATTTTAAGAAAGATATCGAATTCTTCGTTTGATCTTCTTTTAATTAAATGTGTTTGTAATAAATCAAGCTCCTTTAAACATATTGCAAGATTAAACTGAGCATTTTTAATTAATTTGCTTACAACATTTGCCTTTGTTAATATATCATACCAGATTGTAACCGAAGAAATAAAATTAAAAGCTAGAATTTTATTTGCAAGCGAGACGGCCTTATATCTTGAGCTTGCATCACATTAGGAATTTGCGGACAAATCATAAAGGGCATCATAGACTTCAGGAAGAAAATGTTTTACGGGTTTTAAAACTTCTACACGAATTTGCCATCTTGTATCAGACAGGGGGTTTTAAAGTGATACAACTAACGTGTTGAGCTAAAACTGTTAAATCTCTGGGCAGATGAAGATAAAAAGACTAAGAAAAAAGAAAGACTAAAGAATATTAATGTTTTTCTTCTATATATATATATATATATATATATATATATATATATATATATATATATATATATATATATATATATATATATCTAAAAGAAAATACACCCGAGTTCCACGTTGGTGCTTTGTCGTTCCCCATCCGCCATCCAAAGTACCAGCAACTGTCTCCCAGGATCGGTTTTTGGCCTTAAGCCGTCATCAACTGGGTTCAAGCTGAACGCCTGGAGTGCGGATGAATGGAACGACTAAAACCATGACCATATGAATCGGCCGTGTCGAATGGTGGCTGCAGTCACCTGCAGCACTGCCATCCTGTGGTAAACTGCCAAACTGTGCGAGACCGTTCGTGGCCCGTCTAATTTCGGGTAACTACCAGCTCTGTTTAAAAAATAATGAAGTGGGCTTGTGGAGAAAGATATTAAAAACAACGAAAATACACCCGAGCTCCACGTTGATGGAGCTCCACGTGGATGGAGCTCCACGTTGTTTGGATTTATATGGTCATGGCTTTAGTTGTTCCATTCATCCGCTCTTTCTCCGATTTCTTTCAGAATTACGCATAATTTCTCCCATTTTATGCTATGCTTAAATTGATCTATTTGACCGATGTTGGGCATGTCGTTCTTTTGACAGCCGATAATCATTATTTTCGTATTCTGCTCATTTATTTTGAGTCCATAAAGACGATTTTCATCCTTTATTTTATTAAAAATGAAGATCGATCCCTTTGTCAATCTCTCAAGTTTTCTTTTCCAATTTATTTACCATAATAAATAATATAATATGTTAACATTAACTGGCCTTTACACAATTTATTTTCAATATAACCAGAGCATTTTATTGCCGCTAATCTGTTTTAAGAATTTATTTCCTTCTAATGGTTCGTACTTTAGTGGTGAAAAAAATAAGAATAAAAATATGCAATTCACAAAGTGTGCCTTAAATGTGTACAAATTATTACGTCTCGATGACAACAGTCATTGTTTTCTACCTTCCCTATTAAACATAGGTGGAAAAAAGTTTCTCCAATCTTGAGTAAGTATTAAATAATTTTAAAAAAATGCCCAGACTTAATCAATTTCCTAGCCGTGATTTAAGGGATACGATCTGCGTTTATGCACAAGTAAATTACAATAGTCACGCTGCAGTTAGAAGGTATGAAGAGCTCTATCTAACCAGAATCATCCCAGATCGACAAATTCAATTTTTCAACAATTTTTTAATAGGCCCACTTGAATTTCCGCAAAGACTGAATGGAGATCAATATGTGCAGTTTTTAGAAAATTATTTATTAAACTTTTTGGACGGGATACATCTAAACTTAAGACAAGACATGTGGTTCATACAAGATTGGTCGCCACCGCATTTTACTGTTGCAGTGCGAAATCATTTGAATCAATGTTTTCCAAATCGATGGATTGGGCGCGGTAGTGAGTTTCCTTTGCCACCTCGTAGCCCAGACATTAATCCGCTAGACTTTTCATTTGTGGGGGGGTCATATGAAGTCCTTAGTTTACCATGATGAAATCAATACACAAGACGCACTTTTACAAAAAATTCAACAAACGGCCAATGTTATTAGAAATGAAGAACATATCTTCTCAAATGTCACTTCACAAAGAGCCTGCAAAAGTGCATTGAAGTTAACGGTGGACACTTTCAGCAGCTACTGAATAAATTTTAAAAAATTGTTATTTTAAATAAACTTCGTTGTATTTTTGACATCTTAATGTTTTTTTTCCTCATATTCAAAGCACACTTCGTGAATGCAGATTTTTTAGCCATCGACAAGATGTGCAATGGAATATTCAAACACGAATATCTCGCAAACGGCGTGAGATACCGATATTGACCAAGGGTACCTTTTTTACGTGGGAATTATGACTCTTCTGTATTTTGAAGACAAAATATTCCCAGCTTTATAGGACAAAAAATATGAGCGAGTTAATTCCTCACAAAGTAGGTAGCTGCGCCCTCTAGGAACTAGGCTTAAATTAGTACCAAATTCGGACTTGTCGCCTTTGAAAACCCAACTACCCCTATTTTGAACCAGATATCTTCAATCGTTTTTAAATTATTTCAATTTTTCCAAAAATTTAATTTCACTTTCCTTTCAACACCCTGTATCTTTTTAATAACTAACATTTGCCACACATTTATTGACTAAATCCTCTTATTTTGATCTTTACTATCGCCAGTTGCCCTATGGCAGATGAGTTATGGAACACCCTATACAAAGCAACAGCTAAAATGTTCAAAAAGAAACTGCAGTGAAGATTTCATTCTTTCAATGGTAACATTAAAGTAAGGGGGTGCTTTTCATATAACGGAGTAGGCCTAATCAACACAAATAAAAATTAAATGCTGTTCGTTGGTAAACGCATCACTTGAGAACAGCTGGATCGATTTGGCTAATTATTTTTTAGAAATGTTCGCAATAATCCGAATAAGGTTTTTAGAAAAATAAATATTGAAAAAGTTGCCCGGAAAACAGGAAAATTCGGGAAAAACTGAAAATGCTTTTTTCTGTGGGATTTTTGTATGAACTCAAGACCATAACTCATGATTCGGATATGCGTAATTCTTTTTTTGTATTATTCGTTATGGTCTTGGAAATGTTTTCAGGAAAAAAAATCGATCATAAATTAATTTATCAACGTCTATCGGGTCAGCTGGTCATATAAATAAAAATCAAATGCTGTTCGTTGGTAAGCTTCACTTGAAAACGGCCGGACCGATTTGGCTATTTTTTTAATGTTTTTAATAGTCCGAATAAGGTTTTTAGAGAAAAAAAATTGGAAAAGTTGCCCGAAAAATTGAAACGTTCGGGAAAAACTTACAAAGGAATAATTACAAAGGAATAATTACAAATGATAATTACAAATGATAATTACGAAGGAAAGTCGGAAAATTCGGACAAACTGCAAAAATCATCATTTCTGTATGCACTCTCGATTATAACTGGCGATGGGAACGACATATTTGGTTGTTGTATTCTATTTTTGTTTTATTCGTTATGCTCCCGAGACGGAAATAACTCAATTGAATGTTTCAATTGAAAAAAAAATCTGAAAGATCTGGAGAAAAATTTGGAAAAAAGCATTTCAGCCTAAATTAAAATAAAATTACATTTGTTTTTGCTTTTGTGTTGTTTCGCGATCTGTTCAAGAACCGTAGTTATTTTATTTCTATTCCAATTTATTTCGCTACCTGAGCAAATGTCGTTTGACAGTTGATTGTAAAATTGTGAATCAAGCCAAACGGTTACATAGTAACGGAAAATTGATTCAGTTGTTTATTTTCAGTTGAATTGTCATTCTGTTGTAAGTTCATCACAATCGTTTCATGAAATTAATTAAGTTTTGTCGTTTTATCTCAAAAAAATGTACAGATTTATCTACGAAATACGGTGAGTTCTGAAGTGACAAACGGATATACAGTAACAACAAAGTGAATAAATTGTCAATTTTGAGTTGAATTGTGATTCTTCGCATCGCATATTGTGTCACAATCGACACAATTCAATTGAATTGACACAATTTAATCGCATTGCAATGCCGCCAATAGGACGTAGCAATTTACGCAGAACTCGCGATGCTACAAAAAAAAGACGAATTTTTGATCTAATCGAACTGCAGAGTAACGCGAAGAACGAAATGAAATTGAACGGAATCGATTATCACAAACACGTTCAGCACGTACACAAGAAGAAAGAGAAAATGCAAACGAAGATGATATGCATCGAATAAGTCATCATTGGTCAGTAGAAACTAATCGCGCGACAATAAATTTGAATAATCGTGCAAGAACACAAACAAATGTTGCGTTGAGTACTCATCGAGCTGCATTCCGTTACAACATGACAACTGATTACAGTGCAGACAAATCCGTTGATCCGTTGCTATTGGATCGATGAGTGTTGTGTGCCCATATTGTAAGACATTGAAATACAGAAATGAAACCACTGGATTATGTTGCGCAAGTGGCAAAGTCAAATTGGCGCCATTGGTCCCGCCACCAGAGCCATAGCGGTCATTGGTTTCTGCAACTGGAACAGATTCCACACATTTCCTGGCACAAATCCAGAAATATAACAGTTGCTTCCAAATGATTTCATTTGGCGCAACAAATGTGATTCGGGGCAATTTGATGACAACTTTCAAGGTAATTGTAACACAATCATCGTTCACACCATTCAACACATCCACACAACACACATTCACATCATTCGACACATCCACACAACATGATTATTCGACAACAACATTATTACCATTATTATGTTATATATTAGATATCATATATTAACCTTTACAGATTCAAGGTCAAATATATCATCGAGCATGCCATCTGATAATCACAAAATTGTAGTCAGAGGCGATAAGACGCCTGCGGGAGAACACGCAAGACGTTTCAATGCGCCAACAAATGATGATGTCGCCATTGTCGTCGTTGGTAAAAATTTGGAATCCCGTGATATCGTTATACTTCAACGAAACGATCAGCTGCAGCGTGTATACGAAACGCACCGATCATATGATGCGTTGCAATATCCAATCATACTTTGGCAAGGTGAAGAAGGTTATGATTTCTCGATCAAGATGATAAATCCGCTTACAGGTGAATCGCAAATCTATATTTTTTCTAACAAGATTAATTAATTTCATTGTCACAAACATTCATTTACAGGCGGTAAAACGAATAAAAAGTTAGTTCAATGAACTATTATTCATATCGACAGATGGTTCGTGAAAATGAGGATAATCACATCTTGAAATGTCGGCGTCTATTTCACCAATATGCTGTCGATATATACGTCAAAGTTGAAAATGAGCGATTGACATTCATCAGATTGAACCAGACAAAACTTCGTTCCGAAAAGTATATTCACGCACGGAATTATTACTGACGGAAACGTACAGAATGTCGGGCGAATGACGATTCTCGCAGCAACGTGCATCGGGAATCCACGACATATGCATGAATATGCTCAAGATGACATGTCGTATGTTCGCCATTACGGCACACCAGATTTATTCATCACGTTCACGTGCAATCAGCAGTGGATAGAAATTCGACAAGAGTTATTCCCTGACCAATCACCCATCGATCGCTATGACATTACAGCGAGAGTCTTCAAACATAAATTGAAATCACTGATGGATTTAATTGCCAAGCATCGCGTATTCAGCGAGACGTGTTGCTGGATGTATTCAGTGTACTGGTAGAAACGCGGATTGCCACATACACATATTCTCATTTAATTGATTGAGAAGATAAGACCGAATGAAATCGATGATGGACATTCCCGATGAAGAAGAAGATCCAGACTTGAATGAGGTTGTTACTAAGAACATGATTCATGGCCCCTGTGAAACATTAAATAACAATTCTCCGTGTATGGTTATCGAAAAATGTTCGAAACGTTATCCAAGGACATTAGTAGCAGAAACAATTACCAGAAATGACGATTATCCACTGTATCGTCACCGATCGACTGCAGACAATGGAAAATCAACAATTTTCAAAGTAAACTGACAAGACATTGAAGTTGATAATCGTTGGATTGTTCCATATTCGCCATTACTCTCGAAGACAATCAAAACATACATCACTTGGCCGTACATCTGCAAAATGGTCAAAGAGTATATTTCACTGCGGAGAACGTATTACAACGAGCTGACCGACCGCCATCTACAAGATTGATAAGTTTTTTTGAAATGATGACTTCGCCCGAACACTGCTATACTCCGAAATGCCAAGATATTGTACTTGGAATCAATCATCAAAGACATTTCAGCGACGGAAACAAGGAAATCTAGTTCGAGGTTACCCAAATGTAGTTTCTAACGATGCATTAGGTTGCATTTACACAGTCCATCCAAGCAACGACGAGTGTTTCTATTTACGTTTACTATTAGTCATCGTTCGTGGCCTAACATCATTCCAACATCTACGAACTGTTAATGGTGAATTGTGACACATACAGCCGGTCAACGTTTGCGATTACTAGAGAATGATACTCATTGGGATTACATCCTCGGAGATGCAGTGATTTCGTCAAATGCTCATCAAATACGAACATCATTTTCGATATTTTCTCAATATGCTTCCTATCAAAACCGATTGATCCATTTGATCCGATTAATCCAATTGATTGACCGATAGATCCAACCGATTGATCGAAACCATTTAATCAAGAGTTGAAACGCGAAAAACAATATGATTGCGATGCATTCAGAGAATCAGTTCGAACGAATGTTACGCTACTGAATCGGAAACAAAAATATGCGTATACGATGAAAATTGTGAACGATGACACGAGGGGGATTTTCTTCTTGGATGCTCCCGGTGGAACTGGAAAAATCTATTTAGTCGCACTAATTTTGGTAACGATTTGCTCGCAGAATGATATTGCACTTACGCTTGGTTGATCAGGAATTGCAGCTACGTTGTTAGAAGGCTGTCGAACAGCTCATTCAGCACTAAAATTGCCGTTGAATATGCAAATCAATGAAACTCCAACGTGCAACCTTTCGAAGAACTGTGCGATGGCCAAAGTTTTGCAGCAATGCAAATTGATCGTTTGGGATGAATGTACGATGGCACATAAAAAGTCTTTGGAGACATTAGACCGAACGATGCAAGATCTACGAAACAATAAAAACGGTTTGGGAGTGCGATGATTCTGTTGGCAGGTGATTTTCGCAAACATTGCCCGTGATTCCACTGTCAACGCCAGCCGATAAACTTAATGCATCTTTGAAGTCATCCGTTTTGTGGAAACACATCAAGACACTCAAATTAAGTATGAACATGCGTGTCGAGTTGCAGAACGACCAATCTGGAGAAGTATTTTCGAAACAATTGCTGGATATTGGCAATGGCAATATCCCCGTTGACATTTCGACTGGCTGCATTACATTTCCCGTTGATTTTTGCCAGTTCACCGAACTCATCCGAAAGGTGTTCCCAAACATTGTTCAAAACTACAAAAATCATGTTTGGTTGAGCGAACGTGCTATATTGGCTGCGAAAAAACATTGATATGGACGAATTGAATTTCAAGATTCAAAGTGAAATGAGTCATTAGATGAATGACATTAGTGCATCCTCGGCCTCATTTATTAGAGATATAATCTCAATAGCAAGGGGAGAGGGGAAGGAACTTTGCAAAGAATTCAGAACATTAGGCGAATCTGAACAGATTAGCTAATCAGAAGGTGATAGGGAGAGGATGTATTTAAGGGAATTTTTGATGGCAATACTCTCCACTGTAAGAATACTGCTCTAGATATATAGCCGAAAACCAGATACATATTCTTCATGAACAAACACACCCTTATATCATGTTAAGATTTAGAATCATCTGTAAAAATGATCCCGGTCGGAGCCCAGAGGTCCCTTATGATGTTAGGAAATATTAACACAGGAGGGGGGTATTGTGAGGAAGAAGTCTCAGATCTGGCAAGAAAGGAGAAAGTTACCTAGGCGGAGTACTAGATAATGTTTACGGAACACAAGGGGGGAAATAAATTCCAAGTAATGTCTGAATGATTGTGGCGTGTTCATATATTATTTTTTTATTAATTGTCAAAATAAGTATCATTGACATACACAAAAATATATTTACTTTCTATCTTTTCATAATTAATAGAAATTAATATACTTTATTTTTAGACTCGTTTTGAAAACGGGAGAATACTTCCCGAAACGTTAACGTTAAAAGTTTGTATATTTTTTTAGAACATTTTTATATATTTAAAATTTTGTTCATTAGGCAAATTTATTACACAGAAAAAAAACCAAACTTGTTTTTATCCAGTGATTCTTTATTTACATAAGAACAGATATTTTTGAAAATTTTTGTGTTTTAGATCGTGGCGAAAAACCCAAATAAAGAAAAAAATTAATAAATTCCAAGATTCATGAAAAATATTTAAGATAAGATGTGGAGGGTCAAGGGGCCGGAAGAAGGATTCGTATGACGGGACAAAACGTCTGCATCTGAGGCTAAGAGTGTATCTCAGCAAAAGATCAAGACGTCTCAGGGGAATTAATCATGCAGCACAGTGAAGGCTGGCACAACGGGGCTGATTCTGAAAGCTCCCAATGATAATCTGATAGCCAAAAGTCTCCTCAGGTATGAAGTGGGAGCAGACATGTATGCTATGCATCCATAATCCAGTTTTGACCTGATGATGGCATAGACCTTTGAAAAATGAAGTATAGTGGATTGTGAGCACCTCATTTAGGATGAGAGATCCATTTCAATATTGAGATATTACGAAGAGCTCTGGTGCATAGAAAGTATATATATAAATTATATATAAATAATATATATATATATATATATATATATATATATATATATATATATATATATATATATATATATATATATATATATATATAATAATATTCAGCTCTACAGGCCTAGTGGCCCTTGGCTTCGAGTTCTTTCACTCTTCTTTTCAAACTTTTTCTGTCCAAAGCATCAGTCTTCCAATCCCTCACTCCTGCTTTCCTCAAATCATTTAGCACCTCATCCAGCCATTTCTTCCTCGGTCGCCCTCTTCTCCTTCCCCCTTCGCCTCTCATTAGAATTCCTTTAACCCATCTCCCGCTGGACATCCTCGCTATGTGCCCTAGCCATCTAGCTCGCTGCGCTCTCACCACCTGAACAATGTTTGGTTTTTTGTACAGTTCTTCTATTTCTTTGTTTGTTCTTCTTCTAAATTCATTCAGAACGTTAACTCCTCCAAAAATTCTCCTTAATATTTTTCGTTCCCAGACTTCCAGCTTAGTTTCTTCCTTCTTCGTCATCGTCCATGTCTCGCACGCATAGGTAACCGTGGGCCTTAGTATTGATTGGTACACTCTTACTTTTGCTGCTCTTGTTATATTCTTTGCCCTTAACATTTTTGAAAACATTCCTGCAGCTTTGCTTCCTTTCGCTAGTCGTTTCTCTATTTCCTTTTCTTCATCCCCTTTACTCGTTAGTGTTACTCCCAGATATTCAGCTTGTTCCACTTTCTCTATTGTATATTTCTTATTTACTGCACAATCAATGACTAAATTAGGGGAGATATATATATATATATATATATATATATATATATATATATATATATATATATATATATATATATATAAATAGTTTATAAATAAGGGTGCGACCATCAATAGCATTTTTGAAAAAGTTATGAACATCAAATTTGGACTAGAGGATATTGTTGGACTATTGAGGATTTGGACTAGAGGCGAATTGTCAAAGGAAAGAAAGTGGAGACGATGATACGTTTCTGCAAAAATGAACTACTGAAATGAGAGGACCATTGGGAGAGTGAATTAAGGGGGCACTGAATATTTCTCTCACAGACTCTTGACTCATCAACGTAAGGTCTGTAAGACACTGGTCGATGGTATAGGTTCTGATATTGTTGTGGCAACGTTAAATAGCGTAGGACACAACAATGTGTGTAAAAACTTCGTTCAAGCTTTAAAATTTGAAGCAAAACTACTCATTTTATAAACATAACGGTAGTGCTTTATAAAATTTCATCAAATATAATTTAATCCTAAGTGGTAATCATCATAAAATGGTTATAATTTTAATTCTACTTTTGGGCGTTTTATAACGTAGTTTTATTATTATTACGTTAAAGTTCTTATAATATTAAAATGTTAGTGATATTTTTGCTGGATATTGTACGTAGTTATGCCATAAATTCTATCCCAAACTGTGAAGGAGCGCTAGGATGTTTTCAAGTGCTACTGCTATGTTTATTTTGTTGGCAAAATTAACTAGATTTCTAATCTAATGTAAACTAACCAGTTCATCCCAATACGCCAAGCAGTAAACATAGAGTATGATAACAAAGATAATTGTTTCACTGTTATACCGCTATATACTGTGTATATATATATATATATATATATATATATATATATATATATATATATATATATATATATATATATATATATATATACAACAAAGATTTTTAATTTACTGAAATCATTAAAAATGTAAAAAAAACATTTTTTTCGCTGTTAGAGTATATATCGAGATTTACTGTGTCGACAACAGAACAAGAAGTTATCGACATCACGGGAGCAGGACCCTAGCAGTTGTCACAACGCTTGACAACCGAAAAGCATGGCCCGAGAGATAAAAATACCGTCGAGGACCATGTCGTCCATAACTAAACATGATCTAGGACTTAAATCTTATCAAATGTTTAGCGGACTGCGATTGACCTCAGTTCTACGTAACGTAAATGGGTCATAAGAGCGTAGGCGTTACTTGAGCGACATGCGATCGGAAGGCATAATAAAATCCTTTTCAAAGCAAGATTTTCGCTGTTAATGAGAAATTTAATCGGCAAAATGACAGAATTTATGCTCATAGCTCTTGGGAATATGCTGAAAAAATTGGGAAAGTGATGATTTGGTAAGGAGTGTGGTACGCCGGCGTCAGAACGTCAAATGTCGTACAACAAACTACCCAAGCGATGTTTTGGAGGAAGTAGATCCCCAAGGTGAAATCGACACAGTGTTGGTTGGAAGCTAATTTGTCTGAGTTCATCGCTGCTAAAGATTGACTCTCAGGAAGTCCGAATCTCAATCCGCTGGAGTATCAGCTGTAGGAGGTTTTAGAGAAGACCTGCTCCTCACTATCGAGGCCCTAAAAGCTGAAGTGTGCGAAAGCATTTTCGAATATGTTTTATACTTTTGAATTATCTCCTACGTAAGAAATAAAATAACATAAACCGTCTTTGTCTTGCAATTCCTCTTTGTCTGTTTTTCTATAAACTACCAACTTATGTACGTCATGGCATGACGGGACAAAACGTCTGCATCTGAGGCTAAGAGTGTATCTCAGCAAAAGATCAAGACGTCTCAGGGGAATTAATAATGCAGCACAGTGAAGGCTGGCACAACGGGGCTGATTCTGAAAGCTCCCAATGATAATCTGATAGCCAAAAGTCTCCTCAGGTATGAAGTGGGAGCAGACATGTATGCTATGCATCCATAATCCAGTTTTGACCTGATGATGGCATAGACCTTTGAAAAATGAAGTATAGTGGATTGTGAGCACCTCATTTAGGATGAGAGATCCATTTCAATATTGAGATATTACGAAGAGCTCTGGTGCATAGAAAGTATATATATAAATTATATATAAATAATATATATATATATATATATATATATATATATATATATATATATATATATATATATATATATATATATATATATATAATAATATTCAGCTCTACAGGCCTAGTGGCCCTTGGCTTCGAGTTCTTTCACTCTTCTTTTCAAACTTTTTCTGTCCAAAGCATCAGTCTTCCAATCCCTCACTCCTGCTTTCCTCAAATCATTTAGCACCTCATCCAGCCATTTCTTCCTCGGTCGCCCTCTTCTCCTTCCCCCTTCGCCTCTCATTAGAATTCCTTTAACCCATCTCCCGCTGGACATCCTCGCTATGTGCCCTAGCCATCTAGCTCGCTGCGCTCTCACCACCTGAACAATGTTTGGTTTTTTGTACAGTTCTTCTATTTCTTTGTTTGTTCTTCTTCTAAATTCATTCAGAACGTTAACTCCTCCAAAAATTCTCCTTAATATTTTTCGTTCCCAGACTTCCAGCTTAGTTTCTTCCTTCTTCGTCATCGTCCATGTCTCGCACGCATAGGTAACCGTGGGCCTTAGTATTGATTGGTACACTCTTACTTTTGCTGCTCTTGTTATATTCTTTGCCCTTAACATTTTTGAAAACATTCCTGCAGCTTTGCTTCCTTTCGCTAGTCGTTTCTCTATTTCCTTTTCTTCATCCCCTTTACTCGTTAGTGTTACTCCCAGATATTCAGCTTGTTCCACTTTCTCTATTGTATATTTCTTATTTACTGCACAATCAATGACTAAATTAGGGGAGATATATATATATATATATATATATATATATATATATATATATATATATATATATATATATATATATATATATATATAAATAGTTTATAAATAAGGGTGCGACCATCAATAGCATTTTTGAAAAAGTTATGAACATCAAATTTGGACTAGAGAATATTGTTGGACTATTGAGGATTTGGACTAGAGGCGAATTGTCAAAGGAAAGAAAGTGGAGACGATGATACGTTTCTGCAAAAATGAACTACTGAAATGAGAGGACCATTGGGAGAGTGAATTAAGGGGGCACTGAATATTTCTCTCACAGACTCTTGACTCATCAACGTAAGGTCTGTAAGACACTGGTCGATGGTATAGGTTCTGATATTGTTGTGGCAACGTTAAATAGCGTAGGACACAACAATGTGTGTAAAAACTTCGTTCAAGCTTTAAAATTTGAAGCAAAACTACTCATTTTATAAAGATAACGGTAGTGCTTTATAAAATTTCATCAAATATAATTTAATCCTAAGTGGTAATCATCATAAAATGGTTATAATTTTAATTCTACTTTTGGGCGTTTTATAACGTAGTTTTATTATTATTACGTTAAAGTTCTTATAATATTAAAATGTTAGTGATATTTTTGCTGGATATTGTACGTAGTTATGCCATAAATTCTATCCCAAACTGTGAAGGAGGGCTAGGATGTTTTCAAGTGCTACTGCTATGTTTATTTTGTTGGCAAAATTAACTAGATTTCTAATCTAATGTAAACTAACCAGTTCATCCCAATACGCCAAGCAGTAAACATAGAGTATGATAACAAAGATAATTGTTTCACTGTTATACCGCTATATACTGTGTGTATATATATATATATATATATATATATATATATATATATATATATATATATATATATATATATATATACAACAAAGATTTTTAATTTACTGAAATCATTAAAAATGTAAAAAAAACATTTTTTTCGCTGTTAGAGTATATATCGAGATTTACTGTGTCGACAACAGAACAAGAAGTTATCGACATCATGGGAGCAGGACCCTAGCAGTTGTCACAACGCTTGACAACCGAAAAGCATGGCCCGAGAGATAAAAATACCGTCGAGGACCATGTCGTCCTTAACTAAACATGATCTAGGACTTAAATCTTATCAAATGTTTAGCGGACTGCGATTGACCTCAGTTCTACGTAACGTAAATGGGTCATAAGAGCGTAGGCGTTACTTGAGCGACATGCGATCGGAAGGCATAATAAAATCCTTTTCAAAGCAAGATTTTCGCTGTTAATGAGAAATTTAATCGGCAAAATGACAGAATTTATGCTCATAGCTCTTGGGAATATGCTGAAAAAATTGGGAAAGTGATGATTTGGTAAGGAGTGTGGTACGCCGGCGTCAGAACGTCAAATGTCGTACAACAAACTACCCAAGCGATGTTTTGGAGGAAGTAGATCCCCAAGGTGAAATCGACACAGTGTTGGTTGGAAGCTAATTTGTCTGAGTTCATCGCTGCTAAAGATTGACTCTCAGGAAGTCCGAATCTCAATCCGCTGGAGTATCAGCTGTAGGAGGTTTTAGAGAAGACCTGCTCCTCACTATCGAGGCCCTAAAAGCTGAAGTGTGCGAAAGCATTTTCGAATATGTTTTATACTTTTGAATTATCTCCTACGTAAGAAATAAAATAACATAAATCGTCTTTGTCTTGCAATTCCTCTTTGTCTGTTTTTCTATAAACTACCAACTTATGTACGTCATGGCAGGACTATTTATACTAAATTAATATTACCTGTGAATGGTACATTCTATACGTAATAAAAATGAAAAGAATAATTTCCTTTATACATACTTTAACAGTAAACACATGATCGATATCGTCTTCGAAAGTTCTCCAGCAAACTCTTGTTGAGTCACATGGATCTCTATACTGATTTATCACCGCGTCAACATCCGGTAATGAAAGAAAGAATCGCTGCTTGCCGCTAAGAGCTAAGGCGTCCAGTCCTCTGTGAAATTGGTCTACTGTTATTCTTCCAGAGTTCAAAAGATCAAAGTGCTACAAAAACAAAATTCAAATATAAAAATTAGAAACTATTGAGAATGGATAATTCAAAAAATTACACAGCAAATCAATAATAGAATCTATATATGATATAAAAGTTTAAGTATGGTATAAAGAAGGTAAACAAAGCGTTGTAAATGGATATGGATGAATACATTTCATTCAAAATACGAAAGTAGTCTGAAAAGCTTCCAGCCTCAACATGAAGACGGCGTTACTCGTCAAAAATATTCTGCTAATATAATTGTTGCGCATACGCTCAGTTACGAACAAGCAGAACAAGATATATATATATATATATATATATATATATATATATATATATATATATATATATATATATATATATATATATATATATATATATATTCGCCTTTCGCCTTTCGCCTTTCCTGCAGCCCGACGTCCCATAGAAGAAACAGTCCACTGTCTTCTCTCTTCTGGCCATTACCCTTGGGTGGTAAGAGCAGACCAAAATGGTGATCCCGGTGAATTTGAAGAGCGGTTACTCGCAGGTGGAACTGGACCGGAGTGACCGAGAGAAGACAGCTTTTACCGTGGGCACGGGATTATGGCAGTTTACTGTCATGCCATTTGGGTTGTGTAATGCCCCCGCCACTTTTGAGAGGTTGACGGAACCGGTCTTGATAGGGCTATCGTGGAAGACATGTCTAGTGTACCTGGATGACATAATTGTGGTTGGAAAGCCCTTCAGAGGCCACATGAAGAACCTGGAAGAAGTGTTCCAGAGGTTAAGGGAATCTGGCTTGAAGCTGAGTCCGAAGAAATGCCATCTCGTTCGGAAGGAAGTACATTACTTAGGCCACATTGTCTCGGAAAAGGAGTGGCAGTCGACGCTGCTAAGATTGAAACGGTCGAAAGTTGACCAGTACCTAAGGACAGACATGAACTTAGAAGCTTCTTGGGGTTATGTACATACTACCGACGATTTGTATCAGGGTTTGCTAACATCGCCAAGCCGTTAACGAAGCTCACTGAAGGCGAAATACGGTTTGAATGGACTGAAGAATGCCAGCGAGCCTTCCAGCGTTTAAAAGAGGCCCTTGCCAGCACACCTATCCTGGGTTATCCACTGCCTGAAGGGAAATTTATCCTGGACACAGACGCAAGCAACGTTGGGATAGGTTCCGTGCTGTCGCAGATACAAAACGGTCAGGAAAAGGTCATCGGATATTTTAGTAAGACCCTGTCGAAGCCGGAACGTAACTACTGTCTGGCTCGACGTGAGCTACCGGTTGTAGTCAAATCTATGGAGCATTTTTACAAATACCTCTACGGGAGAAAGTTCTTATTAAGAACCGATCATGCCGCCTTGAAATGGTTCCTCCAGTTTAAGAACCCGGAAGGCCAGGTAGCGCGATGGATCGAGCGTCTGCAGGAGTTTGACTTCGACACAGAACATCGTGCCGGGACGATCCATCGGAATGCCGATGCCATGTCCAGAAGACCCTGCCCAGAAGATTGCCAACACTGCTATCAGGTTGAGCAAAAAGAAGTTCCAGTAAATAGAACAACGGTGGTGGGCGATTTATGGACGCCAGCTGAAGTGCAGAAAGACCAGGAGGAAGATCCCACCTTGAAGCTGGTTGTTGGTTGGAAAGGAGAGAATCGTAGGCCAACGTGGGAGGAAGTTGCCCGGTGTGCCCCAGCTGTGAAATCCTACTGGGCCCAGTGGAATTCAAGGCGGTGTTCTGACGCGGCTCGTGGATAATCCTGATGGCCGAGACCCGAAGAAGTAGGTTGTGGTTCCTGAGAATCGAGTTCAGGAAGTACTGATAGAGGTCCACAACGGAACAAGCGGGGGTCACTTTGGATTGATGAGCACACTCGCTAGGTTGAGGGAGCGTTTCTATTGGGTGAACTGCAAGATAGATGTTAAGGAATGGTGTAGAAAATGTCTGGTCTGCGCAACCAGTAACGGGCCTCAGAAACGTAATACTCCCATGCGGTAGTATAAGCAGCCCGTTTGAACGTGTGGCGGTGGACACAGCCGGTCCGTTTCCGGAGACTGAAGTAGGGAACAAGTACGTAATGGTCGTGATGGATTACTTCAGTAAATAGGCGGAGATCTACGCCTTGCCGAATCAGGAAGCTGCTACTGTTGCAGACGCACTGGTTCACTATCACAGTTCAAGAAATACAAAAATCTGTGTACACCGCCGGTCTGTCTCTTTACATTCCCTTCTTTCTGTTCGAGAAAATTACTCTCCCCCTCTTGACATTGACACCCATCTTTACACTGACTCTCCCCATTGTTTATCCGTTATACAATTATTTGCCAATTCAATATTAAAACCGAAGTATTTTTAGTTGCATCTATGAATCGCAACTATGAATTTATTTTACTCAGCGGTAATTGATTCAACCGTATATATCACCAAGCTAACTATAATAAAATTGATACGACATGCATGGTACTACCACCCAGAGGAAATTGTTATGTTCCGGTTGGAATGTTTTTACCACATCCGTTATACCGCAGAATTCTTTGAAATTGAAAATATCAGAAAAATGTTAAGATGACAAGAAGTCGTTGATAATTATAAGTACAAGGTGTACTGAGAATACTATTTAGCGACTCGACCTACGGCTTAACATGGGTTCCGACTGAGGTTATCGGCTACCGGAAACCTCTGTCAGCACTCCCCTTGGCTTTGTGCTTAACCGTAAATATTTCGAGAAGTCTACCGACTGGCGAGCGATCAATGTGGAAAACCTATCAGAAGGCATCCGCCTTACCCAGCCTCGAACTGGAGTGACTGAGAGGTGATTCCTTGTCAGATTTTACACTCTTACCTAGAAACATTCACAAGAATTTTAGAAAAAATCCTTATCTAGTACGGGAATCGAACCCGCTCCACGCAAACTGGCTCCCCTTTAAAACATGTATCCAAAAAGACGACCAAAGCATTTCTGCGGAAAACAGCTAAAACTTATTTTTTTTGCCAACTTCGCCAGTTGTTAGGAAAATTAATATTTTTATTTCATCGTCCTCTTAAGATATTATTGGGAAATGAAATGTAATAGTTTTATAGCCATTTATTCCAATATGTTCCAGCATAAATTTGGTTTATTAAAAAAAAAGACTTACACATTAATGTCGTTTAATGTCAAAGTTGAAATTACTAGCGCTAATTTTTTACATCTTAACATATTTTAACCGATTCACGTCACATTCAAAACACATGATTAATTGTTTTATTAAATTAAATGTCTACCATTTGAGCCTATGCAAGCCTGGCACCGTTTTAACCTATGTTCCCGACATGTTCCCTATGTTCCCGAACACGCTGAAAAATCCTGATATATTTCCAAGCTGAAGCTTCTCCGTAAATAAGGAACATATCGTAATATCGCATAGAAACAATTTTGGTTTTAAATGGAAGTTAACCCTTTCGCTGCAGATGCTCATATTTTGAGTTGCTAAACCCTCACGTTGTGTAATATCCAGATCACTGTACAGTTGCTTAAGTTCGAAGTTTACCTGATCCTTCAAATTCAATTGTCATTCACAGCATCAAAAATTCTTCTTGATATTCTTCATTTAAATTCTGCAAACACCTCTTTTTTCTTTGTGGGGATCCACGACTGGCAGCCATAAGTAATTACTGGGCGAATGAGTGTATTATAGATTCTAACTTTTGTGCTGGCTTGAATAAGTTTAGATCTTAGGATAGAACGCAGAGAATAAGTAACTTTGTTACCCGTTATAATACAATTTTATTTGTAGTTTATTCGTTAAATACGATGTATGGTGGTTAATAATAATTTTTTATTCTAAAAAAATACTTTTAATTTCGGAGAAAGGTAAAAAATCGTTTATTTAAAGTATGCGCCATCGCTAGCTGCACATTTTTCCCATCTCTCTCTCGCAATTTGTGAATGCTCTCCCAGAAAAATCGTACATCTTTTGAGGTGGTCCAGTTATCAAACTATTTTTCGACATCTCCGTAAGTGTTTCATTGAAAGTACTTGAGACATCGATGAAAACACGTGGTAGTCGGAAGGGGCCAAGTCTGGTGAGTACAGCGGGTGGGACAAAAGTTTGCAGCCAAGAGCCAAGAGCAGAAAACCAAAAGTATAAATGGTGTTTCTAACCGCTTTCCCTTTGTGATGGGACGTTGTAGTGCTGCGTGCTGGGACGTTGTGATGGGACGTTGTAGTGCTGCTGTAGTGTTGTAGTGCAGAAAAGCAATTTGCTTTTCTGTACATGTAGCCCATTCTGGTCGCTTTTCAATCAATGCATAGTTCAAATTGATCATTTGTTGACGGTAGCGAACGGTATTATCTGTTTCACCTGGTTACGGAAATTCATGCACCAAATGCACAGCATTGTCTTCTTTTCAAGGCGATTCGGTCTTGCGGTCGATGCAGATGGTTGTCATGGGTCAACCCACGATTTTCTGCGTTTTCAGTTATCGAAATCTATCCATTTTGCGTCTCCAGTCACGATACGATGTAAAAGAGCCTTTATTCCATGCTGAGAAACCGAAACTTCGTACACCGTTTTTCATTTTTCCATGTCTTTGTTGTTCAGCTGATATGGTATCAATTTTTCTGGCTTCCGAATCTTCCCCATGGCATGCAGATGATCACAAATGGTTCGGCGAACAACATTTAACCTCTCTGTCATTTGTTGTTGAATTGGCATGTCGTCTTATTACAACAATGCTTGAAATTCGGTATCTTCAAATTGTTTCGCTTAATTTGGGCGTTCTTTGTATTTCAAGCCGAAATCACCACTTTTGAATTGTCTAAATCAAAGCCGGGCTTTCACTCACATTTTTCTTTCAGTTGAACTAGAAAAGCAGTACGTGCCGCAAATGCTCTTTATTTCGTACGAAATCTGACCTGTATGCCACACGAAAAAAATATGACGCTTGAAATCGTTTAAACATAATCGTACTGTCGTAGCAATAAAATTACATAAGAGATTAGACTGTAAACCGACACTTGTTTCCAGCGCCATCTCTTAAAAAAAAGAATTATTAACCACCACACCTGATAATAACCAATTATTATTTGCCAAATAAGTTTTTACGCATATTTGCTTAGAATGATAATTTTTATAATAACTGTTCGATCGGTGATTTAATAATTTTGCATTTTTTTCATCAGAACGAAACTCTTAGGTTTTTGTTCCTTGTTGTAAAGAACTTTTTTCTTTCAAATGAAGTGAATAATCTTTGGTTAAATTTACTATTAAGTAGTTAAGTATAACTGTATAATTGATTAATGTTTATTTTGTATTTTAAATAAAATATAATTCATGAGAGTTAACTTAATAAACTAATTTCCAAGCTGGTACTCCACTTATATTTACGAATTACCTTAAAAAATGTATTGACCCTTAATCTATTCCTTAAAACGTGTTCTTGTATCATAGATATTGTTGTTAGGATATGTTCTATTTTTTTAGGGTCTTCCAACGCTGGATGAAATATACTTTGTTTTCCAAAAAGTCTAGCAGCGCTTATGTTTCCTATTTCAGGTCTTGGCAGTTTTGGAAGTTCAGCATCTATTACCCTTCCCGGAAAAAGTGCCATAATATCCTAAAAAATGAAAGTAAGTTCACACTAAAAAGTTTACACTGTTATACACACCCCACTCAAATCCATAATTCCGTGTTTATTCAAGTATTGGATAACTTCATCAATAGCGTGTATAAAAGCTACATAATTTACTGTATAACTATCTTTTAAATATTTTTTTACCAAAATATTGAAATCATCAGGTGACAAAAGTATATTCAAATAAGCTAATATCCTGGCAAAATGCGCTATAGTTACAGTTCCATTATTTTTTGATACCTAAAAAAAAATTAATTCCGATTCTATTTGAGGTAAACTACCTTTAAGATTACAAGCTCATAATCTTGAAAATAAGGCCTTAGGATCATTTTTTTCATATTAACTAAGGATGCAATTTTGGTAATTAGTAAACATAATCTTCTTTCTTCTGATATACTGAGGCGATTGGTATGCAGTGGATCATTCCATTCTAAACCAGTGGTTAAATCATCATTTTCACCAAAGTTTGGAACTGAAACACAACAAAACCATATAAGAAATAACAACAAAATAAGATGTAGGAAAGGAGTTTTCTTTGTACATTATTTATGCTAAAAAACATATTGTAAGCTCAATATGCTCCCCGCATCGTGATCTTCCGACGAACGAACATTCAATCAAATAGCCCGGGAAAAAATAAAATAGATGTACGTACATCGTAATAGATCGTATATATATATGTATATATATATATATATATATATATATATATATATATATATATATATATATATATATATATATATATATATATATATATATATATATATATATATATATATATATATATATATATATATATATATATATATATATATATATATATATATATATATATATATATATATATATATATATATATATATATATATATATATATATATATATATATATATATATATATATATATATATATATATATATATATATATATATATATATATATATATATATATATATATATATATATATATATATATATATGTATATATATATTATATATGTATATATATATTATATATATATATATATGAATGTTGGAAGTGACCACCGAATTGTACGAGCAAGGGTTCGGATTGACTGTCGAAAAGAGCGCGAAAAAATGGTAAGATCAAAGAAGGGCAAGGTGGATTCTGGAAAACTGCTGGAGAGAGGAAGCGATTTTGAGATTGCTTTGTCAAACCTGTTTGCTGCGTTACAAGATCCAGAGGAGGTGGAAATATCAGTTCAATATGAAGAAATCGCCAACAATGTACTTCAAACGGCTGCTTCAATAGCACCAGAGGAAAAATGTCTCAAACAAACAAAAATCTCCAGTGAGACCATTGATTTAATGAAGAAACGGCGAGCAATGAGAAATGCAGGTAGTCCTTTTGGCAGGGTCGAGTACACTGAGCTCTGCAAAACTATAAGAAAACGTATCAGAGAGGACACGCGCCGATTCAATATGCAGCTAGTGCAAAAAACCCTGGAAGAAAACAAAGGAATTAACAAAGCTAAACAGAAGCTGAGAAACAAAAGAACGCAAATATATGCTTTAAAGCGTGAGGATGGCACAGTGTGCAGGACGCGTACCCAAATGTTAGAGATTGTCAAAAGGTTTTATTCCCAGTTATATGAAGATCAGAGCCAGTCAGGGACAGCAATACCCACGGAAGAACAATATATAATACCAGATATCCTAGTGGAGGAAGTAACAAATGCTATAGAATTGATGAAGAACGGCAAGGCTCCAGGAAAGGATAGTGTAACTGTCGAAATGCTAAAAGCTGGTGGTCGGACGTTACATAAAACACTGGCAAAATTATACTCAAAATGCCTCAAAGAACAAAAAGTACCTGACTTATGGAAAAATGCAGAAGTGATCCTTTTACATAAAAAAGGAGCACAGGAAGATTTAAAGAACTACCGTCCAATAAGCCTCCTATCAGTGATGTACAAAGTTTTCACTAAGATAATTTCTAAAAGAATATTAAAAAAACTGAATGACGCACAACCAAGAGAACAAGCAGGATTCAGAAGTGGATTCAGTACAATGGATCACATCCAGGTTGTACAGCAGGTCATAGAAAGGCACAACGAATACACCATGCCACTGTGCTTGGCTTTTATCGATTACGAAAAAGCATTTGATTCCATCTCAAAGCATGCGATAATGGATGCACTGCTTAGCCAAGGTGTAGAGAGAGCCTATGTAAACCTATTAGAATCGATATATGATGGAGCTACAGCCACAATTCACCTTGATGATCTTGAAGTGGGAATTAATATAGAACGAGGTGTACGGCAGGGTGACGCAATATCGCCTATTCTTTTCTCGGCTGGCCTTGAAGAAGTATTTCGTAAACTGGATTGGGAACAGGATGGAGTAAAGATCAATGGTGCAAACTTAAACCATCTTAGATTTGCAGATGATATTATTCTCATTTCACAAGACCCAGAGGAGCTGCAAAGCCGCATACAAGAACTGCAAAGGGCTGGCGAACCATTTGGCTTGAAAATAAACCTGAAAAAGAGTCAGGTTATGTTCAATAACTTCGCTCAGGACAGAAGAATTTCAGTTTTAGGAAGGGATTTAGAGATTGTGGACAGCTTTGTATATCTTGGGCAGAGGATTTCCATGGAGGGGAATACCGCCCGGGAGGTGGAACGACGTGTTAAATGTGGCTGGCAGGCATTTGGTAGGCTCAACATAGTGTTTAAGAGCAGACTCCCACTTTGCCTGAAAAGAAAAGTATTCGATCAGTGCGTTCTACCCGTTATGACATACGGAAGTGAAACCTGGACACTCACATCGCAATCAATTCAAAAACTTCGGGTGGCACAGAGGGGAATGGAAAGATGTATGCTTGGCATTACAAGACGAGACAGAAAGTCCTGCGCATGGATCAGGGAACAAACAAAAGTCTGTGACATCATTGGAAGAGTAAAACAGTTGAAATGGAGATGGGCAGGCCATATAGCGAGGCGATGGGACGACAGATGGACCAAGGCAATCCTGGAGTGGATACCGCTTGATCGCAAACGTCCGCGAAGAAGACCGAAAGCACGATGGACTGATGACATCGTTAAGTATATTGGACCCGAGTGGCAGAGGAAAGCCCAGGACCGTGAAGGTTGGAAGCATGCTGAAGAGGCCTTCATCCTGCAGTGGATCGATACGGGCTGATGATGATGATGATGATATATATATATATATATATATATATATATATATATATATATATATATATATATATATATATATATATATATATATATATATATATATAT